>CM076583.1:1151766099-1152330881 GCA_034641835.2 Pinus albicaulis
CTGTTGAGTCCCAAACTTGCATCTTTCCTATACATCTTTCTAGACTTTTTCCATTTACCTGGACCTCCTAAGTCATCAACATCATTGCATATTAATCATAAAATAGCATTTAAATTGGTTTTTAACTATGTTTTGTGTCTGCTGTTTGAATTAGATTTTTTCTCATTCAGCTGCGAAATCTTGTCACTTTCCGCAGCTGCTTCAACTTTCCGAAGCCATTTTGTTAAAGTCTATATTGCAGGTGTCTTCAGGAAAATCAAGCCACATGGGCAAGTTCGAAATGACATGGATATGGACCGAGTCCTATTGGCTCAGTCGAATTCACCAAAGAAGGCCATGGTCAAAGGTAGTCAAGCGGTGGTCAACCTAAGAGTCCTACGGTGACAAAACTCTATTTTTCACCATGTGAAGACTTCTGTGGCCATTCCTAAATCTCAGGGGACATATCAACACCTATGAACTGCTCCATTAGCCGAATCCAACAACCACCCTCCATAGATTTAATCTTCACGGAAACCATAATGCTAGATTTATGGACGTGGTTGTTCACGTGTCTTTTATCAGTGCAGATTGTAGGAAAGTAGTTATGTCATCCTCTGTTATAAATAATGCGTTCTCATATGCATAGTAGCTAGCTTCTGTAATATTATTTTGCTGAAAAGAAATCCCACTGTTCCGTGACATTATTTCCTTGTTATGACTGCGTTTTGAATACATGAGAAGACTCTGTTCATAAGCATAATTCGTGGTTGATAGCTGTTTCCCAAGGACTGTGTAGAGGGCCCTTGCACACGCCGAGGTTTTGTTTATTGTTGTATATTTTCATGCTTTATTTCCTTACGTTCATTATGCCATAGTTATTCACGTGTATATATTACATCTCTTATGATATTAACATTTTATTTCTGTCCATAATTTTTCATGCTTTATACTGTTGTTAACTGATCAGTGTCTTTGTTCCAAATTTCAGTAGGCAGCCCGGGCATTTGCACATAGTTTTACAATGACTAATGACATGGAATCAGTCTTGTCCTTCTGCTGATTTATTTTTCTTAGCTTTTAATTCCAGCACTGTTTTATTTATTTCAGTTTTGTACATTTGATTTATTAGTTAGATTAGATATTAAATTACTCATGTCATTATCAGTTACCTCCGAAAACCAAAGCGAGACTAATGGTGAGGGATTGAAGTATGAGTGTGTAGTTTGATATTAGTTTATTTTTCTGCAAGTTAGATATTAAATTGCTCATGTCATTATCAGTTACCTCCAAAAGCCATAGTGAGACTAATGGTGAGGGATTGAAGTATGAGTGTTTAATTTGATATTATTTTATTTTTCTATAAATTAGATATCATATTGCTCAAGTTTTTTATGATTACCTCCGAAAGCCATAGCGAGACTAATGGTAAGGGGTCAGAATATGAGTTGATGTAATTTGATTTTAGCTTTAATTTGCTTGCAATTCTTGGATTTCTTTGAGCACAGTTTCTTTTGTATTTAGACAGCAGCAACAGTAATGGGTTTCATGATCAATAGTTCACTGTTTGTTTGACTAGTATAGTGGCACATTTTCATTTTCTTTTAGGAATTAATTTTGTCATTGAATGTTTAAAACCTTTTTGAAGTTTGAAGTTTGGGAAATCATTATAAAGGACATCATTGCCTTGAACATTTATATCCATACTTGTATTTTAGAATTTCCATCTCACATTAGGAAACAAACCAAGATAAAAACTCCCAAGATAAATAAAAAACACAAAAACGAAAAAAAGTAAGAGATAGGTTATCTTGCACAAATAGTGTGCCACACTTTGTCAGCTTACGAATCTCGGATTGACAAATTAATGTAGCAATTTAGGACACACTAAATTGACCAAACAGGGACAATGGAGCCCTAAGGGAGATTGTTCCATCTAAGCCAGCAGTTGTATATGTCTAGCCTGCTGGTGGCGCGGTATGTAGATGTGTCCCATTTCACTCTCGGATTCACTTCCCATTCTAGATATAGAGGCTTTGCCCTCATGGGGAGAGTGCATGTCTTGATTTCCTCCGAGGTTTCCTATATTCCTAACATTTCTCTAGTTATAAAGTAAAGGGAATCTGTTCTAGTTTCGGTTGTGCTGCTGGTGGCTAGTATTCTGAACTTGTCCACCACCTCTTTCTCCCTTGCCTCTATTTCCCTAGCCCCTCTTGTTTCCTCCTCTATGTGGGTTATTTGATTGAGTGTTATCATTCAAAGGCTGGTCAGGTTGTGGGCCGATGTTAGGTTGGGGTTCAGTAATTTTAGGACCGCCTCCTTTAATCCCTAGGGGACTGTCAGGGGGATCTACCAAATTATGCTGAAATGCATCTTCATAATCTTCGAGCATAAGACCTATCAGTTGAGGTATGGAATTGAATAGGGCTCATTGGAAAGTTTGGTTAGCTATAGTAGTTTGAGGATTAGCCATCAAACCAGTGGGCAGGAAGTTTTGCAAGCCTCTGATTAGGTCATGGGCGATTGGGCGCAGGGCCCTCAGCTAGTCCGAGGTGACTTCATAATAAGTGGGTTCATCCTCCAGGGAATTTTACAGGGGTGGAGGAATAGTATTTTCACAAATGATCTCCCCATGTGGGGTTTGCAATGAGATGTTACTTGTATGCTGGGAGCCTGCCATCAGGCCCTCCTTCTAGTGCCAAATCTGTTGACAGGAAGAAATGTCCAACCAACAGTAGGGGACCTCCTTGGTATAAAGTCCTAATCAGACTATAAACTGTTTGTTATAGGGATCCCATCGAGGGTGCGGGTCCAGCTACCACTGAAGATTCCTTTTCTCGGATGAAGGATGAGGCCAATAGACTTGTGAATACATGGTTACTTGAAAAAATACAAGAAAAATGGTTGATGAGTCTTAATGAAAATAAAACATTATAAATAGAAAAGTGATTTAAAGCATGCAGCCAAAGAAAATGTTGTTAGCAGCACATCGTTAGGGTCATGCTTTTAAAATCTATTTAAACCATAAAATAAATATTTCTCTATGGTCAAAACACCCTTCAATTCCTTAAGCATTTTCCGAAATGGTAGGATAATATTTATTGCAAATTTGACAACATCTTTAAATTAAATATTGTCATATCATCAACACATGAAGTGAGCTTAAACATAGAAATCACATGAGTAGAAAAACACAGATCAGTCAATCATAAAAATATAGCCAATAAATGAGACACAAATATTCATAATGTTAAACATGCATGAGTCCTCATCAGATCCAATAGTGGAATCAAAACACCTATTCGTATTCATTCATAGAAATGGTAATTAAATGTTATACAGTTCTCTCTGCTCCTCTTGGAGTTCAAAACAAAATATCCTTTTACAATTCCTTGGAGCAAGAAGTTATAGAAAAAAATTGACCCTTGGGTTTCCCTGACCCTTTACATTCTCGACTATTAGCATACTCTGCGACCTAGGAGGCATCTGCGACTTGCAACCTGTTAGCCATCAGTAAATTTTTGCCATAGAAAATGATGGCTAAAACAAGTCTTGAGCCTTCAAGAGATTATTTTCATAGAAAATTTCTCATTATTGAAGCCTTTTGATGCTTTCTAAGCTCAAAAATTAATCTTCACTGCTGTTTCATTCAAAAAATCCACCAAGTAACCTTGTTAATATCAAAAAATACTATTTTTAAGCCATTTTCCATCATTTTCTAGCCCTGTTTCATTCATTTTTCCTTTTCATTTATCCTCCATTTTCCTCAAAAACCTTCAAAACTCCATTTTAAACTCATAAAAAATCGTTTTTGTGGTTCAAATTATCCTTTTTTCCTTATTGGAACCTAAAAAAACCCCTAAAAACCCCTCTTTTGGCCTAAAAGACGCCCTTGTTTATACACATGCTTTAAGCCCCTTTTTTCTTAGCCCCCAGCTTCTTATCTGCCATAAAACCAAGGTGCTGCGACCAAGTGCCTAGCCATTAGCACCTTTTCCTCCCCTCCTGGTCACCTTATCTCCCCACGGGACCACTGCCCCAACACCCATCTTTAAGCCCCCATCGCATCGGCAAAACACATTGTTTTTCTGTTACACTTCTCCTTCCCCCTGCTGATGTTTCAAACCCCGACAACAGATCTCCACCGTTGATTTGGGAGATCCAATGGTTACCCTTAAACCTCCTTTCCGTCATGGATTCTCACCATCCGCAACCTCGGTTTTCTTGGCTCCCAATACTTATTCTCCCATAAAACCTTCTTTTTTTCCTTAACCACATTCCTTCGTTCTTTTTCTTCCCTACCTTACCACCCCACAAAACGATTCCCA
Source organism: Pinus albicaulis (assembly GCA_034641835.2). NCBI lineage: Eukaryota > Viridiplantae > Streptophyta > Pinopsida > Pinales > Pinaceae > Pinus > Pinus albicaulis. The sequence continues at coordinate 1,151,770,407 of CM076583.1, forward strand.
CCATATATCTATAAATATCAACATTCATCGCATCTCCCCTCTCATCCTTTAATCACCCGATAGTTCCTTTTCATTCACCCCTACAAACTCATCTCAGTCGTCGATCGCCTTCATTCGACAACCCCAAGCTAACCCGACATCCAACCCCGTCGATCAACTAAAACCGCTACATGAAAAAATACCCTACGTCACCATCGGTCCCAGCCCCCACTATTTAACCAGCACCCCAATCCCCTTTTTACACCTGGCTTCCACTAATTCCTCACCCGAGCACCTTTCCCCATCGTGCTCCTCCCCCACCATTGGATCCACACCTCCTCATCCAACGGTCAAAATCGTGTTTCACGCAAATTTCCGTGTCATGGTTTAACGATCCAAAATCACGTGAGACCGTTGGTTTTGCAAAAGCCACATGTCCCGTTTTGATTGAATCATGTCTGGTCAGGAGAAAACCACTTACCACCTAAATCAAACGCGAAAACCGCCAGCGGTATTTCCAAAACCACTTTGCCTATTTTCACGCCTATATTCAAATTCGACCCAGATTTCACAGATTTTCACCTCTCTGCCATGAAATTTCCTCCTCCACCTGTATAACCTGCTCTTCTGCCTCTGCCAGCCTTCAAAGTAATCAAAAACCTCCCCCGCAAGTTTTATTAGCATTTTTATTAGTTTTTTGCAGGTTTGATGGCGATTTTAAAGAAAAAAACCCTTCTCACAGTCCACAAAGGGACATAGCCGAAGATCATCATCTATGAAGCTTAAAAAATTCAGAATAGAAGCTTCCAGGGTTCATTTCATGGTTTGATCAGTGCTTTATGAGCACTGGTTATACGATCAAACCCTCCAACGCAATAAAAGCCACCTGTACATAACAAAGAAGAAAAACAGTGAAGATAGAGATTAAAGATAAATGGTTACACATAAATATGAAGGTTAAAGGTTTAATCCCACAGTTTAAAGAATAAAACAGTCAGCAGATAGAGTTTAAAGCTCAAAGATGATTATAAAGGCCCAAAAGCAAAATCAAAGGCCTAATTGAAGGTCAAAGTGCCAAATCAACATAAATCAACAAAGAGAGCCTCCAAATGCCACATAAGTGAGGCAACTAAAGCCATAAATACTACCTGCCAGACTTATTTTCTCAAAATAATACGCAGTTAATGCACAGTCAGAGATATTTTTCCAAAGACAGCTCAGAATTAATTAGAAGCCTACAAAAATCCTCCAAAGTCAAGAAAAGTGACTAAATCTGATAAAGTTAATGTAAAATTAATTAACACAGAGTTAAAACATCTAAAATTTTCTCCCTTGGCCCCCCCAAAGGCTGAGAAACAATTAATTTGTATTAATTGCACAAATAACTCTTCCTTTCACTCCACATCCTTAGATTTACCTATAAATATCATATGGGTAGTTCATTGTTATTGTTGGTTGAATACTCATTGAATGTAAATAGCTATTGAGGCTGCTGAAGCTCTGTTTTGTAATTGAAGAAAGATAAGCTGAAATGAGAAGTTTGAAGCTGTAAAATACCCACTAGACTTGAATATTGTAACTAGTTTGAACATCAAATACACGAGGTTATTTATGGGATCCTGGTTTATGTCAAGGGTGATGTTTTTCTTACTGTAATTGTCATTTTTTCTATTTTTTTCCATACTGTCCACTTTCTCTGATAAATAATAGCAAATATAGATTAGGATTTACTGTCAAGTACCCTAAATCTCACTGATAAATATTATCTTTATGTTTTCTTCCAATGTTGTTTTGAGGATAATCCAATAGATCATAAACAATGAAGTGTTGGTGAGCACATGTTTACTGAGTATAGCTTGAGATATTGTCTTTATAATTTCTTGAAAATTCTGCTAAGTAAAGTTGAATTAGAGAAGTATATGGTTATCCCTGTCCTCCATTTTCTTCTCCAACATTTTCTTTGAAAATTTCCCTTAAGAGTATGTCAAAAGTAGGCTAGCTTAAAAGTACTTACTTGATCTTAGGTTACTTTTGTGTCTTTCCATTAAGTGAATGCAAAAAGTAGGCTAGTTTAAAAGTACTTACCTGATCTTAGGCTGTCCTTTTTTTTTCTTGTGTGTTTGTTTCTTTCACAACACTTTTCATGTACCCATATCACAAATCAATCTAAAGAATCCTTTGACATAGATGACATTCCCCATGGACCACTCTTGAAACTTGTTGTGCAATTAAATCATTTTGTGACTCCATAGCCCAATGGATTGACACCATTTCTTACCTATCCTATTAGCTAAACCATTCCCTCTACCTGTGTATACCTTCACCCTTCAAAAATACATCCTTAATTTTGATGATATTCATTCCAACCAAAACCAAACAAAACGCTTCTGCCTTATAACTAGCCTAATATCATAAAATAAGGCTTGAAGAAATATCTTTGAAAACACTCATATAGAGAGATCCCTCTCTAAATCTAGGAGGGCTAGATCATAGGATTTAAAAGTGGTTTTGATGTAGGCTCTGTAGCATTTTTTCTTGCCAATCTTGAAAATTATAGAGACACCAACATATTGGCGACCATACTGGGGATTATTGAGTAATAGATAACTTCACAACTCAACTAACCCCTATTCATAAATGAATCAAGTGTCACCAAGACTGGTTATTATTGATTTTTGACGGTGAACAACAACCAAACCTTGAAAACAAGTAAAAATCGCTCACCTGGCGACTCCATTGGTATTCAGTAGGCCTGCTGACCCCTTTGGTTTTTCCTAAGACTCCACTAGGAAAACAATTATCATAAAATCATAGAAACTTAGTTAAGAAGACTTTGAATATTGAGTTTTCTTTGAAAATATTAGTTAGCCTCTTAAATGTTGTCATATTTGGATAAAATTTTCTCCTCATTGGGTCTAAAATCACCTCATAGTGAATTCTAGAAGAGTTTTTACTAGAGCCTATCCTGACCCAAATCCTACTGAGATAGTGGATAATCTAGAAAGAATCCTTAGGAAATCTCCTAAATCTAAGACTTCAACTATTGTCAGACCAATTCATAGAGCTAACTCTGTCCTTGAAAATCTTTTATCTCTGCAAGATACACAAGTTGAATTAAGAAATCCATTCAGAACTAAGTCACTTGATGATATAGATTAGATAGAATTTGAGTCTCCACACTCACCCCAACATAGTGGTGAACATCCTGTTAGTAGAGAAACCACTCCTCTTGACCTTCATTTCATTCATAACTTTGGTTTCTCTCATCCTAGATCTTCTCAATAGTATTTTTTTGGTCCAACCACTTCATTATTCATACACACATTGTTCAAACTACTCTTTTCCATCCTCCTCCTCCTTTCATAAACCCTCCACTTGTTAACCCTCATTTTTTCCACAACTTCTTATCATGGCAGCGTGGTATTATCCTCTAGTCCTTCCTTTACCTTTAGCCAATTTTCCACAGGACTATCAGTCCAAGAACCCATTATATGATGTTGGTGGTACTATTACTACTCAAATACATGTGGACAAGATGAATGACTATTTTGATAGAAATGAGATAGATGATGAGACCATTAAACTTAGATTATTTTCTCAAAGTTTAGGTGGAGAAGAAAGAAAATGATTCAAAGGCTTAACCTCTCATAATATTAATGATCTCCAAGCTTTCCATCAAACATTCATAAACAAATGGAAAGTAAGGAAGAATCCTCTCCAAATACTTTCGAATTACAACAGCCTCAAGAGAAATACTGGGGAAAGTGCTAAAGATTATTGCACTAGATTTAATAGTGTTTATAACACACTAACCCCGGATTTGAAGCCTCCGCAAGGCTCAGATTTGGAAAAATTCCCTGAAGGATTTGATCCTGAAATGGCCTATCAGCTAAGAGAAAGAGATCCCTTAACTTTAGAAGATATGCAGAAGAGATCTCTTAGTGTGGAAACAAATCTGATTGAGAAAAGAGCTAGAATGAAGACTGAGAAGAGGGTATCATATAGGGATGAAACTACACCTTCCACATCTAAATCAAAACTGGAAATAATGATGGAGAAGATGATGGAGATAATGAGCATGTATGAGAGAGCTCAATCTAGAGAAAATCAAACAGCTCCTCAAAACAGGAATCAATCCCAAAATGAAAATCAGAGCTTTAGGAGAAATCAACCTCAGAACAGACAAAGAGATGCTGATCAACAGATCAGGCCTCCTTTTGAAGACAATTGTGTCAATGAGGATGAAGAAACAAATGAACAAATAGAGGATGAGCACATAAACATGTTGGGAGTCATCAATGAGGATTCTAATTTCCTCTATGAAAGAAAACAAGGTCTATATACACCCTCTGATGATAGAAGACCACAAACTGAGTACTATGAACCAGACTTTGAAAATTCCATCATAGAATCACCTAAACAATATGACTTGAGAAGTAAAAAGAATCAAGAAACTCCCAAGAAGAAAACCTCAGAAAATTCTGCCAAAAACAACCCTGAAAATACTTATAAAAAGACAACAGAAAATCAAAAAACAATGGCTCAAAGTTCTGATCCAAACAAGGGGAAAAAACACCCAAATCAATGAAAAACATGGTGGTGACCATAGTAGCATTAGAATTTCAGCTAATGCTCCTGAAAAATTTTTAACTATTGTAAATAGTAGAAATAAGAAAGATGATTTTGCTGATGAATCAGTAACTAAGAAGGCTGAATCAAACATTTTTAAAAATCAGATTCGCTTTAGCCCAGAGAGTGAAATTGTCAAAATCAAAATCCCTGTCCCACTCACTGAGTTAGTCCCTCAAAATATATATAGATGCCAAGTTTTGAAAGCTCTAAACATAGAATAAATTCATGATACTGTTAACTTAAATGATGATACACCAGAGCTCCTGTTTGGCCCTAAGATTGAAGGAAAGTTTCAAGAAGGAACTACCCCTCCATTCTACATCAGTTTGAACATCCATGATAACATTCTTCACAATGCCATGCTTGATTCGGGGGCATCACATAATCTCATGCCTAAATTAATCATGGAAAAACTAGGCCTTGAGGTAACTATACCTTATAAGGATTTATATTCCTTTGACTCAAGTAGTGTAAAATGCCTAGGCCTGATAAAAGATCTATGTGTTAACCTAGCTCAAATTCTAGCCAAAATATTAGTGATGGATATTGTAGTGGCTGATATACCCCCCAAATATGGCATGCTCCTTTCAAGATCATGGGGTGCTAAGTTACAGGGTACTATGCAGATGGATATGACTTATGCCACCATCCCTTTCTTCAGTCAACCTAGAAGACTTTATAGGGAAACACACATGAAATACATGGTATGTAACCAAGAAAGACCAGAAAACTCTCCTCTTTATTCCATACACACTAATCTTGACTCATTCGTTCTTTACAATGATTAGATTCCTAATGAGAAAGAGTTAGTAAATGAAACATCACCCAATCTAGTGTTCCCACCACATCCAAACATATTGGTAACCATAGATGAAGAGGAAAACAAGGAGAAAACTAAAATATAGTTTAATAATTCAGAAAATTACAGCAAACAGATCACAGGTCTTGAGGTCTAAAAAAGTCGTAAAAATAGTGCAAGCCATGAAAATCCAAGAACAAATCCTCAAAACACTGAAAATCTTGAGGAACAAAAAGAAATTCAACATGATGTAGACATACAAGAAATTGATGACAAATCTGAAAACAGTCCTCTTCGGAGTATGAGTTTTGATGGGTCTTGATCTAAAACTGGTGCAGGAGCAGGCATATGGGTGCATAAAACCGAAAACAAGCATGCTAAGGATCATTCCTGTAGAGGAAACTTCCAATGTACAAACAACATAGCAGAGTATGAAGCTCTCCTTTTAGGCCTGCACTTATTTAAGAAATTAGAAGCCAAAAGAATAAAAGTTTATGGGGATTCAGAATTGATAATTAGACAAGTAAATGGGGAATAAACTGTTAAACATCCCGGACTTAGAGCCTATATAGATGATGCCCGTGGACTTGTTGAAAACATTTGCTGAATTCCGACTTACTTTTGTCCTAAGGGACCAAAACATTCTTGCTAATGGATTAGATTTTGCTGCTAGAACTTGTCTTACACCTTATGAAACCAAGCAAGGCACCACCCAAGTCAAATATAGACCATCTGTCCCAGATAATGAAAAATACTAGCAAGTTTTTGATGGAGATAAACAAATAGAAGACTTCCTACAGTCCAAAAATGAATTTGAAATACCAAACTCAGATTTAGATTATGAACAAGACTATCCTACTAAAAAAATCCACTTTTTGAAGAAGAAAAATCCCCTGAGATTGCTGAAATAAATCTGTTAACCCATGAACCCAAACATAAAACAAAAAATAGCACAAATGTAGAAAATGAACACTTAGAAGTGTTGAAATCTAAAGATCAACGCTTGCCAAAAGTACTGCTCCCATTAGAAGAATTGTTTGACTTGAATGATGTTGCTAAAAAGCCAAAACTAGAACCAATTGAATCTGAAGTGGAAGAATGCAACATAGGCAATGAGGAAAAGCCCAAAATGATCAAATTATCCAAGACACTACCATCTCACATTAAATTGGAATACATTGAGCTTTTTAAAGAATTTTTTGATGTGTTTGCATGGAGTTATGAAGATCTGAAATCATATGATACAGAAATAATCGAGCATAAGATACCCCTCAAATAAAACCAGAATCCTTTTAAACAAAAATTTCATACAATTAATCCTATTCAATTACCTCTCGTAGAGAAATAAATTAGAAAAATGTATGATGTTGGAATTATAGCACCTGTTAGATACTCAGAGTGGGTGTCTAATCATATATCTATTAGGAAGAAAACATGAGAAATAAGGCTTTGTATTGACTTTAGAAACTTAAACAAAGCCTCATTAAAGAACAACTATCCCTTACCCAAAATGGATCATATCTTACAAAGGGTATTTGGTTCTAGAAGAATTTCTTTGCTATATGGCTTCTCAGTTTACAATAAAATATTGGTACATCTTGATGATCAACTTAAAAAAACCTTTACTACACCTTGGGGGCACTTTCATGTATTTGAAAATGCCCTTTGGTTTAATGAATGTTGGTGCCACATTTCAGAGAGCCATGGATATAGCATTATCAGAAGAAATAGGGTACTTCATAGTGATTTACTTAGATGATATCACTGTCTATTCAAAAACAAATGAAGAACACCTAATACACTTGAGAAAAGTCTTTGAGAAATGTAGAAAATATGGGTTATCCTTAAATCCAAATAAAACATTGTTTAGTCTCCAAGAAGGTAAAATTCTTGGACATATCATATCTGAAGAAGGAATAAGGATAGATCGGAAGAGGATTGATGGTATATTGCAAATCAACCATCCCAAAAACATCAAGGAACTTCAATATTTCATTGGGAAGATTAATTTATTGAGAAGGTTCATACCCAATTTATCGGAACTCGTTAGAAACATGACAAATATGCTTAAAAGAGAAGAAGGAGTTAAATGGACCTTAGAAGCAAAGAAATCATTTGAGATGGTAAAACAAGCACTTACCAAAACACCAGTTCTTATCAGTCTTGATTTCATAAAGGATTTCTTCATTTTTTCATTTGCATCAAAACACACAGTAGCTGTTGTCCTATTACAGAAAAACATGAATGGACAAGAGCAACCAATTTCATTTTTCAGTAAGGCATTAAGAGATGCACCTCTGAAGTACAATATAATGGAAAAACAAGACTTTGCTTTGGTAAAAGCCTTAAAAGACTTCAGAGTTTACATTTTACATTCCCACATCATAGCATTTGTGCCTCATTCAGTTGTAAAAGACATATTGACCCAAGATCCAGATGGCAAAAGAGGAAAGTGGATTGCTGTAATTTTAGAATATGACTAAGAAATCAAACCCACTAAGCTCATAAAAGGTCAAGGACTAGTAAAAATTATGGATGAATCCAACTTTCAAGCTCTTGATATAAACATGTTTAATGCATTAGATGAACATGAGGAGTTGACGGCTCCAATTATTGACGATCATTTTTTGAATTCATCTTGGTATGCTGATATTTTGTATGTTTTGCTCAATATAAATGTCCCTCCTGGTTTTTCTAAAAGAAAGGAAATATTCTTAAAATTTAAAGTTGTAAATTACTGCATTTTGGATAAATGTTTATATTCGAAAAATGCTAGTGGATTATTTCTTAAATGTTTTCTTGAGAATGATGAATAAAAGATCAAGCATGAGTTTCATGAAGAAGAATGTCGAGGCCACCTCTACTAGAAGTCAACTGCTAATAAAATCCTTAGAGCTGGTTACTATTGGGCCACTCTCTTTCAAGATGTCCACAAAATGATTACTTCCTGTCACAAATACCAAAATTTTAAAGGCAAAAGAAAATTTCTTCCCTTACTGCTGCAACCAATCACTGTTGAAGCCGCTTTTCAACAGTGGGGTCTAGACTTCATTGGGGAAATTCATCCTACCTCATCTACCCAAAATAGATGGATCCTCATAGCAAAAGACTATTTTACCAAGTGGATAGAAGCCATCCCATCTAGGAATACAACAGATCCAGTCGTCATTTCATTCCTTGAAAACCATATAATGTCTAGATTTGGCTGCCCTAGGAAGATCTTAATTGATAATGCTGCTGCATTTGGGTCTAAAAAGATGGTGGAATTCTGTCATAAATATCATATTATATTGGGCCATTCTACAACTTATTACCCTTAAGGTAATGGGTTGGCAGAATCCTCAAATAAAATTTTGGTGAACATAATCAAGATGTTGCTAGAAGATAACAAGAAATCATGGCACAATAAGCTACTATATGCATTATGGGCAGACAAATTGAGAATCAAAAAATCAATTGGGATGTATCCTTACCAGCTAGTTTATGGAACTGATGCAATTTTTCCAACCAGTTTAGGAGTGCCATCCATGAAGCTGATCCAAGAATTATAGTCTGAAGATGATGATATGACAAGAATAATAAATCAGACTATACATCTACAACAAACCAGGGAAGAAATATACATCAGAGCACATCGACTACAAGAAAACATCAAGAAGCTATTTGACAAAAGAACCAAGCCAGGTGATTTTAAAATTGGTGATAAAGTTTTAAAATGGGATTCAAGGAGGGAAGATAAGGGAAAAAATGGAAATTTTGATAATTTATGACAAGACCCTTATCTTATTCAATCTGTTATTGGAAACAATGCATTCTTTTTATAAGAGTTAGATGGAGCTGAATATTTTGGAGATCCTATCAGTGGCAAGGTTCTCAAACATTATTTATGTTAGTTGATATCTTAAGTTTCCAAGTTTTTTTTTCATTATATATAACACTGGTTTTAACTTTGAGAAAATAAAAATAAAAAAACAATAGAAAAAGAGAAAAAGAGGGCAGAAATAAAACAAGAAAGGTACAACCCCATACCAAGAAAGAAAGGAAAAATCTGAAAGTGTGCAAGCTTAAATTCCACTACTTAAGGAGAGCACTACTATTTAGTCATACAGCCTAATCATGACTAGATAGATTTCAATTTACTGCTGATAGGTTAGTGAGGAAGATTTGCCAAAATGTTTAATCTTGGCTTATCAGTAGATCAGATTAGGACAGAGAGAAATGGCTCTAATCAGACAAAAATCTGAGCCAAAGAAAAAGAAAAGAATGGTTCTAATACAATGAAAACTTGAACCAAATAATCAAAAGAAAAAGTGACTCAAAAACAGATCAAAATCTGAGTCATAAGAAAGAATGAAGGATGTTTTAAAATCTCAGATATTAAGCCTTCAAGTTTTTTTTTTAATTTTCTGCAAATAAATTCTATGTGCAGCTTGTACATACAGCCATAGACATCATAGCAAGTCAGATAGTTTAATCTTGAATTGACTGTGTTTTAAATTTTCTATTTTATAATGTAGAGAATAAAATCTGTCAGACTGATTAATCCTGGCAGATATAGGCTTAGCTAGAGAATTTATGAGTTGAACTGCTTAATCTGAACTCATGGAAGAAATAAGGGTAGATTTATATTAGTTTCCTGCTTTCAATAAAAAAATAAAATTTTGATGTTAAAGGTTTGCAAGTCAAAATGCACCTTATGAAGAAAAAATGTTTGGAAAAGTAGGTTGTGTAGGTAGAATGTTTGGGATAAATTTGTTTGCTGATATTAAATACTGATCATCTTTTCTAAAGCAGTATGATAAAAAAATAAAGGTTTTCAATGGATAAGGCATAGGTCCACATCCCAGAGATCAATTTCTATAGTTCTTGACACCTCCAAGGAGCTTCCATCCCCAAGTGGAGCCACTGTTAGCCATCAGTAAATTTTTGTCATAGAAAATGATGGCTAAAACAAGTCTTGAGCCATCAAGACATCATTTTCATAGAAAATTTCTCATTCTTGAAGACTTTTGATGCTTTCTAAGCTCAAAAAGTAATCTTCACTGTTGTTTCATTCAAAAAATCCACCAAGTAACCTTCTTAATATCAAAAAAGACTATTTTTTAAGCCATTTTCCATCATTTTCTAAGCCTGTTTCATTCATTTTTCCTTTTCATTTATCCTCCATTTTCCTGAAAACCCTTCAAAAATCCCTTTTAAACTCATAAAAAATCCTTTTTTATCATTTAAATTATCCTTTTTTCCTTATCTAAACCTCAAAAAACCCCTAAAAACCCCTCTTCTGGCCTAAAAAACGCCCTTTTTTATACACATGCTTTAAGCCCCTTTTTGCTCAGCCACTAGCTTCTTATCCGTCATAAAACCAAGGCACTGCGACCAAGTGCCTAACCATTACCACCCTTTCCTCTGCTCCTGGTCACCTTATCTCCCCATAGGACCACTGCCCGAGCACCCATCTTTAAGCCCCCATCGCATCGGCAAAACACATTGTTTTTCCGTTACACTTCTCCTTCCCCCTACCAATGTTTAAAACCCCAACAATAGATCTCAACTGTTGATCTAAGAGATCCAACGATTATCCTTAAACCTCCATTCCATCATGGATTCTCACCATCCCCAGCCTCGGTTTTCTTGGCTCCTGTTGCTTATTCTCCCATAAAACCTTCTTTTTTTCCTTAATCACATTCCTTTGTTCTTTTTCTTCCTCGCCTTATCACCCCACGAAGCGATTCCCACCGTATATCTATAAATATCAAATTTGATCACATCTCCCCTCTCATCCTTTAATCACCTGATAGTTCCTTTTCATTCACCCTTGAAAACTCATCTTAGCCATCGATCGCCTTCATCCGACGGCCCAATTCTAACCTGACATCCAACCCCACCGATCAACTAAACCCGCTACGTGACAAAATACCCTACGTCACCATCAATCCCACCACCCACTATTTAGCCACCGCCCCAATCCCCTTTTGACAGCTGGCTTCCACTAATTCCTCGCCCAACCACCTTTCCCTATTGCGCTCCTCCCCCAGCATTGGATCCACACCTCCTCATCCAACTGTCAACATCGCGTTTCACGCAAATTTCCATGTCAGGGTTTAACGATCCAAAATCACATGAGACCGTTGGTTTTCCAAAAGCCACTTGTCCCCTTTTGATTGAATCATGTTCGGTCAGGCGAAAACCTCTTACCACCTAAATAAAATGCGAAAACCTCCAGTAGTATTTCCAAAACCACTTTGCCTATTTTCGCACTTATATTCAAATTTGGCCCAATTTTCGTAGATTTTCGCCTCTCTGCCATGAAAATTCCTCATCCACGTGCATAACCTGCTCTTCTGCCTCCGCCAGTGTCCAAAGTAATCAAAACCCTCCACCACAGGTTTTATTAACATTTTTATTTTATTTTTATAGGTTTGATGGACGTTTTAAAGACAAAAACCCTTCTCACAGTCCATAAAGGGAGAGGGTCGAAGATCATCATCTCTGAAGCTTAAAAAATGCAAAATAGAAGCTTCCAGGGTTCATTTCATGGTTTGATTAGTGCTTTATGAGCACTAGTTATATGATCAAACTCTCCAACGCACTAAAAGCCACCTGTACATAGCAAAGAAGAAAAAAAGTGAAGATAGAGATTAAAGATAAAGGGTTATGAATAAATATGAAGGTTAAAGGTTTAATCCCACAATTTAAAAAATAAAATAGTTAGCAGATAAAGTTTAAAGATCAAATATGATTATAAAGGCCCAAAAGAAAAATCAAATGCCTAATTGAAGGTCGAAGTTCCAAATCAGCATAAATCAACAAAGAGAGCCTCCAAATGCCACATTAGTGAGGCAATTAAAGCCAGAAATGATACCTACCAGACTTATTTTCTCAAAATAATACGCAGTTAATGCACAATCAGAGATATTTTTCCAAAGACAACTCAGGATTAATTATAAGCCTACCAAAAGCCTCCAAAGTCAACAAAAGTGACTAAAGTTAATGAAGTTAATTTAAAATTAATTAACACAGAGTTAAAACATCTGAAATTTTCTCCCTTAGGCCCGCCAAAGGCCGACAAAAAATTACTCTGTATTAATTGCACAAATAACTCTTCCTTTCACTCCACCTCTTTAGATTTACCTATAAATATCATATGAGGAGTTCATTGTTATTGTTCGTTGAATACTCATTGAATGTAAATATCTATTGAGGCTGTTGAAGCTCTGTTTTGTAATTGAAGAAAGATACACTTAAATGAGAAGTTTGAAGCTGTAAAAGACCCACTGGACTTGAAGATTATAACTGGTTTGAACATCAAATACACAAGCTGATTTATGGGATCCTGGTTTATATCAAGGGTGATGTTTTTCTTGCTGTAATTGTCATTTTTTCTCATGTTTTCCATAATGTCCACTTTCTTTGATAAAGAACAGCAAATATAGATTAGGATTTACTATCAAGTACCCTAAATCTCACTGATAAATCTTTATCTTTATGTTTTCTTCCAATGTTGTTTTGAGGATAATCCAATAGACTATAAATAGTGAAGTGTTTGTGAGCCCATGTTTACTGAGTATAGCTTGAGATATTTTCTTTGAAAGTTCTTGAAAATTCTGCTAAGTAAAGTTGAATTAGAGAAGTCTATGGTTAGCCCTGTCCTCTATTTTCTTCTCCAACAGTTTCTTTGAAAAGTTCCCTTAAGATTATGTCAAAAGCAGGCTAGTTTAAAACTACTTACCTGATATTAGGTTACTTTTTTTTCTTTCCATTAAGTGCATGCCAAAAGCAGGCTAGTTTAAAATTACTTACCTAATCTTAGGTTGTCCTTTGTTTTTCTTCTATGTTTTTTTCTTTCACAACACTTTTCATGTCCCCATATCACAAATCAATCTAAAGAATCCTTTGACATAGATGACTTGCCCTATGGACCACTCTTGAAACTTTTTGTGCAATTAAATCCTTTTGTGACTCCATAGCCCAATGGATTGACACTGTTTCTTACCTACCCTATAAGCTGAACCATTCCCTCAACCTGCTCACACCTTCACCCTTCAAAAATACTTCCTTCATTTTGATGATATTCATTCCAACCAAAACCAAAAAAAACCCTTGTGTCTTATCACTATCCTTATATCATAAACTAAGCCTTGAAGAAATATCTTTGAAAACACTCATATAGATAGATCGCTCTCTGAATCTAGGAGGGCTAGATCCTAGGATTCCAAAGTGGTTTTGATGTAGGCTCTGCAGCATTTGTTTCTACTAATCTTGCAAATTACAGAAACACCAACAAAACCCAGCTCCAGATGCAACTTGTGACCTCTTGTCTCTTGCAACCTGTGACCTGTGCCATTTCCTTGGTCAAGGAAGAAATTAGGTGATTGAGAGATCCGGTATGTATATCTATTGCTTCTCTTTGAGGTGCTTCTGCGATGCTTGATAATCTGCAAAAACTGGAGTGACCTGGGGAGTATCTTCCTTTAATCTATGAAAACACTTAAGAGCATTCGAGACCAAGGTGCACCTTTTTACCATGATCTGATTGGATAGAGAAGCCAACTTGGTATAGATCCAGACCGGTGTAATGATGAACTGAATAAGATTTTCCCGTGATGCCAGAAGATATTCGAAAGAGACTGCTTGCCTCATGGGTTGTAGGAATGCTTGAATGTCCTGGGCGACCTCTTCCCTTGTTTTCTCAGTGTCCAATGTGCCTAAGGAAGTAATGTGGTGTACTTTGGCCATTGAATCAATTCCACTAATAAGATTTTTATATCCAGAAATTACCATCTCTAGATCCTTGACTAGTTTATCTTTAGATTTTATCTTCATTTGGATCTGAAATTTGTCGTTTTGGGTGCAAATCCAATCCTTCCTGGGTAGGGTTTCAGGGGCCTGAGGATATATGTTTGACCATACTAGCATGTTGTCCAAATCAGTGGAGGCTTCCTTTAGTTGCGCAGTTTTACTTTTGGTTTCTACTTGTGCTTTCAGTAGTGGCGTGATTGTTTTCTTTATCGTAAACATCTCCTCCTACACTTGCTTCATGGAAGCTTCCAGAGTGACCAGCTCCCTCTAAATGGTAAGTGGCACTTTTTTAGTTTGGCTAATTGTGATATGAAGCTTTTGGACATCTTCCTCTAGCACCTTCTTATCTTGTTCTAACAGAGCTACTTTTTTCTCAGAAACCCGTAGCCTGTTTTGTAGAGACAAAATATCTCTACTCATTCTACTGACATTTTCTTCTGTGGCTGTCGCAAAGTCGGTCCCTGATGATGCAATTATAATAGGATTAGTCCCAGTGTCCAATACTATTTCCTTTTCTATTGCGACTGCGAGAGGTGCAACCGGGTTCTGCGCAAGGAATTTCCTTCTCTCTTGCCTGATCTTGTGCATGAAATGGTCGTAGGTCAGGCTTGGCATATCGAAGACCTCATATTCTTGCTCCTTAGAGGTGCCAAGGTCTGAGAGGGGAAAATGCACACTTGTCATAGGGGCTGTCTAAGGTAGATCAATGTGTGAGAGCTCTTTATATTCCCCTATCTCTCGGGGTGGTGTCTTGCTTCGCCCTGTTTCTTTGGAAGAATCTTCCTATGATTTCTGGCTTTCTTCCTCCTTCCTTATCTCCTTAGCCTCTGCCTTGTTCTGTTCTTCTCGTAACTTGTGCTCGGCCTCTTTCTGCTCTTCTTCTTCTTTTCCATTGTGTTCCTCTTCCTCTTTTTTGCTACAGGATTCTTCTGTCTGCTTATTTTTTTTGTCTTCTTATTGCTGTCGTGCAAGGGTGTATTGGGCCTTTTTTACTTCTTCTTCTTTTGCCTTCTTCTCGGCCTCTTGCTATGCCTTAGATCATATGCTCATTTTTTCCTTCTATCGTTTAGAGAGACTACTACCCGTATCAGTCCTAGGATTTTTGGCTTCGGAAGATGATGCTCCTCCTAGCGTGTCACCCCTTTCCTCCACGGTGTGATCACCCTGCCCTTCTTGATCAGCTAATTCTTCTGGTGCAACGTCCCTATCCTTGTTATATCAATTCTTGGTTTTTTCTTCAACAAGGCATTCCATGCACTGGTAATTCCATTTTAATTTGGCTCGTTTGCAATGTGCGGGAATGGTCCTTTCAGGACCATATCATCTGTGTGCTAAGGGTGGAAAATGAAAGCCCTTGGTTTCTTCAACCTCTATTTCTACTTCCTTGAAATCTCTAACCATAAAGGCGCCAATGGTAACCAGGAGAGTAGGCCATGGATTTTTATTGCCTTTGGTGTGGACCTTAGAAAAATCGCTCGTCATTTGGTAGCACACTTCTTGCAAGAGTAGTTTATGGGTGACGAACTTGGGTAGTGCATGACGTGCCTTGAATGACTCGAAGACCCTGATGAAAGTACTGTGTGTGATAGGAAACCAGTTGGATACTGGGGTTATTGTTTGCATGGCTTGCCTGGACATGCATGGGGAATCTTTGCCAAATAGTTTCTTGTAAAGCACAAGAATAAAATTGTGCAAGATCGACTCCATGTCTTGTTTGTATTTGGAGGCATAGAACACCTTTAACTCTTTATGGATCGGTCTGCCATGTTCTGCATCCATGTTATGAGGCCATCTAGTAGATTGACACCTTGCACATATTGCATCCAATAGGTAGGAGGCCATATAAAATTCAGATGAACACCCTTCATCAGGTGCTTGTGCCGATGATATGTTTGACTTGAGGGCTACTACTATTAGGTTGGCCTAGTTGAAGCGGGTGCCATATGTAGTGAAAATGTACATGAGAGAGACCCAAATACCATTGAAGGTAGTGGAATTTGGTCGGTCATACATCCTGCACATCATCACTTTCAGCAACTTGTAGACCCTCTTGAGGCCTTCCATTTTGTATTCCCGATCCTTCCTAAACTTGAAATTTTTCGTGTCCCCCCACCATCCCCTCAAGGTCTCTGGTATTGGAACTACATGAGTGGTAGCCCATTCGGCTTTGAAATTTTTCTCTCCAATGGGGTATGCATAGTACACTTCCACATCTTGCCCCTTCATATTAGAAAATGATTTCCCTGAATGATCTCGAATGACCTGGATTCTGGAGTTGACCTTTTGTAGGATCCATTCGATAATCTCTGAACATGGAAATATGGGTGGATGGGCACTGACATAGTGGAGCTTGGACCTTTTGACTTGAATATACACCTGCGGGTCCAAGATATCTTCTAGAAACTTGGGCTTCATGAAATCCTGGTATATTTGATACCAACTCATGCTATCCCATTTTCCGAACACACAAGGGATGTCTCCATAGATAAGGGAAGGGGAAGGAGGCAATTATTCTTCTAAGATTTCTATTTTTAGACTCTTTTTTCTCTTCTGAACTACTGGGGGCTCCATATCTCTTGAGGCCAAAGAGATGGACACACCCTCGAGCTTGGCTTCGATGCTCCCTTGCATATTCATGGAACAGTCCCACGATAAGATAAATGGCATAATTATAAATAAGTTTCAGTTTCTGCTACCTATGCTAAATATTACCCAAGGAAATGTATCGACCTACGACTTGGTGACCTTACGACCAGGTCGCTAGGTCACTAGGTCACATCGTTGTACACTTTCAAGAAATGGTGTCTTTGCTACTTCGCAACTAGGTTGCAAGGTCACAAGGTCGCGCTTGGGTCGGATTTAAGGGAAATGCGACTTGGTGACTTGGTGACTTGTGACTAGGTCATGGGGTCACCGGGTCGCTAGGTCGCTAGGTTATGAGGGTCACTAATGATTAGTTATGAGTGACCGGGTGACCTTGCGACTTAGCGACTAGGTCTCTGGGTCGCGAGGTCGCGGAGTCGTAGGGTCGTGAGGTCGTAGGGTCACGCTAGGGCTCCTTTGAGGGGTTCCAAGGTGATGAGAGGTAAGGAAGGAAAAACATCAAGAGGACTGGAAAAATTGGGTTCTTAAGGTTTTCGCAAGTAGCTAGGAAGGGTGGTTGAGGCAAACTAGGAGAAGAGAGGCTTCAGAGAAGAAGATAGGAAGGGAAATTCCATGCGGGGGTCAGGGTAGACTTTGACCAGAACTGCTGGGAAGCTCAGATGAGACCAAGGTAGGGATAAATAGGCAATGATCAAGGGCATGATTGGAAAGAATTTAACCAAAAAGGAAAAAACAGGAGGATTAGGTAACTTACCGGGGAAAAAACGTGCTCCAACTAGCTTGTCAAAGGCTTTGCTCGTTTCTTTTTGCCGGTTGAATGCGACCTACGTGGCCCTTTTATTTATAAAGGGGTTGCACGTGTGGTCAATTAATTTAGGTCCCAAGGTCACAGATCAGGGTTGTTTAAGGGATGTGTGACTTCACGACCTTGCGACTTCGCGACTTGGGGTCACAAGGTCGTAGATCAGGGTTGTTTAAGGGATGGGTAACTTCACGAGCTTGCGACTTCGTGACCTAGGGTCACAAGGTCGCATGGTCGTGTGGTCATGAATTTTATGATTTATTCCAAACTGTGGCCTTATGACTTTGCGACCTAGGGGTCGTTGGGTCACCTGGTCACATAGTCGCACAGTCCTAGGTTTTATGAGTTTTGCGACTTAGCAACTATGCGACTGACTGCTAAGAGACCAAAACCTGGATAGAATTGAAGGGATAATGTATGGAAATACCTTCTCTTGAGGCTCTAGGCTAAGGCCGCGTTAAATTTCTCTTTACTGAGAGAACAGGGGTTCCAAAATTTTAAAATAGGACCAAATTTTGGAGGGCGTTCTAGAAGCTACAACATGTAGGAAAGGGATCATGTATGTAGGCATCATTAAATTATCATACATCAACACAGATCCATATTTCTCCTTTAGTTTTCTTCTCCTGAACCACCATAGGACTTACCCAATCTGATTGTTCGACAGGTTTGATGATACATGCGGCTAGCATTTTGTTGATTTCCTCCCTGAATTTCTGCTTATACTTGAGGTTCAATCGATAAGGCTGCTGCTTTACAGGGCATGCATCTGGTTTTAAGGTGATGCACATGACTCCTAGGTGCCCTGTAATGCCTTTGAGTTATGAAAATTTCATCGAGAATAGGTCTTCATATTCAGTGAGGAGTTTCGCGACTCTTCCAATAGTATCTTCATCCCAGTAGTCCCCTATCTTAGCCAACTTAGGTTGCTCTGCTGTCCCAATGTTGACTTCACGTAGCTTCAAAGGCTTAGTGACATCAACGATTTGCAGCGGAGGTACAAAAAGTGTGTGCTCCCCCTCCAACTCTAGAATAGAGATATTCCTTGTGCCTTCATCACATTCCTCTATCGACAGATCACGACAGTTGACTATATCCTGCATATGTGTTTCCCATTGTTAGTATGAATCCTTTGTCGAAGTGTACGAAAAAGGACCACTTTAGCTACGCATAACTAATAGCCCTAACAACAAAAGTGGCTACCAATATCTTTAGATCTTCGGTTAGTTGAACAAGAAAAGAGCTGCAAAAAACTAGATCTATGCATGGAAAGACATTAAGCAGTAAAAACAAGGGTTTGCTCCATATACCAATAGACAAGACAAGAGCGATTTTTGAAAGAATTTTTGTATTAATTTGGCACCTGGGAGGAAAACAAGAAGGCGTATCCAATTCTCCTCAGTGGGATGGGTTCTTGGAAGTCCTCAGCACTTCAGATCTAAAATTTCTCTCTCTTGTTGGTGTAGAAAACCCACACAAAGAATGGAACTCAAAGGGAGCTCACACAGCAAATGGCAGAAAATGATGACCAAGTGTATAGATCCAGAGTGATCTAATAGGCAACAAAAGGTGAAGAATGGTAGGAAAAAACCCTCTATTTATAACAAAATATTGAGTTAGTCTAGAGATTGGTGCATAATTAAAATATTATTAACCAAATCTAGATCCAACTTTTATGGAATATTTTATTATATTTGTTAGAGGGAAAAGGAATTTGACTTGGAGTCAAATCCCCTTATTTGTAAATAATAAATAAATAAATGATTTATTTATCATTTTAAGGATGTGATTAAGTAATAATAAATAAATAAATGATTTATTTATTATTTGTAGGTGATTTGGTCATATTTAACAAAGATATTATCTAAATAAGATTTAAATAATTATTCTAGAAAATAATAAGATAAATAAAGGTTTATCTAATTAATTTATTTGTTTGGGTTAAACATATTTAGGGAATAATAATTAAATTATGGTTTAATTAATTATTCCATGAGAAAAATCAAACAAATATAGGTTTTTTAATATTTCCTTTTAGGGTTTCCTATTTAGACCATAAACAACCTAATAAATGTGGTTTATTAAGTTATTTAACATAGTGAGAGCAATTTTACGTAGGGGCAATTTTACGTAGGATAAAATTGGTCTTACATGGTGTACTTGGGTCCATCCGCTTAATAGGTTAGATGACCAAAAAATGGTTTAACAGATTGCCCCCTAGCGTGCGAGTGTTAGGAGCAAATCGTATGACCGAAGTACGTTGTAAGAACTCAATCACCAGAAAACGAAAGGGAAGTCAGAGAGAGAAATGCAAGGTAGATAGTGTGCTGAAGAACTAGACCCTAAGGAGACGAGACTCGCAGGTGCAACAAGTCTCTTTTTATGAGAGGGTACCTGTGCTAAAGGCGGCGGGGGAGGCATACCTATGCCCACCGAGACAAAGTACAAAAGAATAGTGTGTCCAGTAAACAAGGGATCGAACCATAAAGTACAGTCGGCATAATCCGCAAGACGAGATAAAAATACGGTAAGGAATCCCACACTTACATGCGTGCAGGATAAAAACCGGAGGCGTCACGATAATATGCGATCACATGAGAGATACAAAATACAACCCAAATGCCCCAGCCAAATGAGGAAGGGCTCTGAAATCTGACTAATACATGCAAATCAAGAGGGGAAACAGCAGTGACAAGGCCAGCATCATCGAATATCTAGAGGCTGCATCGAAGGGTACGCGAGGGAGGAGGTCATCCCAGGTGCATGTGGGGGGCTACCTGCAGGGCCACCCCCTCATGAGGGCTGAGACATCTCACACACACCTGGGAATCACCAAGAGCTGATGCTGAATCACTGAACCATCAAGTATACGGATCTCGATCATGCTGAAAAGAGCTAGAGTGGAGAAACAATCAATCAAAGGGAAATGAGAGAGCCCTTTGCCTGATCCAAGGCACCGAAAAAGAGTGGAAGCTGGAACCAAGGTACACTGCCCTCTAGACCTGTCTTCTGGAATGAAGGAGCTGATGTCGACAGAAGGAGGTCTGCCATAGGTGAGGCAATGAGAGATCCTCAACTAAGGCACGAGAGAAAATAGTAGAGCGACGGACAGACTAATACCAATGATGATGGTGGAATGGAGGGGACTGAGTAGCGAATGGAAGACTTCCCTTGCTAGAGCATAAAGGGCATGAATGACATGGCAGCGTGACACAATATAAGGGATAGGGGACGGTGGGACTGAAGTTCATAATGTGGGACACAACGAGAGACCAAGCAGAGAAGGATGGAGGGCTATGGCGGGTGCAAAGGGACTCGGGATAGACTCCATGAATGCGATGATGACTCAACTTGGATGCTCTAAACAAGGGCAACTCGATGGGGCTGCCACACAATAAAGGCCCAATGGGGGACCATGAAAACATGAGTACAAGATGGTTACTCATGAAGAAAATCGACACGAACAAAGACAAGTAAGGAGGCAAAATGGTGCCCCAAGGACAAGTGTCGTAAGTGAGGAAATTCGATTTTAAGGAGAGGTGAAGTGACCCTTCCTGGACAAAATGTGTCCTAGTGAAGTATCAAATCACAAAAAACTAATAGATACCCATTTGAGGGCTCGGTGAGAGCTTTCCAACGGTGCATACGGTTTGTCAAACGGGGCTACGGTATGGTCGCATCAGTCGAAAGAAGAAACAGGGGTTCTCTTTTAATAAGGCAGTTTTCCCTCCAAATTCACTCATTTGCTATTGTTGCTGTTGTGAATGTAGAGAGGAGAGAAGGCCATAAATCTTGCGGCGAGCGTAGCGGACAAACCGACCGTTGGAATCGAGATCTGTCAGTTGTAGGTAAGAGGCCTAACCTTACTCTTTCATTTTGATGGATTGAAAGTTCAGTTTCGGGCCCAAAATCTCAGAAACAGTCCCTCCTTCATCTCTAAGTAGGAATTAAGCACTTTTGGGCCAAAGTGGAGCACAGGGCTTTGATTTCAAGGAAAAAGTGTGTGTATCCCGAATTGGTGAAAGCTATGACCTGGGAGATGAAGGGGTTTTAGTGCTGTTTTATGGCTGAGAGTTTGGTTTTTGTGTTTGGTTATGGTATTCCCTATCTGTATGCTGAAGAAGATGATGTTTTTGTACAGGTATGGTAGATTTATGGGTTAATTGGAGAGAGAGAGACCTGGGTACATTACGGGCAGAGATCCAGGCGGATTAGGGTGTCCATCATGTGTTGGCCAGGTTTGGGGTTCTAAAGTTTTTGGAGAACCCGTTGATGAGAGCAGGAGAGCCTTTGTTGGCCCGGATTATCAGTTACTAGGATCCAGAGCATGAGGTATTTGTAGTGCATGGGCACAGGATCGAACTAACAGTCTAGGATGTGTATTTCTTGACGGGTCTCCCGCCACTGGGGATGGTGGGAAACACACAACCAGTATTACATCGGGGCGGCATATCATGGAGTTTGTGGAGCGACATTGTCGACTGGGTCTCCAAGTCAAGGGGACTCGGATACCGATCGAGGACCTAGAGAGATTAGAGACCCGTGTAGTGGCCGCAGCAGTGCTACATATCCTAGGCAACCAGACGCTCCATCACATCACTGGGGGGAAGATGATGATTGTGGAGAGTGTGTTAAGTGGGACCCCAAATGATGCTGGTGTTGCTAAAATGACATTTGTCGCTCTGCAAGTGGCAAGTGAACCACGATTGCTCGTATGGGACTTTATTGTGCGCCTTCTTCTTTAAGAAGATCCCGACCTTGTGGCCTCGTATACAGCTTCCAGATGGGGGCTCGAGAGAGCCCAGGATGCGTCGGTGGGGGCAGCTACTGTGCAGAGGAGGAGGAGGGGTGGTCGGGCGAGTGTTTCGACCTGAGTTTTTTGCCCATTCGGATCAGATGTCGTTATACATAGACGACTATCCCTATAGTAGGATGAGTTATTGTGGAGATCCAGACCTGCCACTTTCGCCTGGTCGAGTATGGGGGCCCGATGGTAAGTGACAGATCGCTATTCTTGTATGGGCATGTTAAAGTTTTTGAATAGTAGATAGGGTACTGATTCATGTACTTTTGGTATGCAGATATAGCTCCGCTAAAACCGGCCGGATATATGGGACGACCGGCAGCATCTGGAGCTGCAGGTCTGAGTGGGTCGAGAGCAGTGCAGAATGAGGATGCGGCCGCCCTCCTGGAGGACATCCACCGTAGATGCAAGACGTTGCTGACCGGAGTTTTAGAGCACGGGTGGCAAGACTTAGACGACCGGTACGTGGAGGCGTGCATTGGTCTGCCCTCGGAATGGCGAGGTGTCATGCGGCGCATGGAGATCGTCGGTCAAGGCATACGTGATCTACGGGTTTCGACGGAAACCATTGGCTCGGGATCCTTGAATAGTGATGGAGTATGGGAGCATGTGGGTACCCCTAATGTAATATGTTAAAAGGCGAGAAGGTGCCCCCATTTTTTGAGTTTTTTTTGTAACATGCTATGGGCATGTCATATGTGTCGAGTATATGGACTCTAAACACATGTTTTGCGACACACATTATGGATATGCATCAGTTTTTAATGATTATAAATGTTATTGTCTTGTATGAAATGCGTGTGATAAATGCAATCTAGAAACATGGTTTGCAATACTATCTACATAGTTATTCTGGTCTCGAGGTACATGGTTGAAAGTTATGGTTTCAAATTCACGTATCAATAGTTTCACTCATAAATAGCATCTAAACAGCATAGGGTTATGCACATGATAAACACCATTTAGTTGCATGACAAGAAGTAGGGAATCCAGACGAACGTGCAGATGGAGGATGCGATGGAAGAGGGCATCGGCTAAGAGACTACGCACTGCATCATATTCAGCTTGATTTTTGGTGGAAGAACTAATGCAGACCCCGTTAGAGAGGACAAGGGCATGCAAGGGGGTGAAAATGGCCCACCCTGCCGAGGCGAGATTCCGGGAGTAGCGACTTGCACCATTGGCGTAACCGATAAAGGGTGAGGACGGGAGGTCCTGCAGAATGGTGTCACAAGACAACAAATGGGGGGAGGAGATACAATGACGGCAGTGTGAGTAGACAGAAGACATCGAGCAGAAACTGCGGGAGGATGTGCAAGGAGCAGGATGACTATGACTCATATACAAACTAGAGGGTGGTATATGAGGGCTATCAGAAGGGTGGTGAGGACTCAAGCTACGGAGGTCAACAGAGATACGGGTGGAGTGATCTCATGTAGGGGTAAAAAAGAGGTGGTCAGGCGAAACAACAGGGGAGGATGCAGGGGGACTGGGCTCCAAGGGTCGTGCAGAGGAGGATAGGTAAAGAATGGTCGTAGTAGACTTCGTCATCTGAACATCAGGGGGGGGAATGTCGATGGGAGTGGGGGGATCCTCAGGCTGTCCTGAAGCATACTGCGCGAGAATGGGAGAGGCGGATTGATTTTTTTCAACCTCATACTCGCGGATCGCCTCAAGGGAGGCACGGTAATGCGTCAGGTGAGGAAAATGATGGGAGTAGTGGCCATGGACACCGCACAAAGCACAAGGCTTGTTGGTGCGGAGAGTCTTGGGGGTTCTTAGTTCTGAATGAGAAGAAGAATGGAGCCTTTGAGACCGTATCGCAGAGAGCCCGGCCTAACCATGGGTTGAATCTGAGGAAGTCGGGACAGCTTGCATAAGTGATGGCAAACTGACTTATCCTATAAAGTATGAGGCTTTACGGTGGAGGGGCCAAGGTCGGTCGAAGTGGTCTTGTCTTTGGGTGCCCCTTGCGAGCTTTGTTTTTTTCTTCTTGGGAGCCATCACGACGGAGAAGGGTCCTATGCAGTCTTTGGAGGCACAAAGGCAACGGAGGAGCGAGGGTGAATGTAGAACAGTGTCGAAAAGCCATGGGCGGTTTGGGGTGACTGGACAGGGGTAGCGGCTGGAGGGTCAAGGTACCAGACGGGTATACCTAGGGTCAGGTTAGGGAGAGAGAGGGTGGCCATGACGAGGACCGAATAGACTCCGGGAGGGGGAGCCAGGAAAGGTATCTGACCAGCGGAGT
This sequence comes from Pinus albicaulis, assembly GCA_034641835.2. Lineage (NCBI taxonomy): Eukaryota > Viridiplantae > Streptophyta > Pinopsida > Pinales > Pinaceae > Pinus > Pinus albicaulis. The sequence continues at coordinate 1,151,795,074 of CM076583.1, forward strand.
AATGACCAGGAGGGACGGCGCCGAGATGGTTAAGGCCTGGGGGAACCGATCCAGGAGGATAAAGGGGTTCAGGGATACCAGCTGTAGGGGGAGGGCCAGAAGGAGGGGGTCTGGCTGGCTGAGAGGAATGGCTAGGAGCGGGTTGCGGAGGGCGAGGGGGAGGTTGTGGACTAGCCGAAGCAGGCTGCTTAAGGGCAGCCTGAGATGATTGCATCATGCAAACATTCGATAAGATGGGATCAGTGATAGGAGGAGGGGGGAGATTAGGAAAAGTTCCAAGCAGGGAGGAATCTTTGTAAACGCCAGGGGAGACACTGGTCAAGGAATCGACGGTTTTCTTGTTGGCTACAAAAGAGATAGTCGTCTCAGGTGAGGTCTGAGATTTTGGCTCATGATATGTCAACTGGTCAATGGTGACTATCTTTCCATTATGGGGGAAAGACATCTTGCGGAAAACCGCGGATGGGACAGCAGACATAGCGTAGGTGTAGCTTCACCCCAATAGAATGTTTTAGTCTAGCGGGGCGTCTATGACTTCGACGTCAACGCAAACAGACTTACCAGTGAGGGTGATAGGACAATTACGAAACAGGCGAATGGGCTGGGAGGCATGACCGTCCCATGCTCGAAGGGTGATCCTAGAAGGGGCCAGCTCAGGGGATCCGAGTTGCTTCCAAACCGAAGTGGACATCACGTAGGTGGATGCCCCCTCATCAATGATACACCGGGACACGTTGGCGTTCCGGATTTTGACTGGGATTTGGAAGGCGACGGAAGGAGGAAGAGGAGGATGGTCCGATTGAGTGGCGTCGAAAAAAATCATTTGGTCATCAGCAGGATCTACAGCGCCCACGGCAGATAGTAGAGCCTTCTTTTGGGAAGGGCACGACTGGAGGAGTTCCAGTGTGGAAATGGCAGCAGGAGATTGCGCCAAATCATCTACTATGCTATACGAATGGGCAGCTCGACCGGAAGCAGTGTTTCGACGTAAGGGTCCCTTAGGAATCTTGGTATGAACCTCAACTTTGGGTTGAGGGATATGTAAGGGGCCACTAGATGTCGAAAGAGGTTCTGTAGAACCTGAAGAAGGAGGCTCGGGGGCAGACTGAGCAAGAGGCGTGGGGTACTGGCGAGACCAAGTTTGAAGGTGAAGGTCGACGGTTGGGGATGGATCAGAGGTCATCATGAGGATCTGGTAATCGGAGGAACCAAAAATGGAGGGTGGAGTGGAGACCCGCTTGTCAGGTTGTTGGGTAGCCATGAATCCTTGCTGAGGGAAAGGATCAATAAACACAGCTGGTTGAGTAGTGGCCACATTAGGGGGAGCGTGAGGGGAGGCATGTTGTTCGCGAAATGTGGCTTGAGACTCCCACATCTGCTGCATCTGTGGTAAAAGGGGACAATCGTGGGTGTAATGACCGTAAACACTGCAACACGAACAAGGCTTGTTGGTATGAAGAGGCCTGTCCGGCTTGGGCTGAGTGCCCTGTTGCTGGTTAGCAGTGTTAGGGTCAAAACCTTGAGGATTGGATCCATGAGTACCAGGGGTAGATTGATTTGGATTTCCTCTCTTCCTTCGTTGAGAAGAAGGGGGATTAGTCACACCCTGTTGTGCAAATACTTTCCCTGAAGGGGGCTGTAGGTGCTGCTACTGGGGTTGAGGAGGCAAGGGAGGTGGAAGTGCATATGCTGGAGGGGCTGGCACACCAAGCTACGGGTAACGATAATGGTTAGGTTGGGCAACATTGAGGTAAGCAGGAGGTTGGGCAAAAGGAGGAGGCATGCTGTATCCTTGGTACATGGTACCAGGAGGGGGAAGAGTGCTAGAGGTGCTGGCCCCTCTGTGAGGCAGACCGTAGCCCATAGGAGGTTGAGCATACGGATGGGAAAGGGCTCCAACGATACCGTCGGCGGAATGAGATACCCCCGGGGCGTTAGCACCACCAGGCCTGGGGAGGTCAGGAAGGACGGTATAAAAATAACCAGACTGGGCGTAGATCAGGTCATATTTCAAGGCTATTTGGAGGGCGGCTTCTTCGGTTTGAGGGAAATGGGAGGCGACATTTTTACCGATGGGAGCTAGGAGAGAGCGAAGGAACCAGTCCATATAGATCCGATCTTCGAAGGGGGGAGCTCGAAATAAGCTGCGTCTACGTCGCCATTCGTGAACATGGGTAGAAAGGTGGGTCGAAGATGTTTGCTTAAAGGAAGTCAAGAGCTCCGTACTGGTATCGTATCGGAGGGGGAGCTGGAAGTAAGATAAAAAGGCTTGGGAAATGGTCGCAAAGGTGGTATGGGAAGAGGTGGCTTGGTCAACATACCATTTAGAAGCTTCGCCGGTAAGCGTGCGTTGGAACAAACGAAGACGGATGGAGTCATCGGTAATGGAATTGGAGGAACACCACATGTGGAAAGATCGAACATGATTGGTTGGATCTTCTCCAGCAAGGCCTTCGAACTTAGGGATGTCGGAGGGGAGCTTGGTTGGCATAGCAGGCCAACCAACATCGTGGTGGATAGGGTCATTAATCAACTGATTGAAATCGGGGAGGCTGAGGCCTGCAATGTATGGCAGCAAGGGTATGGCCGAGGTAGTTCCTGTGACGGTTTCGCTAGTAGTGACTCCGGCATTAGGGCCTGGAGCACCGCTAATGTTAGGCCCTGGACCAGACATGGTGAAGGTGACAGGGGGAGAACCAGGAGGAGAAGGAGAACCCAATGAATCAGAAGAGGAGTCGGAGTGCGGACTCGGAGGGGGACTGGCTCGACGACGGCGGGACGGAGCAGGTCGATCGACCGGAAACTGAGGGTGAAGGCCAAGAAGTCTCCGGGAAAGGCGCCTTGGGGGTGCAATGATGACGGGAAGAAGGAAACCGACAAGGGAAAAAAGGGATAGAATCAAGTGAGGTCAAGGGCAGAAAATGTGCAGTGACAATTGATTTTAGAGTCTTTTCCAGGCGGTGTTAACCAGGCGCTTCTTCACTTAGGGTCAGTGTGTGGTGTGCGTTAATTTTAATTTTTAAAACCCTTTTCCTTTTGAGAGCAAGAAAAAGTGTGCTGCGTAACTGAAAATAAATATGCAAAGAACAGTATATAATGCTGAAATAACAGAAAATTAACAGCTACTATTGCATCTATCTAACCCAAGAAGGCGGGTCCCTCAAAACTAGTCTAAAAAAGGGGAAAAAATCTAGTCAAAACACACTGAAAAGAGGCCAATAGATCTAAGGTCGGGAGGGACAGGGATCTAAAGGATAAAGCTGCTGAAAATAGGTGCAGATCACAGCCAAGAGACAGAGGCAAGGTGGCTGGGAAAAGGGAGGAAATCAGCAAAAAGTGGAAAGGACAGGGAGGAGGTCCTAAAAAGAGGTCCAAACAAAACGACAAGAGGTGATTTGAAAGGAAGAAAGGCTGATTTAAAGGGATCTGAGGAGGAGGTTTCAGATCTAAAAAAGGGAAGGCTGAAACTCTGAAAAACAGACGGCTGAAACAGCTAAAACTCTTCCACAAAAAGTGGAGGGTACTGAAGCCCTAGGGGGCTAGGTTCCCACTTAGATGAGTAAAAACAGATCAGAACTAGGTCAAAGCGGGCTGAGACAGAGGCTGGAAAACCCTGACAGAAGCTTCAGCAAAACCCAGAAAAATTGCAGAAAAACCACTGAAAAATTGGCAGGTCACAGGTTCTGACCTGTTTTTAGTGCAAGTCGTAGAAAAGAGGCTAAAAAGTGCGACCTGGAGGTCTAGGTCGTATTTTTTGGGCTGAAAAGTGCGACCTCCCATTCCGGTTGTCTCGGCGGCAGATTTTCGGAAAAGTTGCCGTCTCAGTTGCGGCTGATGTCGCTTACCTGCGCAATAGGGCCAGAAACACACGGAAGTTAAAAATTTTAATGTTTTAGGGTTTTATGTGAGAAAAAAAAACATAAAAATAGGAAAAATAAACAGCTGAAAAGAAACCCTAGGGTCTGAAGTAGCTGGATATGCAGGAATATGAAAAACGACAGCGGTCGTAATTTAAAACCCGTGTGGAGTCGCCATTTGTTAGCATGAATCCTTTGTCGAAGTGTACGAAAAAGGACCACTTTAGCTATGCATAACTAATAGCCCTAACAACAAAAGTGGCTGCCAATATCTTCGGATCTGCGGTTAGTTAGACAAGAAAAGAGTTGCAAAATACCAGATCTATGTATGGAAAGACATTAAGCAGTAAAAATAAGGGTTTGCTCCATATACCAATAGACAAGACAAGAACGATTTTTGAAAGAATTTTTGTATTAATGGGGCACCTGGGAGGAAAACCAGAAGGAGTATCCAATTCCCCTCAGTGGGATGGGTTCTTGGAAGTCCTCAGCACTTCAGATCTAAGATTTCTCTCTCTAGTTGACGTAGAAAACCCAATGCAAAGAGTAGAGCTCAATGGGAGCAAATGATGGAGATATGTGACCAAATGTATAGATCCAGAGTGATCTAATAGGCAACAAAAGGTGAGGAATGATGGGAAGAACCCTCCTATTTATAACAAAATATTGGGTCATTCTAGATCTTGGTGCATGATTAAAATAATGTTAACCAAATCTAGATCCACCTTTTATGGAATATTTTATTATATTTGTTGGAGGGAAAAAAGTATTTGACTTGGGTCAAATCCCTTTATTTGTCAATAATAAATAAATAAATGATTTATTTATCTTTTTAAGGAAGTGGTTGAAGGATAATCAAATAAATAATGATTTATTTAATTATTTGTGGGTGATTTGGTGATATTTAACAAGGAATATTATCTAAATAAGATTTAAATAATTATTCCTAGAAAATAATAAGATAAATAAAGGTTTATCTAATTAATTTCTTTGTTTTTGGGTTAAACATGACTGGGAATAATAATTAAATTATGGTTTAATTAATTATTCCATGAGGAAAATCAAACAAATATAGGTTTGCTTAATATTTCCTTTTGGGGTTTCCTGTTTGGACCATAAACAACCTAATAAATATGGTTTATTAAGTTATTTAACATAGTGAAGGCAATTTTACTTAGGGTAAAATTGGTCTTACATGGTGTACTTGGGTCCATCTAATGATAATAGGTTAGATGACCAAAAAATGGTGTAACACCCATGTTGGTGCCCTATGTGCTGCATACGGGTGTGATTCATCAAATCCCAAGGCATCTATATCCTGTAGAGCCTCGTCAAGTGCCTCTGTTCTGCCTACCAACCTGAATGTCCCAAAAAACTCATCCTTCAGGGTGTCCCAGTGGCAGGTGCATTGGTGTAGTTTTTCATCTAAATACCATGCCATGGGGATTTTCCCTAAGGCATGAATCAACAGATGGATCCATTCGTTCATAGTTATTTTGCACCATTCCTCCATCCACACGGCTAGGTGTTCACACAGGTCCCTTGGGCCAAGGAAAGTCTTTACGCGCAGGTGAAACGGAGGTTGAAATCATAGGAACATAATCTCATGACACTCTTCCCAATCCTGGAATGTTCCCTTATGCGTGTCCCACCACTGGGCACGGGTCACACGCATGGCTAGATTAAGAGCCCACATCCTTCGCTCTCTTGGGACTTCGGCTTCAAATGTTTGTAAAAAATCCTTGATACTAATAGAACCATCAAATTAGGGGAGTTATCTTACCTCTGAGGAAATACAATAGAAGTTCTTTATGATCCTAAAAAATCACAACACAAATACATCATGTAGCTGGTTCTGCAAATTTTCGATCTCCCCATCGGAGTCAGAGAAACATTCGCTATCCTTTTCCCAGCAAATCACACCATCATCCATATGATTGATCCAATCCTCATCTTGAGTAGTTAATTTATAGATGTGATCCACATCCTCTTCTTCACACACTGGTTCTATATACTGCTCTCCTTCCGCGGGATCTAGTGGGACTATCACCCGTGTGCCCTCATTCTCAAACACCATGCTTCTTTTCTTTAGGTTGATAATGCTTCCCATATATATAGCCCAATTCAACCCTAGAATCATAAGATAAGGGTCTACATCTTCCATAATTTGGATTACTTCAAGGTTGGTGCATAACTTAAATTCTGCAATATCTACCATAATCTTTGATAGCCTCCCCAACGGTATGATCTTCTTCTAGTTAGCCATGCGCAGCTGTATAGGAGACCATTGTAGCTTAGGTTCTCCCATCCACTGCAGTGTCAGCTTAGGTAGACGTTCGCATCCAACCCTATGTCCAAGATGACCTGATCCATCTCATAGTCACCACTCTAAGCAGTAAGCTGCATTTCTCGACCAATGTGTTTCTTATGCTTATATAATTTGTGAACATCTTTAACTTATGTGGGAGGAACAGTTCTTTCCACGCAACTATGTATCAGTGTCTGAAGATTTTATACTTCCTTCTAGTTCCACAACAGCTTCATACATGATTGCAGGAATGGTTTAACTTCATCGTCCACTCTTAGGTGTGTCGGAGTCTTGGAAGTAGATGCCTCATCCTTCGTAAAGTTGTTGCGGGCTGCGATGAATGTTTCCTTCTCCTTCTATAGGTCAAGGCTTTCCTACTTGATAGTTGATTTCCGGATAAGAGATTCAGCCACAAATTTCTCCTCAACTCCCCCTGTAGCCATAATGTTGTGTGTTATGACATTAATGCTAGGTCCTTCATCATGTGGTTTAGCCTTAATACTCTGCATGTTTTGCGTAGGTGTTTGTTGTTTTTCATGAATTTTTTCTACTATAATTGGACAGTCTTCAATCGCATGGTCTAGCTGTCTACAATACCTGTAGGATTTTCACACAGGATTTGGATAGTCTCTTGCGAAGTGCCCTAATTATCCACAGTTATAACAAATCAATTTCCCTCTTCACTGACTTGTGCTTCCACCTCTACCCCCTCCCTTGCCCGTATCTAGGGAGCCTCCTCTGCCTGAGGGCGATAGTGGTGACGAAGGATCATATTGTACCCTATATAGGTTTCCTCGTTCTATCATTAAATCATACATATGACAGTTATGTTCACCATGTCCTACTAATTGGTAGAATCAACACCATTTCTTCTTCAACTCTGGAACATAGGCACTGAGACGGGGGTAGTGGTTAGTGTCGTGTAGCCCATAAACATGACAATTAGTGCACCATGACGTTGGACCACGCAGCCCCATATCCTACTTAGGGAGCAGTGGGCTGGGACCACAGCTTGCATGTAATTTGTCAGGAGTGAACACTGACCCTTGGTGTGGCTAGACACCTTGCACCTTATGCACCATATGTCAGGGCTAGCCTCTTTCCTTCGTTCTTTTCGCAGATTCTATATTTCAATGTGCATTGCCTCCAATTGTCCCTGGATCTGCTGCACCCTGAACTGGGCATCATCTCTCGATGCAACCTCTAGTTTCATAGAAATTTCCAGGGCTTTCTCTTGCGTTACAATCACCTACTAACCCATAGGTACGCACAGGTGAGGCAACAACATAGTGATAAACCATTCCTTGTGCTACCTATCATCATACTGAAATTCCCCATCTTTGATAGAATTTTTTAACCGTTGATCAGCTTCCCATACTGATTCAGTGGGTCCTTGTTTAAAGTCCTTCAAATCAACCACTATTTGAGAGTAGGACTTAGGCTTCCATAACTGTTGTTTTAAATTTGTCTTGATTTCTTGGATAGACAGATATGGGTGCTGCCCTACAAACCCCATAGACCTGTCCAACGCCCTTACTTCAAAGGTGAGTGATATTTGCACTCATTTTACAACATGGGTAGCTACATTCTGCACAATCCATACTAATTTTTCTACAAGCCAAAATTGGTCCATATATTCATCCCCGACACCCTTGAAAGTGGGTAGATTCATGTCAGTGGCCATATTGTCTTCTGGTGGTGGCAGAGGTGTGGATGAGTTCTTACCCTTATGTTGACTTGAAGGTGGTGTAGCTAGAGGAATATCTCCCTGGAAACCTTTGAAGAACCTTCGCTATGCTTCAGAATAGGATACAAACTGATTGACTATGAATTTATCACAAATATTCCTAGTGCACTATCCACCGAGTGATCTACCATACGGGTGATGGTATTGTCAGTCCTTTCCAACTTCTGGATCAATTCTAGAGTCCACTGCATGACCTGCTCGTCCTTCCAACACATCTGGAAACCTACAAGCGTGGCTAGCCACTCCTATACCTCATGTGCAAAAGTTAGGAAGAAAATTTCAAATACCTTAGTAAAAATGTAGTTATTTTTCCACTTCTCAGCTGTCAGCATCGCGCTACGATTCTCTTTTACAGAAAATTATTGAATCTGTCTTTCAATCCAGTCTACAATTTCTAGCTTCTTAGGTCTCTAATGTTTCCTTGGCATTACCTGATCTCTCTCTCAAAATGCTCCCAGTACTGGAAACAGAACCATTTGTTGGCTTCCGGGGTCATGACCTAGGTTCAGAGGTTAAGGTTTGCCAACAAACCCCTATACTACTGGCCCTTTCTATAATTACCTACTTGCACAGGCCAGGGTCTCACCCGAAGTAGTATGGGAGGACATTGGAACCAGGTTTCCGCACCCTGGGAGAGAGTAGGTAATGAAGGAAGATCTATGTTCACAACTTAACGGATTCACATAGAGCAAGTATATTTGCAGGCTTCTAACATTATAATCAGTTATTAACCAAAACAGAGCTATTACCATTCATAGATGTAATCATTACTTTCGCATCCACCTACGTATTAGAAATTATCAGCACATAATATCATAACGCAGCTACAGATACATTCACAGCATCAAAAAAGCACACAGATGTATTGGTAGCTTAAATAGATACCATAGATTTACATCAATAGTAAATGCAATAGATCCAAATAGCACAAAGATACTTCAACTATCTTCCGCATACATTAGTAACCAAAAACCAAGTTACAACCCAAAACATAGCCTGCACACACAACCTAATGGGGTCCGCACATAGTAGGACTGAGGATCTCCGTGCACACAGCTAGTAAGAGTCCTTACTCAACACAACCCAAAAAATATCCAACAGTTTGCACGTAGCATCAGTCTTAATTCATGCCTACCTTTATACTCAAAATATTCATCTATTTATATCGATGTAGCCTACGCTATCTTGTGGTATGAAAACCATGGTTTGGGGACTCTAGGCCTACCCTTTTACCCATTACAATGAGTTCAGGGCTTTGACCCACCGTAAAACCCCTGCATTAGACTAATTAATACAAAAATATACAAAATTTGTAGCTTAGGGAGCCCCGTTCCAACACATATGAATATCTCATCTTGGGTGGATGCTTGACCTTGGTTAAAGTGTGACATGGTTCCCTTACCTAGTGTTGAGACCTCAGAATTCTGTTGTTGAAACATGGGGAAAACCACCAGGTCTGGACCTTAAAGCAAGTCATTTTCCGTTTAGTTTCTTGGCTCCGACTAGGTGTAATGGGACCAGTTTCCTGATAAGGATGATTTTGAGGGTGTGTGATTATATGGCATGCAAATGGAAATGATTTTAATCTATCTTATGCATCTATCTAAAATATTTATTCTACTATATACCCGAGGTTTTTCTTCCTTTATGCAATCTAAAGAGATATCTTTCAACTATTAGTAATATAGATCATTTAACAGTTGAAAGAGATGAAAATTATGTAATATGATTCTTCTGCAAAATAGTTTGACTAGAAGAATTGTGAAAAATATATCTCATTCATATGTGTGATTATACATTCAATAAGAAACTATATACAAATATTAGAACATAAGTGAATGTAACATTCATCTATAATAACGTTTCAAATATATAATGCAATAAAAGATGACTGTCAATCTATAAAGTAAGACTTAATACAAGTGAATAAAAGTACCATATGTACGAAGTTCTACTCATGTAAATTGACAGTAATTGATCTGATCCTTCTCACTTTCAAGCAATTTAAAAATCACAATAGTGAAACATCAATTAAATAGCTTTAATTGTCAAAAGATAACAGATGTGTTCCATTAATTCATCAAAGCATTCACAAAATTACAATAGTGCATTATTTGCAAATGTTTTTGACAAATTTCTGGACCCTTCCCTAAATGCATGAGAGAGGTTTCAATACTAAACTAACTATGTTTTAAAATATATTATTACCAAAATATAGAGGAGGTTTCAAACAACCATTATCGTAAAACTAACTTAAACTACAATCTAGGAAAATAAAATAACAATTTTGATTTATGAATTCCACCCTTTCTTCTGGATTTGGTCACAAAGTTGACAAATATCTATCATAGGCTTGAGCTGAGCTGGCTGTGAAATCCTCGATCTGACCTATCCCTTGAATACTGTGTTTGAAAGTAATGGTTGTGATATTTTTGTTGAATATGTTAAGGATTACAGAATTTGATACCGATGATAAGGTTTGAACAAAAAATTCCAATAATTTTGTTGATCAAACTTATTTACCTTTTTAATTACTTCATCCTGTGTGTCTACTTTCTGCTTCCACTTTGTTTCTATCTATTTTAATTCTGAGAACACTTCAGACATGTAATCTTTGAGAAGTTCTTCTTTCACCAGCTATTCACATATAGATTCAATAATTGCATTTGATAATTTTGATGTTTTCGCTACTGCTTTCTCTACGTGTTTGATTTGTGCTTCCCAATCTTTGAATAGGATCTCCTTATGAAACTTATCTACCTGAGGTAGATCAACTTCCTTTCCTGAGTTTGATGCTTTCCATTGAATGTGTTCATTGATTTTATTTTCGAGTCTTTCACATTCAAGTTTCTCGATAGCTATTTGCTGGATCAATATTTTATTTGAATCACAATAAGAGTCAATAATAAAAGCTTGATGACAAAATTGTTCCTGTTCTTTCTTTAACTTAACATTTACATCCAATGCCTCTTTCATAAATTTCTCTAGTTGTGGTTGGCTATGTAATCTAGTCATTTTTGTTTCCAGTTGTGCGTGTTTCTCATTGATTTCTACTTGATGCTCCAATTTAAGGCTCTCGAAATCCTCTTGAAATTGGGCCATATTTGCTTTGATTTTTTCATTGGAGTTAGGGTTTTCTTCATTTAATAGCCTCTCTAGTTCTTGTACTCTGGCTTCCTTTTGCCTCAGAAACACTCTAACCTCAGTAGCTTTATCAAAATTGGCAGTAGCATATGATCCTACATACTATGATAATTTAGGTAGATGTTCCGTAGGATCATCTAAGGAATCTTTTCATAATATGTCAAACGATTCATCTGTAAGGTTTGAGACTGTCTCATCAGTTCTTCTCCTTTTGTTCCTCTTAACTAGCGCCTTATAGCTAGGACTATAGAAGATATCTAGTGAAGGAATTTCTTCGAGTTGTAAAAATATTTGTTTTTTAAGGTAGGCCAGTATGATCTCTCGGTCATGAGTCTCTAGAACTTTTTGTAGTGGATTAACAATTTCCACTATCCTCTGGGAATGTTCAGGTGTCTGAAAACTAGTTACTTGATCAATGTTGGGATTAGCTTTAGGAGTTTTCATTGCTTCAGAAAACTCATCCCATTCACTACTAAAATTCTATGTTTGTGACTTTTCAGACTGATCTAGTGTGTCATGAATTTGCTGAACTATTTGAGAAGTTGATTCTATTCCATTACTTTATTTTCACTCCTACATCTCTATATCATAGATTAACTAATCAATTTTATTTTCTTGGCTAGCCTTTCGGGATTCGGATTCATTTTCAAAGTGATCCAAATTGTGAGATTGTTACTCCGATTGACCTGATTCATCCTCAGACATGTCCTTTTCTTCATTATCCAAGCTGATACTTGGAGTAGATCTGTTGACATCTTCAATAGTTAAAAATTTGAGAGGAACTCTCTCCAGTCTCTTATTTCTATATATTTGGAATTCTTCCAAATCATCTTGGCTCAGTTGGTTAGATGAAAACTTGATTATATCTGAAAAAATTTCCATGCCTTGGATGAGATCATCAAATCCATATATTTCGTTTACAAAACGCTTCATTTTGAGCTCTATAGTGTAATTTTTAATTACATCATTTGGATCATATGGCCTCTTTGGAATTATTTCCAATTTCAATAGATTAATCTTGGAAACCTCCTTGTAGGTATGGCCAATATCAAAAAGTGAAAAAGTGTCGCACTATATAGGGAAATTAGGCCAAACGGCCTTCTTAGCATCTTTCAATTGTTTAGTGATACCAGTAACAAGCTGGTAGGCTATCTCTCACGCAAGAAACTTATCAGGAACATAATATGATAGGATGTGGGGAGAAGCATAACTCGCGAATACTCTGGCATGTGTAAAATTCTCCTCTGCAAAGCACCTAGCCACAGAAATATATCTGTGCTAGCCTCTTCGGAAACCCTAGGGGTATTCTTATTGAATATCATTCGGTGGATAGGCAATATGACTCCATAACAAATTTTATAAAAATGTGGGTGGAAGTCTGAATCCAAAAGGTCTATATGGTAAATGTGGATTGGGGTAGGGTCTTGGGTAGTCCATTTCCATCCCATGGTAGGAAAACTAGAAGAAAAGAAGATTGCGTCCATGACATAGGCAGACATATAAAAGGGGGTTATTTCTGTAGATGAAGCAATCCTTTTTATCCTATATTCTGTGATTTTTTTGGGTAAAGTGTCAGATAGGATATCTTTGCAATTCAGAATTGTGGAATTGACGATTATATCAATCAATGGAACCCAATATACTGAAAACCTAGTGGTATCAAGTTTGGAAAGCATCTACACAACATACCTGCAGCATAAAAATAAGGATAAGGAAGTTTGGCAACATAGTACGTACTAAGTTTATCTCATTTCAACTTTCCCTGGTCTTCCTTCCATTATTTTATGAATTCTGTTAAATCTAGGTTGTTTTCATTAAAGCTTTGAAGAAAATCTTTGTCATAGTTTTGTCGTGAGTTTGGTAAGTGGTACATTGCTTTCAAATCATCTGCCTTGAAAGAATCAATATTCTTCCTTCTTGAATCCCTAAAATTTCAATCTTTTATGTTTAAGTGGTTAATTGCCCAATTAATCATATCTCTGTAAGGGAGAAATTTTGGCCTTGGGGCTATCTTATGGACAAATGAACATGCAATGCCAAAATCATTTGGATCTGAAGAAACAGATAATTCTGCTGAAGCAACTTTATATATCACTATTTCCTTTTCACTTTCGAAAAACTAAAACATTTCTTTCGATGAAAAAATACCACATTCCTTGTTGAAGGTGGTATCTGAAAATAAGGGGGCCATGTCTGAATATTTAGTAGACAATATTTGAGCAATAGATTTTCCTTTCTTGTTTGTCTCTTTCTTCTTTGTTCTGTTGGTTAGTTTCCTGATTTCAAGTATACAGAAGAATCATTAGAAATGTATGGAATAAAGAGATAAATGCATCGTTAATTTATTTCAAAATATGAAAAAATAGATATGAATCTTATCAAATATGATATGAGTCATTGATAATAATTTCAAAAATCAAATCCCTTACACCTTCACATGAAATATCTATCAATAAACTTTAAGTCGTTAGATCTCGAATTTTGTTTTGATATGAAATAAGTCATTTCGCATGCTCGAGTAATTAAATGTTGTTAGTTCACACATCGCCATATATAACTTTTACCGTTTGTGATGTTTACCCATAAATGTTGCGAAATGTGATGTGTGCAAATCGAACATCACAATTTTTATGCGTTAATGGATTTGTTTTCAGTTAAGTCATGTGAAATGTGAATTGCGCATTAAAAATTGAAGTGGCCATGCTTAATAGGACTTTAGATATTTACTTTTGTTACTCTGTTGGCTCATCGGGTCCGTGAAATCACACTTATATCAAATTTCTTTATGAGTTGGTTTTTTTAAATAAGGTGCAATGCAATAAATAAAATATTACAATAATCGAAGTGTTTCTAAGTTTTTAAAACATAGCTTCGAAAGATTATTAGCGCATTTTGCAGCCGACGTAACTTAGAGGATTGTAAGTCTTTTAAAGTTGTAATCTATGTGGTTTCTGCTGCGCTAAAGGAATAAAGCAGAAAACTCAAAAGAAAACTTTTATTTCCTAATTTTTTGTTTTTGAAGCTAAAAATAAATTTCCTATTTATTCCTAAAGGGTCCCCATTTATTAAAATAAATTGGGGGGGGGGGGGGGGTGTTGTATAGCACAACAATTGGCGATTGACTTGGGAGAACCACATATCTCTGACTAACTTTTTGAAATTTCTAAAAATCCTTTTTGAAAATAAAAATAGTTGTAGGAATGAATTTCAAGAAAATAATATCTTACTAAGAAATGGAATTTCTCTTATGCATTATTCATAAGAATCCGTCTTTTAAAGATATAAGTATGAGAATCTATATCAGTATTTACTCAGTTTAAAGAGATAAAGTAAGTGGCCCATACAGATTATCTTTATAAAAATTTACTCTATTATCATAGGTAAAGCCTCTGTTCCAATAGGCAATTTAATCTTTTGGTAGGGTTACCTTTTACCCAACAACGATTCATTGTCCCATCCAGTGTTTCTTACAATTTCCAAAATAAACTCTAATTTTTGAAACTTTTCTTTTTTGTATCAAATTTTTATTTACTTAAAAGCCATTATCTTGGCTTGGTAATCCAAATGATGACAATTCCATTCACTAATTGTAATTAAACTGATCAAGCTAGCTCTTGATGGGACCCCTTGTCCTCTTGATATAATCTCAAGTCATTACACTATTTTGGTAGGCAGTATTGACAATGTCAATTTAATAATCTCCTTATGAACATGGTAAACAAGCTCTTGATGAGGCTTATTATCTTTTAAGTTTTTCTAGTTATAATATTTTTGAATTTCTTTCAAAAATTTATAAGTTTTCCCGAATGGGGTGGATCATTGGTCCTTTTGAGGATTCTGGATGATAATATTGAGTTTTAGATTGCTTTTTTGTAAACGAGTCTTTACAATGTTAAATATTCTTTTCTTGACTAATAACAGAATAATCATGCTATATAAGGATGAAATTTCATCAGAGAATAAATAATTTCAGTGAAACCACATCTTTCAACGAAAATAAAATCTATTTGTCTTTCAAATCTTTTGATTGTTTCCTTAATACTTCTTATTTGTATAAGTGATAAATAAAAAAGGATCATTTGAGATTTTATTTTGAAAAGCCAAAAATTTATACTAAGAAACTTTTATTTTTTCTAACGAAAAGAAAAATACAGTAGTATACAAGGAATAGAAGGGGTTACCTCCTATGAAAAGTATTTTTTCAAAATCTTCCCATTAATAGGCAAAGAATCATTTTTGCCAGATAGATCTTGCAATAAGAATTTTTATGGGCCTATTTCTTTAATTATTTGAAAACGAACTAGCCAGAGTTTTTGAAACTTCGTGTGTTTACCTTTTTCCTCATGCGCTTTGTCCCATTTCAATACCAGATCACCAATTTCAATTTTTTTTGGAGTAACAGAAGTTGAATCAAATGAGGCTTTTACTATCTCTTGATGATGTGCATGAGTCTGTTTTGATTTTTATCTGTTTTCCTATAACTTAAAAATTTGACATTGTCTAAGTTGTAAAGAAGAAGCAGGAGATTCATTAATAAATTGTACTAAGGAAAGAGAGGGAATAACTATGTTGGTGGGAAGTACAACTTATTTTCCATAGACAAGATTAAATGGAGAAGTTCCAATAGAATCTTTTTGAGTTATTCGATCCGCCCAAAGAGCCAATGTTAATGGCTTATGCCAATTTCGTTGGTTTTGATCAACAGTTCTTTTGATTATTCTAATCAAGTTCTTGTTTGTAGATTCTGCCAAAAAATTTCCTTACAGATAATAATTTGTAGAATACTTATGTTTAAAACCTATTTTAATTTCAAATTGCATCATAGCAGTTCCTGAGAAGTAATATCAATTATCAAACATTAAAGCAATAGATAAGAGAAACCTAGTTATGATATTTTGGTCGATGAAATGAATGATATTCTGAGAGTTGGTTACTTTTAATGGAATTTATTCCACCCATTTAGTAAAGTAATCGGTAGGTATGAGAATATGTTTGTGATGTTTGGAAGAGTTAGGAACAATATCACCAATTATATCTAATCCCCATTGTTCAAATGGTTGTTTGATATTCACTGGCTATAATGGGAATGTTGGCTTCCTTTGTCTTTCAGATGCACTTTGACACACTTTGCATTTTCTTTCATATTCATGAGCATATTTGAAAAGTGTAGGCCAATAGTAACCTGCATGCAGGATTTTTTGTGATGTCGTTTTTGCTCGAAAATGTCCTCTAGCTAGTCCATCGCGGAGTTCCTGCAAGACTTTCTCTGCTTCATATTTTTCTAAGCATCTTAAAAGTACAGAATCAAAATTTCTCCTAAATAACACATCGTTGATTAATTCATATTATTTGTCCTTTAATCTTAAATCTCGCTTTATTTTGTAACTGAGTTGATTCAGAGCATATCCATTCTTCAAATGCAATATAAGATCAGCATATTGTGATTGTGCATCTGATCAGGAGCTCAAGTCTGAGCTATGGAAAAATCTCAAAATTGAAAGTGTTCAAAATCACTTGAAACCTGAACGAACAGATAGGCCTTGTCGATATGATCCTAGTTCTGTAAACGGAACTCAAATCTGACATCGTATGTGGATGTAATGCAAGTTTGAAGTTTTCAGTAAACTCCAAAAACTGAGATTGACCAGAGTTGACTTTGAATTTTGAATTATTAAAAAAAGAATATTCCAAGGAGTATTTCTATAATATTCCTTAGAATATTCTCTAGAATATTCCTCAAAATATTCCCTAGAATATTCCTCAAAATATTCCATATGGGCCAATCGTTTGTGGACAAGTGTCATTCGTTCATTGGATGGAAGTTTGATTTCTGGTTATGGTGGCCAATTAGTGGGCACCACGTGACCTGCCCGGAGGCCACCATGTGGCCCTAGGTTGGTGAAAATTTTCATGTGGTAAAATTTTTGTTATTTGACAGGAATCGACCCCGAGTCGACAGGCTGCCAGCCAACAGGCTCGACCACCCGAGCTGTGTGGTAGTTCTTACCATATAACAACTACAAGTTATAATTAAATTTTAAATGAATTCCATTTGGGTGGAAAGGGGGGCCAGCCCCCACATATTAAATGTCCACACCATCGAGCACTAGAACCATAGCCTTAAATGCTTAGAATGATGGTTAAGGTTAGGACTCGGATCGCGGTCTTCATGGATCATGTGCCTGGAAACTTCAACATTTAAAACAACCATTGGGGTAATGGTTAGTAGACGGTGGGGGAATGGTTAAGCTTATATGCCCACAAAACTGTGGCATGTGGCCACATTTAAAAAAAAACATTAAATGCCACCCTTAAATTTTTGCAGTTTCCGCCAATTTTGGGTGGTTCCAAAAATTTCGGGCAGAGTTTCCAAATTAGTTGGGCTATCTATAGTTTCTCCACATTTGGTGGAGGTTGTTTAGGGAAGATTGGGCAGAAGTTTGTTTGTCATAACTTCTCCAATATTGGACCAAATGGGACGCATTTTTGGTCAATTTTTGATATTATATACATTCCAGAGCCATTGGGATAGGTTCTAGAGGGGGTAGAGGTGTTATACTGCCATTTTAGCTTCAGGGAAGCTTGGAGAGCCACCACGGCCATTGGGGAAATGGAGTTATCTGGAGTTGTACCTCACTTTTTGAGGTGAACCAAAAACCATTTTCAACTATTTCTGACCCTCTGAACCTAATGGAAGATATTTCAGAACTATTTGAGGACTTCTACAGCCTAAAAGGCTTCAGAGGAGTTCAAGGAGCCACGAGGGCCTTGTTGAAGAAGGCACTATACTTGGTAATTTTTCATTTTTTAGTGAATATGGAAAGGAATTTTTAGCATTTTCATGTCTTTTGATTATGTATTTACTGTTATATTTTCCTATTGAGGAACTTTTAAACTTTTATTATCATTTTGGAGCATTTTAATACAAGAGGGAAAGCCAATTTGGGAGGCTTGGTACAACAGATCTAGCCTATGAGGGGTGAACTGCTCACCAAACATCTCTATCATATTATGCTGGAATTTATCTGTTGTGTTTTTTCTATTGTCATATGTTAAACAGTAAATTTAAATAACATACCCTCACACATAAACTCATAAACAGTTACCAGAAACATTTTGTTTAAATTGAAAGACATGAAGAACTTTTCAGACATTTAATTAAATGGAAATGGATACCTTGCACACATTTTCAAGTACTTAAATTTTCATATCAGATGGTATCAGAGCATAGGTTGAGCTCAGGTTGAGCATTTGTTTTTGTGAAAAAGGTGTTAAAATAGTGTAAAATATTGACTATTTTATTGGATGCAAAACGGTTGATTGTATGAGTTTGCTTGAGTTGAAAAGATAGTTGTTGATAGCTAAGTCTTGGAAAGAGTTGTAGACTATTTCCTTACCCCAAAGTACCCCAAGAGTATCTTTGGAAAACAAACCCTCTTGATTAGTGTTTGCTACAAAAGCAACTGGAGTTTGTGTTATGGCTGCTTGAATAAGAGTATGGCTATAAAGACATTTGGTTAAAATCTTGTCATTTGTTTGAAAGCTTTGAGAAATTTTCTTTGGAAGTTCCTTTTGTTAATTTTAACATTTACATAATGTCAAATTCTTCCACAAGTGAAGTTTCCTCCTTCACAAGATTCTTCAATGATGACATGAAGAATGAGTTCATTTAGGTGAAGGACATGGTGCAAATTTTGATTGAGGATCAAAGAGAAAGTGCTAAGCTTCATGCAAAATTGTTACCCATGAAGGAAGAGAAGGAAAAAATTCTCCAAAAATTGCATGACATGGAGGAACAACTCCTTCAAGCTCAAGAAGCTTTGTCCAAGAACAAGCATGTGGAAGAGGTAAACCATTCCAACTTGTCTTCAATTTCCTCAATTGAAAAGTGTGTTGGTTCTTTTGAAAAACATACAAGGGGTATAGGGTCCAAATTAATGTTTAAGATGGGCTATCAAGAAGGCAAAGGTTTGGGAAAGCATGCACAAGGCATGGTTGACCCTATTTCGGTTGTGGAGCGACCCAAGAATGTTGTTCTTGGATATGAGCAATTTAATGGCGAAAAATCCAAATCCTTGAATGCATGTGATGTAAATTTAAAGAGAACCTTTATTCCAAGTTCTAAAATGCATATATCTCAAAATTGTCTTAAGGATGATTGCCATTTTTTTAAGCCATAATTGTAGCAAGTAGAGGGTAAACATGTCTCTTATGGTGAGCACTCAAGTTCAAATAATTTTCAAGACAAGAACTGTGATGTAAGTCTGAAAAAGAAAGTTCTCTCCTCTACTAGTTCATCGTCTTTAGAAGACAAAAAGGATGGACATTCCATGCAACAAAAGAGGTATAATTACTCACATGATAAATTTTATTATGTTTCAGCAAAGAATGATAGTTTTTCTTGTTCAAATGAAAGAAAGTTTTGTTGCACATTTTGTGGTGGATTTAACCATGTTGTTTCAAGATGATGGTTGAAAACGAAATCAAACAGGAAGCAGAAGAGGCAAAGAAAAATTTCTCATAAAGTACTTAAGAGTTGCACATTTTGTCAAAAGAAGGGACATGATGTCTCTCATTGTTGGACTTTGCATCCAACAAGTCGTCCAAAGCACATGAAGCTAGATGACAAAAATTTTGGTGCAAGTGGATCTATGGATTCCATTATCAACGTGGAAATGAAAGATTCACATGTAGAAATGTTGCAGCAGGAAAAGACAACATGGAGGTGGATTGGTAAGAAGTGGATTAACTTCTTAATGCAGTAAGTCGTACTCATTTTTTACATGTAAATTTCAGATTGGTATGCATGTATTTCAGTTGAAAATTTTGATGCAATATTGCATGTAAAAGCAGTTTCAGTTGAAGGAATTTCTTTGTTGTTGCAAAATTTCGCCATGGAGGAGTAAAATATGAGTATGATACTCACTTATGGGCCAACCCCCACATATTAACTATCCACATGACCAGGCACCAAAATCATATCCTTAAAGGCTTAGACAGGAGGTTAAGGTTAGGACTTGGACCGCGTTCTTCGCGGATCATGTGCCCGAAATCTTCAACATTTAAAACAATCGTTGGGGTAACGGTTAGTAGACTGCGGGAGAACGACTAAGCTTATTCGCCCACAAAACTGTGGCGTGTGGCCACATTTCCAAAAAAAAATTAAATGCCACCCTTAACTGTTTATATTTTACACCAATTCTGGGTGGGTCCAACAGTTTCGGGCGGAGTTGCCAAATTAGTCGGGCTATCTGTAGTTTCTCCACATTTGGTGGAGCTTGCTTAGGGAAGATTGGGCAGAAGTTTGTTTCTGTCATAAATTCTCCAATATTGGACCAAATTGGATGAAATTTTGGTCAATTTTGGGTATTATAAGAATTCCAGAGCCATTTGGATAGGTTCCAAAGGTAGTAGAGGTGTTATATAGCCATTTTAGCTCTAGGGAATCTTGGAGAGCCATTAGGACCATTGGGGAAATGGAGCTATCTGGAGTTGTACCTCACTGTTTGAGGTGAACCAAAAACCATTTTTAGCTATTTTCGACCTTCTAAACTTAATGGAAGAGGTTTCATAACTGTTTGAGGACTTATAAATCCTGAAAAGCTTTAGAGGAGTTCAAATAGCCATCAGGGCCTTGTTGAAGAAGGCACTATACTTGGTAATTTTTCAATGTTTAGTGAATATGGAAATGAATGTTTAGCATTTTCATGTCTTATGATTCTATATTTATAGTCATATTTTCCTATTGAGGAACTTTTAAAGTTGTATTAGAATTTTGAAGCATTTTAATACAAGAGGAAAATCAAATTTGGGAGGCTTGGTCCAACAGACGTAGCCTAGGAGGGGTGAACTGCTCACCAAACATTTGTGTCATATTATGATGAAGATTATCTGTTCTGTTTTTTCTGTTATCATATGTTAAACAGTAAATTTAAATAACATACCCTCACACATAAACTCATAAACAATTACCAAAAACACTTTGCTTAAATTGAAAGACATGAAGAATTTTGCACACATTTAATTAAATGGAAATGGATACATTGAACACATTTTCAAGTACTTCCATTTCAGATCAGCATCGTTGAGGTTTACCTATGATATTTTCACTTTGTTACCTGAATCTTCCTCTAATGATAGATGGGACGCTCCTGTAAGCATTCTGCAAAAACCTTGACCTCTAACAATTTTAGAGGGTATAATTTCTACATCATATTCTTCTAAAGTGGTAACCCAGTTAGCCATCTTCTCTCCTAATTCTCTTTGCATCAAGAGTTGTCTCAACACAGAGAATGGAACTATGATTTTAGTGTGATTTTTTAGGAGAAAAGGTCTGAAGTGATCTATAGCCTTAAATATAGCAAATGCTTTCTTTTTTGACAGATGTATAATTTAGTTCTACACCTTGAAAATTTGAACTAAAAAATGATATTCGTGCTTCAATTTGTTGGTCATTCAACTATGTTAAAACAACAACATATGATGTATCCGATGGAAAAGTGTATAATGTAGAAGGATTAATAAAATTGTGGAATTCAAGAATGGAGCATTGACAATCGATTTTTTAATCAAATCGAATGCTTCTCTTTCATTATGTCCCCATTTAAAGACAAAAAATTTATTAATCATGTTCTCTAAAGGTAAAACAATTTGCGAAAATTTAGGGACAAAACTTTTAACAAAATTATTTTTTCCCAAGAAACGACTGCATAGCTTTCTTATTAAGAGGGAAAGGAATTCATTTAATCTCTTCAAATTTTTCAGGATCAATATAGATACCACTTTTTGACAAAATGAATCCTAAAAGTTTTCCTTCATCTAATGCAAAAAATTGTTTCTTTGGCTTCAATGAGATGTCATTCCTTTTGCATCACTCAAATAATTGCTTTAGGTAATTCACATGATTGGTTACTTGTTTAGAAAATGTTGTAATGTCATCTAAATAAATAACCATTGTTTTATTTATGAGTCCCTTAAAAGTTGTGTCCATAGCCCTCTGAAAAGTGGCACCTACATTAATTAATCCAAAAGGCATATTTTGATAGGTGTAATTTCCCCACTTTGTTCTGAACGTAGTCTTCAATCTGTCATCCGGATGTATAAGAATTTGATTACATCCTGAGAGTCCATATGGGAAGGACATGAGTTCAGAACTAGCTACTATCTGCAGTACTTGTTCCATGGTTGGTAATGGAAAGTTGTCCTTCTAACAAGCTTTGTTTAAATTCTTAAAATCAATTCGAATTCTGATATCACCATTCTTCTTCCTGACAGGTACCAAATTTGATACCCATTGAGAATGCCTAATTGGAAAGATGATTTTTTCCTTGAGGATTTTGTTCAGTTATGTTTTAATTTGATTTTCCATATTTGGATGAATCTTCCTCAATTTTTTCTCTATAGTCTTTCCTTCTGAGATCATAGGAATTGTGTGTTTAATCATAGAAGTGTCATATGTTTTGAGATCAGTATAATCCCAAGAAAATACACATTTGTACATCTTAAAAAATCTGATAAATGATAATCTTTCTTCAGAAGATAGACCAAGACCTAGATTTACATTTTGAGGTTTTTCATCAGTTCCTAGATTTACTAACTCAAATATTAAGGTATATCTTTGTGTTTTTGAGTTAGTCACTCTTTTAAACCTGTCTCTTAGATCATATATGTTTTATAACTTGAAAATAGATTTAGGAATATGATTTTTGTCTTGTTATTTTTTAATATGAATGTCATGTTCATTTTCATCCAAAATTTTACTATCATAAGATCCTTCAGATGTTAAAAAATCTATGATATCTGAATCACTATTGAATACTCTCCAATTGGAAATATTATTAGGAATAGATGGTCTAAAAATAAATTCAATGTAAAATCTATCAAGACTAAATTCTTGAGATGGGATTAACTTTGATGCTACATTAGCCAGTAGATCTGCACTAGCATTCTGCATTCTAGGTACAAAGGAAATGTTTAAGGCTAAGAAATGAGTGGTCAATTCTTGTACTAATGATTGGTAATGCTTTAAATGTCCAGAATTACAATGAATGGTATCTCTTACCTGTCTAACTATGATTTTCTGAATCTCGTAAAACTTTCAGATATTTGATATTAAGATCAATGGCTTTTAACAGGCCTTGAACTAACACTTCATATTCTGCTACATTGTTTGTACAGTCAAATTCTAATCTACAGGCTAACATGGTATTTTCTCCTTTTGGGTTTATTAAAATAAAACCCGCACTTGCACCATCTTCAGATTTAGAACCGTCCAAATAAAGAGTCCAAAACAAAGAATTAACTACTTTTCTATCTGCAAAATTTATACATTTGGAATTATCTGGATGGGAAAAATTCTCAATCTAAGAAACAATTGCATTGTCAAAGAAAGGTGATGGTTGAGCATTGAAATTTCCAAAAAATGACCCTAATGAGTAGTTTCAAATAATGTTGTTATTGAAGGCTAGTTTCTCATTTACTCCTTTAAGATCAGTGAATGTATGCTTCATGAACTTTTCACGGTCTACCCGAATTTGATTTGGCTTTCCATTATATGGTAACTACATATGTGACTAGTCTATTGCAAAATAACCATGAAGCTTTTCAGACCAGTCTCAGCTAAATACTAAGTTGTAAAATTTAGGAATATCATCCACTAATATATCAATTATTTGAGTAAATTTGGGGTTTGATGACAATCTGATGGAAACAAAATTTATTTCTCCTACCACCTCTACTCTGGTTCTATAGAGTTGTACTTTATGAATAGGTGAACTCTGTAGAGTTATGTTCAAATTGCCACAAACTGATTTTGGCATTATGTTTGAGGAAGCCCCTAAGTGTATTAAATAATTATGGACGTTTTTGTTGTAGATATCATAGGTTAAGAGAAATGGAGGAGTATGAGAGATGGATTGATCACCTATCATAATGAAGTCTGTAGCATTAATTTTCATTGAAGAAGAAGGTGGCTTACCCATTTCATTAGCAGTTTGTACTATTACTAGAGCAGATGAGTTTGAAGTAGGAACTACATTTGAGTCCCTAAGTAAGATTTTCTATTGCTCCTTTAATTTAGTAAGCTCGTGGATTGAAATTTTCGCCTTGGTTTTCTTCATATCTTCAACTACATTGTAGTCAATGGTGTCTGAGACTACCATTGTCTTAGATGTAGGTGGAGTGTCTGAAGTAACATGGATTGTTTTTGTAGCCTTTGAATTAGTCTTGTTTCTTACTGATTTGTCTTTATCAGAAGTTGAAATATTTTGATGTTTATTTGGCTGTGTTGCTTCAGTAGTCTTTTTTCTCCTTGTGATCACATGAAAAGATTCATGTTGTTCATCATTTGGTAGGATGAAATCCCACATTCCATTTAGTTCAACTTCTTCTTCTTCATCATCTTCTTCTTCCTTTGTTTTCTCTTCCTCTGTATCTTGATCAGATTCAACATTAGATATGATATTTGGAGGTTGAGTATTAGAGGATTGAACTTTCTTAAAGTTTTTGAAAGTCGTTTTTGAGGTAGCATTTTCAGCGACTTGTTTCTTGATATCTACCACCTCCTTTGTCATAGTTTTCAAAAATTTTTGAAGACCTTCTATGTCGAAAGTATCTTTTGGTGTCTTATTTTTACAATCATATTTGAAAGACACCTTATTTTATTTTCGATCTTCTTGATAATTATTTTTCTCAAGAGCAGTTATGCGTTTCTCTACAGATAGAGATTCTTTCATATTTTCTGCAAGTGTTGCCATTTTTTCTCTATCAACAAAAATAGTTATATTAGATGGAAGAGATGAAATTACCACTCAATTTTAACTTCTGCACCAGGAACTACTATAGCAGGAATTTTATTGAGTAATTTATTAAATCTTCAATTGAAATCTTTTATCTTCTCACCTCTTTTAGCTTTAGATTTAACAAATCATTTATGAGCGTAGCAGTGGTCATGTAATTGCCAAACTTAGCTAGAAATTGTTCTTCAAACATATTCCAGCTAGTTATAGAGTAGGAAGACAGTGAAAAATACCAGGATCCTGCAGATCCTTTTAAAGTATATGGAAATAATATCACAACAAAATCCTCTTCAACTACTCCATTTAAATTGATAGCTAACATAAAATTATGAATGCGTTCTTCTCTTGGAATACCATCATCAACATTAAATTCAGGTAGCCATCTTTCAGGATTTTTTGGAAGAGCATGAAGAGGAGCGGGCATGTTTACAGCCCCTTGATTTGTCCATGGGTTTACATTTTGTGGAGGTGGTTGACCTGCCATTGGATTTTTGATAGGTGGATTTTGAGTTAAAGAAGAGGCAGGCTGAGTGCAAGGACTAGTTGAAGGGATAGTAGTTTGAGTACTGGAACTAGTCAAAGTAACACTGATTGTTGGAATGGAAGTTGTGGAAATGAGCAGAGGTAATGGAGGTGAATGGGATAAGATCTCGCTAGCGATTGACTCTGATTAGGTCCTCTTTAGTCTCTTTCGAGTACTATCAATGAGATTTTAAAAAGGGAGAATTCATGTCTTTTGACTTTCTGATTGAGTTAATATTCTTTGAGGTTGTAAAGAAGACAAAATATTGATATCTGATATTTGAGAAGATTCAGTCTTTTCAACAGAAATAGATACTCTCTCTAACTTTTCTATCAAATAATGAACTTCTGCGGAAGCTTGATGGGAATCAGGAGATAGTATGAGTTGTGTATTACTCAGAGACTTATAAGAAGGATGATCAACTTCAGATTTTAAAGATGAGGATCTAGATAATTTTCTGGAAGTTGATGGGGATCTAGAGGGAGAGGGATTCTTCGATTGATAATTAGATTGATTAGATATGTTTTCCATTCATAGGGGTTCAAGCCCTCCTTCTAGCACCAGAATGTTGAGGCCTTGGAATTCCACTGCCGAAACATGGGGGAGAACCACCCAATCCGGACCTTAAAGAAATTCCTTTTCCGTTTGGTGTAGTGGCTCTGACTGGGGGTAATGGGACAAGTATCCCAATAAGGATGATTTTGAGGGTGTGTGATTATATGGCATGCAAATGGAAATTATTTAAATCTACCTTATGCATCTATCTAAACTGTTTATTCTACTATATACCCATAATTTTTCTACCTTTATGTGATCTAAATAGATATCTTTAAACTATTAGTAATATAGATCATTCAAGAGTTGAAAGAGATGAAAATTATGTAAGATTATTCTTCTAAAAAAATAGTTTGACTAGAAGAATTATGAAAAATATATCGCATTCATATGTGTGATTATACATTCAATAAGAAACTACAGAAAAATATTAGAATAGAAGTGCATGAAACATTCATCTATAATAACATTTCAAATATATAATACAATAAAAGATGATTGTAAATCTATAAAGTAGGACATAATACAATTGAATAAAAGTACCATATGTACGAAGTTCTACTCATGCAAATTGACAGTAATTGATTTGCTCCTTCTCACTTTCAAGCAATTTGAACAGTACAGTAGTGCAACATCAGTTAAACACCTTTAATTGTCAAAAGATAATAAATGTGTTCCATTAATTCATCAAAGAATTCACAAACATACAATAGTTCATTCTTTTCAAATGTTTTTGACAAATTTTTGGACCCTTCTCTAAATTCATCAGAGGGGTTTAAATACTAAAATAACTATGTTCTAAAATAGATTATTACAAAAATATAGAGGTTTCAAACAACCATCCTCATAAGACTAACTTAAACTACAATATAGGAAAATAAAATAACAATTTTGATTTATGAATTCCACCTTTTATTCTGGATTTCGTCACGAAGTTGAAAAATCTCTATCATAGGCTTGAGCTGATTGGATGCAGAATTGTCGATCTGACCTGTTCCTTGAATGCTGCGTTTGAAAGTACTGGTTGTGATCTTTTTGTTGAATCTGTTAAGGATTTCAAAATCTGATAGTAATGATAAGGTTTGATCAGAAAATTCCAATAATTTTCTTAATCAAACTTATTTTCCTTTTTAATTACTTCATCATGTGTGTCTTCTTTCTGCTTCCACTGTTTTTCTATCTGTTTTACTTCTTAGAAAGCTTCAGGTGTGTACTCTTTGAGAATTTCTTCTTTCACTAGCTGTTCACATATAGATTCAATAATTTCATTTGATAATTTTGATGTTTTCACTGCTGCTTTCTCTACCTGCTTAATTTGTGATTCCCAATATTTGAATAGGATCTCCTTATGAAACTTATCTACCTGAGGTAAATCAACTTCCTTTCTTGACTTTGACGCTTGCCATTGAATGTGTTTAATTATTTTCTTTTCGAGTCCTTCACATTCAAGTTTCTAGATATCTATTTGTTGGATCAGTATTTTATTCGAATCATAATAAGAGTCAATAGTAGAGGCTTGATGAAAAAATACTTCCTGTTCTTTATTTAACTTAGTATTTACATCCAATGCTTCTTTTATAAATTTCATTAGTTGCAGTTAGCTCTGTAATCTGGTCATTGTTGTTTCCAGTTGTTCTTGTTTGTCCTTGATTTTTGCTTGATGCTGCAATTTAAGACTCTCAAATTCCTTTTGAAATTGGGCCATATTTGCTTTGATTTGTTCACTGGAGTTGGATTTTTCTTCATTTAACAACCTCTCTAGTTCTTGTTCTCTGGCTTCCTTTTGTCTCAAAAACAATCTAACCTTAGTAGCTTTATCAACAGTGGAAGTAGCATATGCTCCTCCATACTGTGATAATTTAGTTAGATGTTCCATAGGATCATTTAAGGAATCTTTCCATAATACGTCAACTGATTCATCTGTGAGGTTTGAGACTATTTCATCAATTCTTCTCCTTTTGTTCCTCTTAACTACAACCTTATAGCTAGGACTGTAGAAGATATCCAGTGAAGGAATTTATTCAACTTTTAAAACTATTTGTTGAGTAGGGTAGGCTGGTATGATCTCTTGATCACGAGTCTCTGGAACTTGTTGTAGCAGATTAATAGTTTCCATTATCCTATGGGAATCTTCAGGTGTCTGAAAACTAGTTACTTGGTCAATATTGGGATTAAATTCAGGAGTTTTTATTGCTTTAGGAAAATCCTCCCATTCACTACTAAAATTCTTTGTTTGTGACTTTTCAGACTGATCTAGTGTGTCATGGCTGTGCTGAAATTCTTGAGAAGTTGACTCTGTTCCATTACCTTATTTTTGCTCCTTCATCTCTATCTCTTGGATTACATGATCAATTATTTTTTTTGGGCTATCCTTTCTGGATTCTTATTCATTTTCAGAGTGATCCGAATTGTGATATTGATGCTCTGATTGACCTGATTCATCCTCAAACATGTCTTTTTCTTCATTATCCAAGCTGATACTTGGATTACGTCTGTTAACATATTCAATAGTTAACAAGTTGAGAGTAACTCTCTCCAGTCTCTTATTTCTATATATTTGGAATTCTTCCAAATCATCTTGGCTCAGTTGGCTAGATGCAAACTTGATTATATCTGAAAACTATTACATGCCTTGGAAGATGTTATCACTCATAATTTTGTGAGTGATTACTTGACATGGTCATATAGTTCGCTCCTTCAAAAGGGTAAGGTCTCCTTAAAGTTTTTTGAGGTTGGCATAGGAAATTCCATTTTTTCAAATTTAACCTATCCTATGTTTCAATACCACCCTCATTTCATCTAAAAACCACCTCCATATAGGTCACATCATGTTCCATCAGTCATCATTTGCTAACATATTTGATTTCCCAAGTTTACAACTCTGAAAAAGGTCATTTTAGCCAATAATTCCTACTTTCATAACAAATTCAGTGTAAAATAGGCCGAAAACGCTACGAAATTGTTGATAGTTTCGTAGCAAATATGAAGCATTTCTCTGTTTTCTGACTTTGAGAAGTGAACTTCAAGGGAGGTTTCTTGGAAAACAATGAATAATTTTAAGAAATTGAGAGAGGATATTTTTAAGAACATATCAAGTAACAATAAAAACTTTCAATTTTCTCAAAGGTGCTACAAATTGGGAGATACAGGGATGTCTTTTTACCCTATTTCCAGAATGCATAATTTTCTTGTTTTATATATGTTTTTAGAATGCAGATTCCGAACAACTGAAGATGTGTTTCAAAAACCAAGAGAGGTTTTTCTTCACGACATAATGACCTAAAAAAACCTCCTTCTATTTTTCAATATATATCAATTCTAGGGAGATAAGAGCTCATCTCTGAACCCAATGCTTTTAGAAAAACGAGTCATTTTAGTGATGAATAAAGTTGCTAAAGGTGAAAAGGATGTTTCTTGAAGAGGAAACACCACAAGGCTCTTAGGATGAGTTGGTTTATGTTTTGAAAGGTCAAAAGAATGTTGAAAATAAAATTTATATAGCTGGAAGGTATATTTTAGAAACAAGGTGAAAATCTGGAAATTGCATAGTTTTCCATAGTTTCGTAGTGTTTCCTAGGCTTGAAGATAGGAAAACGCTACGAAAATTTATGTAGCTATATTTTTTCCTTTAAAACCACTTTTTGTGAGTTTAAAGGAGAGGAAATGAAAGTGATGAGGTATCGAGTCATGATGGACACCCTGGAAGAACCAAAGAGCATAAATTTTGAGTGAAAAATCTATTTTTGGACGCTACGAAAGCACGCTACGAAACTCCCCTGTTTTCATAGCGAGCGATTTTTTAAGGTTTATGAGCAAATGAAAAATTATTTTTGAAATCAGAAAGAGGTTTTGCTTCAACACAGGTCCATCTACAAAAACCTCTCTCATCTTTTGTAAATCCATCAGGGCTTAGAAATTATACACTCATCTTTCCATCCTATTTTTTAGAATTTTCACTAACAAGATTTATGAAACAATTGTAAAAATTCGACTTGTAGGAGGTCCAGCTCAGCGTCCACGTGGAATAATGACACATCATCAATATAGTGCACTCAGAAAATTATTTGGTTGTATCTGATAAGGGTTATTAATTTTGTCCGTTGAACTATTAATGAAAGAAGTGTCCTTTTGGTATTCAAACTCTGGAAAACAGAAATATCTCTAGGAAGTCTCCAAGTGATGGAATCATGTTTGAAAAAGGTATCTAAGGTGGGAATTCAAGGCGAGTAATGTGGCATATCATTTTTATGAGTCCTTACTCTATAAAGGACATACTTTTAGAGTTAGAAAGGGTTGGGATATGTTATGGCTGACTGCTGCTATTGTAAAGAAGTTTTTTATTAGTAATGGAGAATGGTTATTGGTTTCATCCTTCACCTGAGATTCATTTGATAATTTCATGAACCCTATGTATCTTATTACTTTCTGTCAATATTTTAATGCTTGATTACTCAGAATTATTGCTTTGCATGTTGTGACTTCCTTTCAAGCACTAAACTATTGGATATCTTTCTCAATGTCTTGTTTTTAGTATCTTAATTTTCAGTACTCAAAATTCATGTTTCTCATGCTCTAACTTGCTTTGAAAATTTATATATTGAGTAAAATCTATATGTGTGTATTAAGTATCTACATGCCTTAGCTTCCATAAGGAGAGCCTTTGTCACTGAGATCCCTGTCACTGACTCCATAGCCCAATGGTAGCAAGCCTTCATCTTTTCATCCTGCAAAAATAAAAAAACAAGACACAATTCCTTGAGAGAGCTCTCTCAGACTGAAGAGGCTAAGCTTCAGTCAAAAGTTGGTTTGAAAGAGTTACTTCAAGTTGACCATTGAAGCAGCCCAACATGACTCAATTTGGTGATAAAATTTTTGTGTGTCTTCCAGGAGTCTGAAGACATACATCTCCCAAAATTCTGAAGCTGAACTCTTGAAGGTAGCAGGAGCTCAGTATATATTGGAGGCTGCAACTACCTTGGCGACTGCATTGTTGAAGAATTCAAAATTTCATAGATTCATGGTGTTTCCACTGGACATATGAAGAACTCAGATGCTGCCATTCTTGTTTCAAGGTATGCATGTATAGATTTTTCAAAAATTTATGGCTTCCCAAATCATTTCCCAAAGATGCATATTTTTTAAGGAATGGTCCAAGATTCAACAGGGAAGATTTGAGTTTTACCTTGAAGTATGTATCAGATTTCCGTTACTTTACTGAGCTTCTTAGATTCATACATGAAGATCTTTTTATCATATTGTTCTATGATTCATTTCAAGGGAAATGTAAACTGTGGATTGAAAGCTTTCCTATTAGATCTATTAAGTCATTCGCTGAGTTTTGGCTTATTTTTGTGGAAACATGGATGGAAAAAACAGATTTTGTGGCAGACTCTCCTTCCATTCAAGGTTTTAAACAATGGAATGATGATCACACTAATGAGGAAGTGAATCAATTTTTTTTTTCCTTTGTCTTTGTCTTCTTATTTAAAGTCATTTGAGTGCAAGTCAGAAGATAAGATTATATTTTTGTATGACCTTGCTAAGAACATTGAGAAAGACATTGAATTTTTAGAGCACCAAATTCAATCCTATGGTCTTCATGATCAAGATCAGCCTTTTCAAAAAAATTTCATGCCAAAATACGAAGAGAGGATGTTGCTACCTTTCTCTTTTGAGATTGAGGAAGAATACATTGTTTTTGAAAATCAGTTTGATAGCACACAACTGAAATCTTGTGTTGCTAAGAAAAGCATATATGAGTTGTCCAAAGTTTCAGAATGTATTGAGAACCATCAAACATATTATGTTTTTTATGATCCTATATCTGACTACATAGGAGAGTTCTACAGTCCAAATTTCTAGTTATATTTTCATTATGAAGACAAAATACATCTTATGTTTCCTTCGTCATTTTAGTATCCTGTTTAATTTTGGTTCAAGCGTAGTCAAGAGGTTCAAGTTTCATATCAGATCAATGAATGGCTTCAATGGAAGTTTCATGTGGCTTGAATCCAACATGAATATTGCAGTTGTTAGGGTAACTAGGAGCGTGTGTGAATAAGCTCAAGTAGATTGAGCATATTTTTAGTATGTATAGATTCAGTTTTCCAGTAGTAATAATCAAACCTGAGCCCGAGGAGAAGGCCATAAGAGCTTGAAAAAGTTTTCATAAATTTCAAAGTTTTTATTTCCAAGAATATGGATAGAACTGGAATAACAAGTTCTTTGGTGTACCACAAGGGAACACCATCCCAAGTGGAGCCACTGTTATCACTCATAATTTTTTGAGTCATTACTTGACATGGTCATACAGTTCACTCCTTCAAACGGGTAAGGTCTACATAAATATTTTTCAAGTTGGCATACGAAATTTCACTTTTTTATATTTAACCTATCCTAAGTTTCAAGACCACCCTCATTTCATCTCAGAACCACCTCCATATAGATTACATCGTGTTCCATCAGTCATCATCTGCTAACATATTTGATTTCCCAAGTTCACAACTCTGAAAAAGGTCATTTTAGCCAAGAATCCCCACTTTCGTAGAAAATTCAGTGTAAAATAGGAAGAAAACACTACGAAATTGTTGATAGTTTCGTAGTGAATATGAAGCATTTCTCTATTTTATAACTTTGAGCAATAAACTTCAAGGGAGGTTTCTGGGAAAATAGAGAACTATTTTAAGAAACTGAGAGAGATTATTTTTAAGAACATATAAAATAATAATAACCTCTTTCAATTTTCTCAAATGTTCTACAAGTTGGTAGATACAGGGATGTCTTTCAACCCTATTTTCAGAATGCAAAATTTTCTTATTTTATACATGTTTTTAGAATGACGATTTTGGACAACTGGAGATGTGTTTCACAAAAGCAAGAGAGGTTTTCCTTCAAGACATACTGAGATAGAAAAAAATCCTTCATTTCTTCAATGTCTACCAATTATATGGACATAAGAGCTCATCTATGAAACCTATGTTTTCAGAAAAAATAGAGTCATTTTAATGATGAATAAACTTGCTAAAGGTGAAAAGGATGTTTTTTGAAGAGGAAAGTCCTCAAGACTCTTAGGTTGATTTGGTTTATGTTTTTAAAGGTCAATGGCATGTTGAAAATAAAATTTATAGGTTTGGAAGGTATGTTTTTGAAAGAAGGTCAAAATCTAGAAATCGCACATTTTTCTATAGTTTGACAACATTTCCTAGGATTGAAGCCAGGAAAACGCTACGAAAATTTTTGTAGCAATAATTTTTCCTTTAAAACCACTTTTTGTGGCTTTCAAGGAGAGGAAATGGTAGTGATCAGGTATCAAGTCATGATCGACACCGTGAAATATCCAAAGAGCAGAAATTTTGAGTGTGAAAGCTATTGTTGGACACTACGAAAGCACGCTACGAAACTGCTCTGTTTTCGTAGCGAGATATTTTTAAGGTTTTTGAGAAAATGTAAAAGGATTTTTGAAATAAGAAAGAGTTTCTTCTTCCACATAGGTCCATCTACAAACAAATCTCTTTGTTTCTGCAAATATATCAAGGTTTGAAAATTATACACTCATCTTTGAAGCCTTATTTTTCAGAATTTTCACTAACCAAATTTATGAAAAAATTGTAAAAATTTGACTTGGAGGACATCCAGCTCAGCATCCACATGGAATAATGACACATAAATACTCTAGTATACTCATAAAATTAGTTGTTTGGAGTTTATAAGGGTTATTAATTTGATTTGTTGAACTATTAATGAAAGAAGAGTCCTTTTTGTATTCAAACTATGCAAAATAGAAATATACCTAGGAAGTCTCCAAATCATGTTTCAAATAGGTCTCTAAGGTGGGAATTCGAGGGGATTAAGGTGTAATATCATTTGTATGAGTCCTCACTCTATAAAGGACAGAGTTTTAGAGTTATAAAGGGTTGGGATATGTTATGGCTGACTGCTACTATTGTAAAGAAGTTTTTGATGAGTAATGGAGAATGGTTATTGGTTTCATCCTTCACCTGAGATTCATTTGATAATTTCATGAACCCTATGTATCTTATTAATTTCTGTAAATATTTTAATGTTTGATTACTCAGAATTCTTTCTTTGCATGCTGTGACTTCCTTTCAAGCACTAAACTATTTGATATCTTTCTCAATGTCTTGCTTTCAGTATCTTAATTTTTAGTACTCAAAATTCATGTTTCTCATGCTCTAACTTCCTTTGAACATTTATATATTGAGTAAAATTTGTATGTGTGTATTAATTATCTACATGCCTTCACTTCCATAAGGAGAGCCTTTGTCACTCAGATCCCTGTCACTGACTCCATAGCCCAATGGTAGCAAGCCTTCATCTTTTCAACCTGCAAACATAAAAAACCAAGACACAATTCCTAGAGTTAGCCATCTAATACCATCATTATATAAATCATAAAACCCCCTTGAGAGAGCTCTCTCATACTGAAGAGGCTAAGCTTCAATGAAAAGTTGGTTTGAAAGAGTTACTTTAAGTTGACCATTGAAGCAACCCGACATGACTCAATTTGGTGATAACATTTTGGTGCATCTTCTGAGAGTCTAAAGACATACATCTCCCAAAATTATGAAGCCGAACTCTTGGAGGTATCAGGAGCTCAAAATATACTCAAGGATACAACTACCTTAGCAACTACATTGTTGAAGAATTCAAAATTTTATGGATTCATGGTGATTCCACTGGACATATGAAGAACTTAGATGATGCCATTCTTGTTTCAAGGTATGCATGTATAGATTTTTCAAAAAGTTATGGCTTCCCAAATAATTTTCCGAAAGATGCATATTTTTTAAGGAATGGTCTAAGATTCAACAGGGAAGATTTACGTTTTACCTTGAAGTATATATCAGATTTCTGTGACTTTATTGAGCTTCTTAGAGTCAGACATGAAGATATTTTTGTCATATTTTTCTATGATTCATTTCAAGGGAAATGTAAATAGTGGATTGAAAGATTTCCTATCAGATCTATTAAGTCATTTTCTGAGTTTTGGCTTACTTTTGTGGAAACATGGATGGAAAAAATAGATTTGGTTGCAGACTCTCCTTCCATTCAAGGTTTTAAACAATGGAATGATGATCACACTAATGAGGAAGTGGATGAAAATTTTTCTTTGTCTTTGTCTTCTTATCTAAAGTCATTTGATTGCAAGTCAAAAGATAAGATTAAATTTTTGGATGAATTTGCTAAGAACATTGAGAAAGACATTGAATTTTTAGAATACCAAATTCAATCCTATAGTCTTCATGATCAATATTAGCCTTTTTAGAAGTTCTTCATGCTATAATACAAAGAGAGGATGCTGCTACCTTTCTCTTTTAAGATTGAGGAAGAATACATTGTTTTTGAAAATCAATTTGATAGCACACAACTGAATTATTGTGTTGCTGAGAAAAGAATATATGAGTTCTCCAAAGTTGCATAATGTCTTGATAATCATCAAACTGGTTATGTCTTTTATGATCCTACAGCTGACTACCTGGGAGAGTTCTATAGTCCAAATTTCCAGTTATATTTTCATTATGAAGACCAAATACATCGTATGTTGCCTTGGTCATTTTAGTATCCTGATTAATTTTGGTTCAAGCGCAGTCAAGAGGTTCAAGTTTCATATCAGATCAATGACTGGCTTCAATGGAAGTTTCATGTGGCTTGAATCAAACATGAATATTGCAGTTGTTAGGGTAAGTAGGAGCGTGTGTGAATAAGCTCAAGTATATTGTGCATATTTTCAGTATGTATAGATTTGGTTTTCTAGTAGTAATAATCAAACTTGAGCCCGAGGAGAAGGCCATAAGAGCTTGACGAAGTTATCATAAATTTTGAAGTTTTCATTTCCAAGAAGATGGATGGCAATGGAACTACAAGTTCTTTGGTGTACCACAGGGGCACACCATCCCAAGTGGAGCCACTGTTGTCACTCATAATTTTGTGAGTAATTACTTGACATGGTCATACAGTTCACTCCTTCAAACGGGTAAGGTCTACTTTAAAAATTTTCAAGTTCGCATAGGAAATTTCATTTTTTCATATTTAACCTATCCTCAGTTTCAATACCACCCTCATTTCATCTCAAAACCACCTCCATATAGGTCACATCATTTTCCATTAGTCATCATCTGCTAAGATATTTGATTTCCCAAGTTCACAACTCTGAAAAAGGTCATTTTAGCCAATAATCGCTACTTTCGTAGTGAATTCAGTGTAAAGTAGGTAGAAAACACTACAAAACTGTTGATAGTCTCATAGCGAAGATGAAGCGTTTCTCTATTTTCTAACTTTTAGCAGTAAACTTCAAGGGCGGTTTTTAGGAAAATATAGAAATATTTTAAGAAATTGAGAGAGATTATTTTTAAGAACATATAAGATAAAAATAACCTCTTTCAATTTTCTCAAATGTTCTACAAATTGGTATATACAGGGATGTCTTTCAGCCCTATTTTCAAAATGAAAAATTTTCCTGTTTTATACATGTTTTTAGAATGACGATTTTGGACAGCTAGAGATGTGTTTCACAAAACCAAGAGAGGTTTTGCTTCAAGAAATAATGAGATATAAAAACCTCTTTCATTTCTTTAATTTATATCAAATATAGGGATATAAGAGCTCATCTCTGAACCCTATGTTTTCAGAAAAAACAGAGTCATTTTAATGATGAATAAACTTGCTAAACGTGAAAAGGATGTTTTTTACAGAGGAAACTCCTCAAGGCTCTTAGGTTGATTTGGTTTATGTTTTGAAAGGTTAATGGCATGTTGAGAATAAAATTTATACATTTGGAAGTTATATTTTTGAAACAAGGTCAAAATCTGGAAATTGCACAGTCTTCTACAGTTTCACAGCGTTTCCTATGCTTGAAGCGAGGAAAACGCTACAAAATTTTTTGTAGAAGTATTTTTGCCTTTAAAAGCACTTTTTGTGGCTTTCAAGGAGAGGAAATGGTAGTGATCAGGTATGAGGTCATGAACGACACCTTGAAATATCCAAAGAGTAGAAATTTTGAGTGCGAAAGCTATTTTTGGACGTTACAAAACTGCCTTGTTTTTGTAGCGATCTTTTTAAAAGGTTTTTGAGAAAATGTAAAAGGATTTTGGAAATAAGAAAGAGTTTTTTCTTCCGCACAAGTCCATATAAAAAAACCTTTCTCTACTTCTGCAAATTCATCAGGGTTTGGAAATTATACACTCATCTTTGAAGCCTATTTTTTCAGAATTTTCACTAACCAGATTTATGAAAAAATTGTAAAAATTCGACTTGGAGGAGGTCCAGATCAGCATCCATGTGGAATAATAACACATCAACACTCTATTATACACATAAAATTAGTTGGTTGGAGTTTATAAGTGTTATTAATTTTATTTGTTGAACTATTAATGAAAGAAGAGTCCTTTTTGTATTCAAACTCCGCAAAATAGAAATATCCCTAGGAAGTCTCCAAGTTATGGAATCATGTTTCAAATAGGTCTCTAAGGTGGGAATTCGAGGGGAGTAAGGTGTAATATCATTTGTATGAGTCCTCACTCTATAAAGGACATAGTTTTAGAGTTATAAAGGTTTGGGATATTTTATGGCTAACTATTTCTGTTGGAAAGAGGCTTTTGATCAGTAATGGAGAATGGCTATTGGTTTCATCCTTCACCTGAGATTCAATTCATACTTTCATGAACCCTATGTATATTATTAATTTTTGTCAATATTTTAATGTTTCATTACTTTTAATTATTTCTTTGCATGCTTTGAATTCACTTTCAAGCACTAAACTATTGGATATCTTTCTCAATGTCATGCTTTCCATATCTTAATTTTCATTACTCAAAATTCATGTTTCTCATGCTCTAACTTCCTTTGAACATTTATATATTGAGTAAAATTTGTATGGGTGTATTATACTTTCATTTAAGTATCTACATGCCTTAGCTTCCACAAGGAGAGCCTTTGTCATTGAGATTCCTATCACTAACTCCATATCCCAATGGTAGTAAGCCTTCATCTTTTCAGCTTGCAAACATACAAAACCAAGACACAATTCATAGATTTAGCCATCTGATACTTATAGAAATCATAAAACCACATTGAGAGAGCCCTCTCAAACTGAAGAGGCTAAGCTTCAGTCAAAATTTGGTTTGAAAGAGTTACTCCAAGTTGATCATTGAAGCAGCTCAACGTGACTCAATTTGGTGATAACAGAAGAGATCATCAAATCCATCTATTTCTTTTACAAAAGGCTTCATTTTGAGCTCTGTAGTGTAATTTTTAATTATATCATTTGGATCATATAGCCTCTTTGGCATTACTGTCAATTTCAATAGATTAATCTTGGAAGCCTCCTTGTAGGTATGGCCAATACCAAAAAGTGCAAAAGTGTCGCACTGTACATGGAAATTAGTCCAAATGACCTTCTTAGCATCTTTTAGCTATTTAGTGATACCATTAACATGATGGTAGGCTATCTCTCATGCAAGAAACTTATCAGGAACATAATATGGTAGGACTTAGGGAGAACCATAACTCCAGAATACTCTGTCATATGTAAAATTCCCCTCTGAAAGCCACCTAGCCACAGAAAGAATATATGCGCTAGCCTCTTCAGAAACCTTAGGGGCCTTCTTATTGAATATCATTTGGTGCATAGTTAATATGACTCCATATTTTTTTTTATAAAAATGCAGGTGGAATTCTGAATCCCAAACATATCTGTGGTAAATGTGGATTGGGGTAGGGTCTTGGGTAGTCCATTTCCATCCCATGGTAGGAAAACTAGAAGAAAGTAGATTGCATCCATGACATAAGAAGACATATAAAAGGTAGGTATTTCTCTAGATGAAACAATCATTTTATTCCTATATTCTTTGATGTGTTTGGCTAAATTGTCAGATAGAATATTTTCCCAATTCAGAATTGAGGACTCTGACGATTGTCTCAATCAATGGAACAAGTCTACTAAAGACCTAGTGGTATTAGGTTTGGAAAAAAATCTACACAACATACCGAAAACATAACAATAAGGATAAGAAAGTTGGGAAATAGAGTATGTACCAAGTTTATCTCGTTTCAAATTTCCCTAGTCTTCCTTCCATTCTTTTATGATTTTTGTTAAATTTGGGTTGTTTGCTTTAAAGATTTTCATAAAATCTTTGTCATAGTTTTGTTGTGAATCTGGTAAGTGGTACATTACTTTCAAACCATCTGCCCTGAAAGAACCAATATTATTGCTTCTTGAATCCTTAAAAGTTCTATATTTTATGTTTAAGTGGTTAATTGACTACTTAGCCATATATATGTAAGGGATCACTTTTGGCCTTGTGGCATTCTTGTGGACGAACGAACATGAAACTTCAAAATTAGTTGGATTTGAAGAAACAGATAATTCTATCACTATTGGCTTTTAATTTTCGAAAAACTAAAACATTGCTTCCCATGAAAAATTACCACATTCCTTGTTATTTGTGGTATCTGAAAATAAGGGGGCCATGCCTGAATCTTCAGTAGACAGTATTTGAGCAATCACTTTGCCTTTCTTGTTCATCTCTTTCTTCTTTGTTCTGTTCGTTAGTTTCCTAATTACAAGTATGCAGAATAGTCTTTAGAAATGTATGGAATAAAGAGATAAATCTGTGTTTAATTTATTTCAAAATATCCAAAAATAGATATGAATCTTATCAAATATGATATCAATCATCGATAATCAGTTAAAAAATAAAATCTCTTACACCTTCACACGAAATATCTATCAATCAACTTTAAGCCGTTAGATCTCGAATTCATTTTGATACGACATAAGTCATTTCACATGCTCAAGTAATTAAATTCCATTAGTTTGCACATCGCCATATATAAATTTTACCGTTTGTGATGTTTACCCAAAAATGCTGTGAAATTTGATGTGTGCAAACCACACATCGCAACTTTTATGCATTAATGAATTTGTTTTTAGTTAAGTCATGCAAAATATGAATTGCGAATTAAAAAATCAAATGAGCACACTTAATAGGACTTTAGATATTTTTTTTTAACTTTTTTGGCTCATCGGGTCTGCACAATCGCACTTATATTGAATTTCTTTATGAGTTGGTTGTTTTAAATAAGGTGTGATGCGATAAAGAGAATATAATGATAATCGAAGTGTTTGAAAGTTTTTAAAACATAACTTTGGAAAATGATTAGCGCACTTTGAAGCCTACGTAACTTAGAGGATTTTAAGTCTTTTAAAGTTCTAAGCTATGCGGTTTGCGATGTGCTAAAAGAATAAATTGGAAAACTCAAAAGAAAACTTCTATTTCATAAGTTTTTGTTTTTGAAGCCAAAAATAAATTTCCTATTTATTCCTAAAGGATCCCCATTTATTAAAATAAATGGGGGGCGGGGGTGTTGTATAGCACAATATCTAGGAGGTTGTTACCTTATATCGTGATGACTAATCCATTGAGTGTCCACAATAGGAAAGCCATTTATGTGACCAAGGGAGGTAGCTACCTAGGAATATGAACATTGGGCACTTCAAAGAGAGCACTAAACCCTTGGAGCATGGAATCATGTGATATATACCTTGGAGGTTGGACACATGTCTTGAGAATGCTTGCGTTAAGGAGAACATTTCATGGAATTTAGTGATGGAATTGGACACATATGTTGAAGAGGAAAACTAGAACATTGTGACCACATTAGCAGACATGAGAGTATCATTAGACACATGAGAGGGCATGTAGCACAAAATTAAAGGAGTTCCTTACATGAGGAAACTTATATGGTCGACCACAATTGAAGGAACATTGGACTAGTAACTTTTCGGTGGAAAACCATTTTGGAGGAAGGGTCTTGAGACTGAGGGCCATGCTTGAAGGAAATTTCACTTTCGAGGTTGGATAAACCCTATCTTGACATATTTAAATATTTCTATTATAAAGAACTCCATGTGGGGTTTCATTGTTGGTTACTTGTATAGACACATACTTATTTTATTTCAACGTTCTATTAGAACGTAAGACATTGTTAGCACTCTTTAAATTTCTCTAGACTGAAAAGAGAAATGCGGAGGTAACCATTGACCACTTTTAGGTTAGAATCCAACCCTACTATCCTTGGAGAGGGCTCTCTCACTGTGTTCTTCTATAAATAAAATAAATTACTGAGAGATTACATATCTTAGGCTGGATATGATGATCAAAGGGTAGTTTTAGGCTTGATGTCTAAAGGTAAGTGTAGGAAAGAAAATCTACTCTAGATCAGATCATTGTTTTAGATCCAAGTGAATAAGGGATATGTTGAAATTCAAAAAATTATAATATACGAAGACATATTGATATCAAATAATTTTTTGTTTCAATGAATGGGTGAGTGGATCATGAGGAAGGATGAAAAATTGAGCATAAAAACACTGATGAATTCATATTTCCATAGAATTAAAAAAAACACATCTAATCTACTTATCTAAAATA
Organism: Pinus albicaulis; assembly: GCA_034641835.2. Taxonomy (NCBI): domain Eukaryota; kingdom Viridiplantae; phylum Streptophyta; class Pinopsida; order Pinales; family Pinaceae; genus Pinus; species Pinus albicaulis. The sequence goes on from CM076583.1 coordinate 1,151,836,456, forward strand.
GAGTTGTAAGTGAATTCTGAGATATTCTTTTGAAGGTGAGAATGAAGAATATTTACACCATGTAAATATATATTAGAAAAATAACACAAAAGAACACACCTGCCAATAAGCACTGACACGGGTATCTTTGTCAAAACTGCATCTTCCTTCTTCTTTTCACTTGGGTGAATGATACAAAGTTGTAGAAAAAGTAGACTAGCTTCCTTCCACTACCAACCAGCCAGATTAGCTTTTTACATATATACATTATCAAAAATATTCCATCCTCTCTATCTGGGCCAAATTTTCCAATATGAAACTATTCAAATAGCTAAATACATCAAACTATTCACTTACTCTGCATAAAAGTATCAACTAATTACCAATTTTTTTTTTATATTTAATACATCATTAAACTTGTAAATAATTATAATAAACCACTAACCATACAATCCTAAGGCTTTATGAAACCTATTTACATTATCCAAATGACTTCTATAAACCATAACTTCAAATTTACAAATGGAATTTCAAAAATTCTAGAACTCTATAAACAAATCTGGCTTGGCGAAATTGTGGAAAATGGGTCTTCAAGTGACACCTGTAATTCCAAACAAGTAACACCTATGCACAAACAGAGAGAGTTTTTATTTTATTTTTCCAATTATACACCAAGAACCTCTTTTATTTTTGAAAAATTCACTTTTATCTGTTTTAAAAGCACACCAAAAAATAATGACTGAAATACGAAGAGAAATACAAAATTTTATTTTTAAAAATATAAGCCTCTAAGAGCATTTCATATATCCGAAACAATAACGCCTGTGAAAAAACTAAGATATATGTTTCCTATTTTGTATTTTATTGACAACAACCTCTTTCCATTTTTCTAAATTCGTTTCCATTTGGTCATAAACCTATTTTGAAAATGATGACAAAAAGAGTCAGTTTCGTAGCAAATTCTTAGCAAGTCCAAGTAGCTCTCCATGCTCTTTATGGTTTCACGCCTCCTATGGAAAAATGTATTAAATGGGTAGGCTTGAAATTTATATGTGATGGTGTATAAATATTTAATTAGGCTCCCTAACACTTGCAAACCTCCTATATGGCTAATTTGCACTTGCGCAACAGATTCTGAGAAAGTCCATCATTTATAACTTATGATGGCCTTTCTACTACAAAATGGATCAGGAGTAGTCTTACCACATAAGAACAACTTATAGCACATTATAAGACTTTTAGAACTAAAAAACTCCCACACTTCACCAGAATGAGGGACTATGCAACTTGCGCAACAGATGCGTAACAGAGTGTAGCATACCTTCATGGTTGATATGGTTGTAGAACTTTCCTGGGAAAAAAAAGAAAATGGGTATGTTTGGAAGGTAGTGTGATGGTGTACGATTCATAAAGTATTTTTTCTAATGCCTACATACCTTCAAGATAGATAACTCCAACTTGTGCATCAGATGTGAACAAATTGTTTCTCATAAGCTTTGAATGTTCATCTTCTGCTTATGAAATCTTCTTGCACCTTAACACCACTACAAAGCTCATAATGAATCACATATGAGGGAGAATGAGAGGGGTTCAAAAAAATTTTGAATCTTGTGCCACCCAAAACTCTTTTCTTGTCATGATGGTGGTTTTGAATGATGCAATGAGATGGTACTTTCACAATCATGAGTAGGACATGGCACTAGTTTTCCAATAGGACTGTCATGACCTTCACCACTAACTTATAATGAGAAAATTCCTCATGAAATGACCTCTTTATCTCTCATAATAACTCTTTTATAACAAAAATATTTATGATGACTTTGACCAATTTGACTCTTTTGTAAAAAGACCCCTGAGAATATGAAACTCATAAAAAAATAAGTTAAATTTTACAAAAGACCCCAGAATGAATAGTAATAAAAACACACTTTGATCCCTGTATTATAATACCTAGCATTGGCTCTAATCAGGATGGAATCCTCCCAGTGAGGTTCCAAGAAAGCTGCAGACTAATAGCCTAACCATTGGGAAATGGAATCCAACTAAAAATGACTAAAAGTTAACTATGACTGGCTTGAATTTTACCTTACATATGTCCGTAGATCACTGAAACCTTAGGGCCTTCAATTTAGGCTTCAAGTTCCAATGATGACCACCCAGACCTGTAGTACTAAAAAACAATACAAATCTACAAAGGAAAACTGCTAGAAATTGGCACACCGTTGAAAAAATGCTCAGAAATATGAGCTTATTCACACACCTACTTACTCTATTTGATCCACAAGTTTCTTGGTATGGAAAATTCAAACAACCAGTGTAACCATGCAAGTAGATGGCCACTTGAATTATGCTTACACTTTCCTTGAGTGGGTAGAGAAAATAAGAGAATGGCAACTCAAACTGTAACTAAGACTGATATTATTGGTGTTGGAATGATGCACAATCTACCTTTATTGATGGCTATGAAAAATTGGCAAGAGGATCTTGAAAATCATGAAAGGTTATTTTTTTTATATTATCAATAAAAGAAAGGAAACTTCCTTCAAATATGATGGCTAATTTTTCTTATTCATTGGACTCCTCATTTTCTGAACCTTGATTGAATTTCCGCGTGTTTTCACTCTTCTCATTCACAATAAATGAATTTGAATTTTCTTGAGGAATTGCAGCTGCATCATGTATAACAATAGTGTCAAGAGTTAATGTTTCATCTGCTTCAAAAAAAATATGATCTTGATCTTCAAAATATTCTATGTTTGTTTCTTCAAGAGGCATATTTTTCTAAATAAATTATTCATTTTCAAAAGGCTCTATAAAAACCATTTCTTTTTCATTGCTTTCTTGCAGCTTATGATGGTGAATTTGAAGCCTAACATCCTCAAAATATGAAGGTACATACATATCTCCTCGAGAAAAAAAATTCATGAATAATCCTTCATGTGAGTAGGAATGGAGAGTTTCTCTAGCAATAGATTCATCATATATTTGACAAAGATTAACTTTAATGCACTCTTCAACAACTGAAATAGTAAGATGCAATTATATGTCACGTACCTTTTTAATTTCATTTTCTTGGGATGCATTCACATGCTGTTGAAAATAATAATTTTCTAAAGGATTTGTAATCTAATTTTCTTCAATGACTGACCCAAAATATGAATAAACCAATGGAATTTCTATTTAATTATGTTGTTTAAAATATTTCTTATACTTTTGATCACAAAAATACTAACAAGAGTTCTGCAGATTTTCATCAAATTCAGAGGATGGAACATGATTTTCAGCATTAAAGTCTTGCTTGGTTTCATTTTAATCCGAGAAAGAAGCCACCATTTATTCTTGGTGATAAAAAGGGTTCTTGTACAAAGCCTCCAGGATCTCTTCATCCATGAAATCTTCATCACCATAAAATTTTTCCATATTTTGAATGTAATCCTCAAAATGATCACATCAATTCTTAACCAAGACAAAGAAGGATGAGACTCTTTGTATTTCTAAAAAAATACTAAATAAAAATCTTTAAAGGTATACAAGCTATCAGGTGGAAAACCTTCATACCAAGACCGTGATTTTTCCTCCAAAGTGACCATAAACATCTTCATCAGACAGTTTTCATGAAATTCAATCTTAAGTCTACGTACATGCATGTAAAGTTTAACCAAATGAAGAGAAACATCATATCCTACTTGATATCTAAATTTTGCCAAAAAAAATTCCAGTCTACATGAGGAATGTGATTTGGAAAACCTGGAATGTGATCTCATCTTAAAGGATCATACCTTACAGATATATGATCCATGTTGCACCAATAGTGTTGCTAGTAAAACCCAAATTTATGAATCCTACCACCAATGGAGTCTTTGGATCAGGTTGAAAATTGATTGGATTGACCATGTGAATTGTTCACCCTTCATATTTCTGACTATTGTCCACCATCAATAGCCAAATCTGAAATTTTGAAGATATTTCCTAGAAAAGATGAAACCCTCGATTCCCCGACAACAATGCCACTATGTTAGCACTCTTTTAATAACTCTAGGCTAAAAACATAAATCCACAGGTAACCACTGACCAATTTTATGCTAGAATCTAGCCCTAATAGCCTTAGAGAGGGCTCTCTCACTATGTTCCTCTCTTAATAAACTAAATGAAGGAAATATTCTAGATGTTAAGTTCATTATGATGATCGAAGGGTAGTTTTAGGCTTGACGTCTGAAGGTAAGTGTAGGAAATTAAAACTTCTTCAGATTAGCTAATTTTTTTAGATCCAAGTAAATAAGGGATATAATGAAATTTGAACAGAGACAAGATAGGTAAACTTATTGATATCAAATCAAATTTCGTTGCAGTGAATGGGTGAGTGGAGCATGATGAAGGATGAAAAATTGGCCATCAAAACACTGATGAATTCATATTTCCATAGAAGAAAAGAAAACACATATGACTAACTAATCTAAAATAGAGCACTAAATGAATTCTCAGATACAATTTTTAATCTTATCATGAAGAATTTTTACACCATGGAAATATATATTAGAAAAAAAACACAAAGGAATAGATATAAAAATGAGCCCTGACACATGTATCTTTGTCAAAACTGCATGTGCGTTCTTCTTTTCACTTGGGAGAATGATACAAAATTGTAGAAAAAATAGACTAGATTCATTCCACTACTAACCAACTAGAACCCCACTCTTATATTTCTACAAATATAAGTTATCAAAAATATTCCATCCTAGTTATTGAGATTGAATTTTCCAACAAGAAACTAGTCAAATAGCTAAATACATCAAATTTTTCACCTACTATGCATAAAAGTAGGAACTAATTACCAAAAAAAAGTTTTGTATTTAATACATCATTATGCTTTGAAATAATTATAATAAAACACTAACCATACCATCATGGGGCTTAATGGAACATATTTTCATGATCCAAAATACTTCTAGAAACCATAACTTTGAATTTACAAATCGAATTTCAAAAATTCTAGAACTCTGTGAGAAAATATGCCTTGGATAAATTATGGAAAATGGGTCTCCAAGTGACACCTATAATTACCAAACCTTAATACCTATGTACAAACTAAGATATTTTTTTGTTACTTGGCCCATTCTCGACAAAAGTGCACCACAAAATAATGACTGAAACAAGAAACAAAATACATAATTTTATTTTTTGAAATATAGGCCTCCAAGAGAATTCAATATCTCCCAACCATAACATATATGCAAACATTGAGATAGGTTTTGGTTATTTTTTCCTTTATTGACAAAATCATCTTTCTTTTTTTCAAAATTCGTTTCCATGTGTTCATTAATCACTTTTGAAAATGATGGAAAAAACAGTTAGTTTCATAGCAAATTCGTAGCAAGTCTAAGTAGCCCTCCATGCTTTTCATGGTTGCACACCTCGTCTAGAAAAATGGATCAAATGGGTAGGCTTGAAATGTCTATGTGATGGTGTATATATCTTGAACTAGGCTCTCCAATGCTTGTAAACATCCTAGATGGTTGATTCCCACTTGCTCAACAGATTCACAACAAATCGAACATTTCGAGCGTATGGTGGCCTTTCTTCTTCAAAATGGATAAGGGACACTCTTACCACATACAAAAACCTTATAAAACTTTATCAAACACTTAGAACTAAAAAAATCATACACTTCACCAAAATGAGGGACTATGCAACTTGTGCAACAGATGCATAGCAGAGTGTAGCATACCTCCATGGTTGATATGGTTGCAGGAATTTCTTGGGAAAAAAGAGCAAATGGGAATGTTTGGAATGGCAGTGTGATGGTGTAGAACTCTTAAAGTAATTTTTCCAATGCATGCATACTTTTAAGATAGCTAACTCCATTTTGCGCAGTAGATGTGCAACAGACTGTTTCCCACGAGCTTTGAATGTTCCCCTTCAGCTTCTGAAAGCTTCTTGCACCTTGAAACTACTTTAGAGCTTAAAATTAATCACATATGAGGGATAATGATATATGTTCAAGGAAATTTGAATTTTATTTCAACCAAAACAATTTTCTTGTCATGATGGTTGTTTTGAAAGATGAAATGAGATGGTACTTTTACAATAATGAGTAGGACATGTCACTGAATCACTCATATAATCGACATGGCTTTCACCAATGAATTATAATCAGAAAATTCATCATGACAAGAACCATTTTTCTTTTATAATAACCCTTTTATAGAAAAAATATTTACAATGACTTTGACCAATTTGACTCTTTTGTAAAAATATCCCTTAGTGTATAATACTCATGAAAAAATAAGTTAAATTTTACACAAGACCGCCATAATTAATAATCCAACAAACACACTTTGATTCATATATTCTAGGACCATAATAAATGTGATAAACCCATTTTATGACTATATAATATGCTGATGTTCACTTTTTTGTTAAAGTGGTCTATCCCAAGTTCACAAGTCAAAATTATGCGCTTAGCGAACAATGATATCTACGGAGGTAAACTCATTTTTAATAGACGCACCTCTTATATATTGATACTATCATATTTTCTTATTGTATATTTCTTTGATATTAGTTTTGTAACTAAACTCTATGATGAAATTCGGGTAGCTTAGAAGGTATTTTTGAGAGATGAAAAACCACAAAAGGGAGTTTGAAGGGAAAAGTACAAAAGTTTGGGTGTTTTGATCCAAAGTAGGGAACTTGTAACCCAAGTATGTAAATATTATATTCTAATTTATTTTTAAGTGTTTGAGTGGGAAAAAAGATAAAGGACCAAGGGTTCCCTAAGTGACCTAATGGAAAAGTATAAGTAGAAAGAAAAAGGAGAGGAAAATCACAAAGTGTAAAGGAATTCATTTTTGGAGTAAATTTTTCCTTATAGGACTCAAAAACCTTGGAGGATAGTCACAACAATGATGTGTTCTATTGGAGGTCATTTAAAGTTCTATCATGGAGGTTGAGGACTATATCTAAGCGGTTAAGGTTGGTTTGTGTGGTTTTTGACAGGTCAAGACTGGACTATTGGAGGCAGAGAGCACATGGTGGCATAGTTACAGTTGTTGTAGACTACAAGTAGAAAATATGAGGTGGATAGGGTTGGTTGGAGACCATTGTCAGGGAAAAAAAGGAGGAGGTTTCTTAAGGGAGGTCATAGTCCTAACTATGGATTGAGACTATTGAAGAAGGGCATCCATAGAAGATTTAGGATTGGTCATATGCACAAGAAGGAATCCATGAGATTTTTGTAGCAACACATATGGAAAAGCAAGAAATTGAGGGTTTTCCTAGGGCATCCACAAGTGCTTGAGAGAGCCGCAAAACCTGTGGAAGTGTCATACTATAGTCTCGTTAAGGTTGCAGTATGTAGATTAACTAACATGGAATTTTATAAGATATCAAAGGTTTGTTTAGGCCTATACAATTAGGTCGTCACCTGACTGAAGGATGTCGAGATCAAGGAAGATGGAAATCAGATGATTGGAAGGTGCTAGAAGTAATCTGTTTTTGGAAAGAAAGAATTATATGGGATAAATGGATAAGCTTAGGCTTAAGGAGATGATTTTTGAGCTCCCATGTGGGCAAAAGTTAACTGAGAGCCTAAAGGAAGTGACTGAGAAGTTTTAGGAGGGAAACAAGTGCCTTGAGTATTGCAACAAATAGTTGAAGTTTTGGTGGAAAAGGACAACCAAAATAAAGGATAGATGTGGATTAAAAGGACTTAATCTTAGCACAAATATGTTGTATATAATCTTGTATGTTGGGCATATGAGGACCAGATGGACTAGGCCTCAACCCTGTTGTATTAGTCAAAGAATCACTGTGTGTATTGTCATTATACTAGTGCTTGTAAATATCCATGATCCTTGGTACATGTGTCAAGGTTTTCTTATTGATAGACTAATAAGGAACGTGGCTTGGGCCAAAAATACTATGTATTGTTATTCATCTGCTTACTATGAATTTATGTGCTTAGCTATGTTATAAACCAAACATAGGGTGCAAGGAAATTCCAACATGGTATCATTAGCTAATTTTAAAGGAAATTAGATCAGAGTGTGCACATGTGTCGGATCTAGGAAGGAGCTGCAAGATAGTTGCAGAAAGAAATGTGTTTCCAACTCGCATTCGACTAGACATTAAGTAGGAGGTTCAAATAAAAATAAGGAGATGTAGTATTGACTAGTTTGGTGATGAGATAGTGTGGGAGTTCTAGTGTATTAGTGGATAAATAAGTGCATACTAGTATGTTTAGTAGCAGGTTGTTGACATTGTTGATGGAGTTATGTTGAATTTTCAATGTATGTTGAGATACCTCAAGTGCCTTAGAAAGGAATGTTTTTGCATGGACGAGGTATCTCCATGTGAATGGAAAGGTGATTGTGGGAGAGTATCTTCATTTGTTTGGAGAGTTGCACATATAGTAGTGGATACATGTACGATATGAGGTGTTTGGCCTTGGAGGATGAGGACACTTGCAAAGTTGTTGTGAAACTAGCTCCAAAAATAGAAGAAAAGAGATATCAACGCCTTAGAAATAAGCCACTTCGAGGGGGAAACCTCCAATACATTACATGAATGAACAATTATTGGATGATAAAAATTACAAAACCTCCTTTCTATATATAGGATTCCATGGGGCCATAATGTAATCCTAGCCGACCTAACAATAATAAGTTAAGGGCACAATAATAAGGATATGGGGGTTACAGGGGTACAATAATAACAATAAGGGGGTTACAATGACAACAATAAGGGACTATACTAGTAATATAGGTACCTAACATGCCCCTCTCCTTCAAAAAAGTGTTGTCCTCAACGCTTGAGTAGCTCTGGGTGCTTCTGTATAAAATTCTCATCCTCCCATGTAGAATCTTCAGTGGGTAAGTTCTTCCACTTGATGAGATACTCTGAAATTTATCGATTCCGTAGCTGTCGAGTTCTTGTTTCCGTGACCGCTTCAGGTTCCAATATGATTTTTCCTTCCTCATCAAGTTCTGGCAATATTGTTTGAACTGGAAGATTTTCACCTATAACCTTCTTTAAACATGAAACATGACTGGATACTACGTGAAAATAAATTACAATATTTTGCAACTTGTAAATTTGTATTACTTTGGCGATAATTTATTATCCTTCTTAGCTTGCTTGAAGGACATTTGTTTATATGGTTGTAGCCGTAAAAATACCCAATCTCCTACATCAAAACTTCTCTCGCTGCGATGTTGATCTGCCTGTTGTTTCATTCGATTTTGTGCCAAATTCAGGTTATCCTTTAAGAGTTGGAGAACTTCTTGCTGATGCTCGATGTGATCTTCCATTGCTTGAACCTTTGAATTTTCCCTTAAATATGATGTGATGGATGGTGGATGATATCCATAAAGTGCCATAAATGGGGTCATTTTTGCTGCAGTATGGAAGGAAGTGTTATGCCACCATTCAGCGAGAGGTAACCACTTGACCCATTGTGTTTGTTTATCAGATACAAAACAACGAAGATATCCTTCCAAACATTTATTCACTATCTCAGTTTGACCATCAGATTGAGGATGATAAGATGAGCTATGAGCTAATTGAGTACCCAAACAAAAAAATAACTCCGTCCAAAAATTTCCAGTAAAAATGGGATCTCTGTCGCTCACAATAACCCTTGGGCTTCCATGTAGCTTTTGAATTCTGTCCATAAATGTAGTGGCAACTATACTTGCTTTAAATGGATGAGATAATGCACAAAAGTGTGCATACTTGGTAAGTCTATCAACTACCACCATGATGACACTCTTTCCTTCGGACTTAGGTAAACCTGTGATAAAATCCATTGAAATCTCCTCCCAACGTTGACTTGGAATGGATAAAGGTTGTGGAAGTCCTGGGGTCTTAATTGTTTCCACTTTATTCTGCTGGCAAACCAAACATTCCGCCACAAACTTTTGAATATCAGATTTAAGGCCATCCCAAAAAAATTCTTTCTTCACCTTGTGGTAAGTTTTTAAAAATCCTGAGTGTCCTCCTAAAGGAGAAGTGTGCAATTCCAGAAGAATCTTTTGTTTTAGATGGGAATTCTTACAAAGATATAAGCGATCTTTGTACCATAAGGAATCATTTTTCCAACTAAATGTATCGGATGTACTAGGATCTTGCTGCAACTTTTGAATGAGTGTCCATACATCTTTGTCCTTCTTCCATTCATCTCTTGCTTCGGTTATCCAATCTGGTTGGATAATAGAAATGGCACAAAGAAATGCTTCCACCTATTCATTCTTTCTTGAGAGTGCATCTGCAACAACATTAAGCTTTCATTTTTTGTAGATTATTTCAAAGTCATAACCCAACATCTTTGTGACCCATTTTTGCTGCTCTTTTGAAGATAGTCTTTGTTCCAAAAAGTGTTTAGGACTATCATGATTATTTTTTACCTTGAAGTGTCTTCCCATTAGGTAAGTTCGCCATTTCTTTAGTGCATGCAGTATTGCTAACATTTCCTTCTCATAAATAGGTTTCTGTAAATACTTTCCTTTGATTGGACGACTTTCAAAAGCAATGGTTCTTCCTTCCTGCATTAAAACAACACCAATTCCATTTCCTGAGGCATCACATTCCACAATAAAGGTTTTTGTGAAGTCTGGCGTAGCTAAGACCGGTGCTAAGCACATTTCCTCTTTAAGATGTTCAAAGGCCTTAGTTGCTTCAGGAGTCCATGAAAATTCATCTTTATTCAATAATGTTGTTAGAGGTGCTTCTATTCTCCCATAATTCTTAACAAACTTGCGATAATACCCTGTTAACCCGAGAAATCCTCACAACTGCTTTATGGTTGTGGGGACTTTCCATTCCTTAATGGCTTTAATTTTGTTAGGGTCTACTTTAACACCCTTGTGAGATAAAATATGACCCAGATATTCCACCTCTTGTACTCCAAAGAAACATTTGGATGTTTTTGCATATAATTGTTTCTCTTGCAATAGTTTGAGCACCCTGTCAACATGCTCAACATGATCCTTCCAAGACTTGCTATAGATTAGTATATCATCAAAAAATACTAGCACAAAATTTCTAAGGAAGGGTTTGAAAATGGAATTCATCAACCCTTGAAATGTAGAAGGTGCATTGGTAAGGCCAAAAGGCATGACCAAAAATTCATAATGACCCTTATGAGTTCGAAATGCTATTTTTGGAATATCTTCAGTCTTCATTCTAATTTGATGATATCCTGAACGAAGATCCAACTTGGTAAAATAAATTGCTCCATGTAATTCATCCAATAATTCATCGATCAGGAATAGGTATCTTCAATAGTTCAATTACTTTTCATTCCTATTAAATCAAGTAAGTAAATAGAAGTAAATCAACTATTATCCTTTAAAGTATCTATGAAGAGATCAATCCTGTGAATATCATTTACCCTTATATTCAATTTTTGGAAGTCCTTAATGTGCTCCCCCACTAAACCATTTTGTTTGAGGTTTATCAATTGGCTAAGGAAGGTGTCTCTCTTTGTATCCTGATAATGTGCTATCATTTCCTCCATAAAAATTGACCCAGTGACAATTTTTTTATGAGAGAAAATCCATAGATACCATACAAATGTATTTTGTTCTAAATGTAAAGTTTCAATGCATAAATTTTTTGTGTTTTTCACATTAAGAAGATCAAAATATTGCTCCATTTGTAGTATCCATGTTATAGGATCCTTTCCATCAAACTTCCTCATATCCATTTTTGGAATATGGTATATTTCCTTAACATTAGAGTTTATGAAGTCACGATTAACATTTATTTTGTTCTCATCATGAGTTTCCTCTACTATATTTTCACCATTAGGAAACATTTCTTGTATCAAATTTGTCAAACCTTCCATGTCTGCTTTTGGATCATTCTTCCTGTTTTCCATGTTTTCTTTCAATTTGTCATCGATCTTAGCTTCCATGTCATCCATCTTAGATTCCATGTCATCTATCTTAGATTCCACACCTTTCTTCAAACCATCCATCTTCACTTCCACAACTTTCTTCAAAACATCCATTTCATTTTTTGTTGCTCTTTGTGAGAGAAAAATTTGGTGCAATTTCTCTTGTAATTTTCATAGTTCATGTTGCAATTATTCATCTTCATGAGTCAGAGTAGAGCCTTCTGAAGGCTTAATGGGTGTTGAATTATTTTTACTGGGCATTTTTTTTTGAACCCAATACTGATATATATTCTACAATATTCCCTTGGAATCAATTCAAATTAATTCTTCAAACAAGACTTATGCAATTCGTAAAAAAAATACACACCTTTTTCTTGCTTTTGAGGAGATCAATATTGAAGTTGGATTATCTTTGTCATTGCAGCTTGTCAATATCTGAAATTTATCACTGAGATATTCTTATGAATTATCTTTCGAATGCCACAGGTCTGACTTGATTTGGATTCTCCAAGGCAAAGTTATGTCCAATCTCCCACAATGACCTAATTATGGACTGGTTCAGTAGAGTGAAATTGCATATCTTGCCACTTATCATTGTTTCATATTTTAGATATGAAATTGATAGAAAGGAAACTAAAGTCCGTGCAATTGTGAAGAATTTTTACGGAACTCCAATCCGATGCTCAAAGAGAGAGTTATGAATATTTTCCCACGATGACCTATTTGAGATGAAATTCAGGAGCTTGAAAAAACACTACATTCCACAAATCATATCTCCAAAAATATTGCGAACCAAGCTCTGAAATGTTTTGACGAGTTTCCTCAGGATTGCAGCTTCGTTCCCTAAAAATTTCAGATTCTTAACCTTCGTATAAAAAAATTTGTAGCGCAAATTCAACGATGAGCCGCTTAGATTAAATTGAGAAGCTTGAAAAAAGACCTAACTTCCACAAATCATATCTCCCAAAATATTAAGAAAAAAGCTCTAAATTTTTTTGACGATGTTCCTCAGGATTTTGGCATCCAATCCTAAAACTTTCAGATTCTAAAACTTCGTAGAAAAAACGTTATAGCGAAAATTCCACGATGACCTGTTTGGAGCAGCGAAACCCTAGAATCCAAAGCTCTGATACCAAATGTTGTGAAACCAACTCCAAAAATAGAAGAAAAGAGATATCAACACCTTATAAATAAGCCACTTCGAGTGGAGAACCTCTAATACATTACATTAATGAACAATTCTTGGATGATACAAATTACAAAACCTCCTTTCTATATATAGGAGTCTATGGAGCCACAATGTAATCCTAGTGGGGCCACAATGTAATCCTAGCCGACCTAACAATAATAATTTAAGGGCACAATAATAACAATATGGGGGTTCTGAGGTAATAATAACAATAAGGGGGTTATGCTAACAACAATAAGGGACTATACTAGTAATATAGGGACCTAACAAAAGTTGAGTTGCGGTGGTCTAGAGTGATATAGGACAAGTGTTCAACTACAAACGAGACATACCTTGAAGGACACAAGTTAAGTTGAAACAATTTCCATAAGGGAAGGAAGAGTGAACCAAGGGGAGGTTGTGTAGGCTCATAGGGAGTCTAGCTTCAAAGGGAGACTACGAAGGAGAGTCAGTTTCCCAATGGAAGTCTAACCTACAGGGTTCAATCGATATAGTGGAGTTTTCAAAGCCATGAGAGGAAAGTCACAAACCATGCGAGGAAAATCATACCGGTGTAAGGAAAGTAATATCCTATATGAGCATAGTCATGGTGCACACAAGGAAATTCATACACCATGTAAGGGAAATTATGGATTATGCAATGTAAGTCGCGATCATGGTAAGGTAAGATGTGACACATGCGAAGAAAATCATGTCCATCTAAGGAAATTAATGGAGATGGAAATTTGTACAAGTATGGTATCTTCAGAGATCTAGATCTTCCAGAAGGACATGGTTGTAGATTAGATTTGAGGCAGGGAAAATTCCATGTAGTGGTGGGAATACCTTCCTCACTAAAATGGAGTGTTGAAATTTGGATAGCTTAGAAGTTATTTCCAAGAGGAAAAAACCCAAAAAAGGGAGTTTGTTGGGAAAGTACCCAATTTTGGGCACTTTTATCCAAATTAGTGGGATTGGAACCCAAGTGAATATTATATTATAATTTATTCTTAAGTAATTTAGTGGGGAATACCCTAAAGGACCAAGGGATCCCTAAGTGACTAATGGAAAAGCATAAATAGAAGGCCTGATGAGATGTAAATCACAAAGTGCGGATTTCATTTGTGGAGTAATGTAAGCCCTAGAGAGGTCGTAGAACTTGGAGGATAGTCAAAACAAGGACACATTTTGTTGGAGATCATATGGAGTTCTGTCATGGAGGTTGAGGCCTACATCTAATGGGCTAAGGTTCATGTGTTTAGTTTTAGGTAGGTTGATGCTAGACTATTAGAGGCCAATGGAATAGGGTGGCTTGGTTAGGTTTGTTATGGGCTACAAGCAAGATATTTGAGGTTATTAGTGTTGGTTAGAGGTCATTGTTAAGGAAGACTGAGGAGGAGGTTGTTGAAGGGAAGACACATGCCTAACAATGGATCAAGGTTTTTAAAGAAGGAAACCCACAATAGATTTAAGATTTTTCACAGGCATAGGAAGACATCCCAGGGTTTTTATAGGAGAAAACGTGTAAAAGAGAGTCGTTTGAGGTTTTCTAAGGGAATCCACAGGTGGTTGAGAGAGGTATAAACCTTGTGGAAGGGTCCAACTATGGTCTGGGTAAGGATGAAGCCTATATGGTGTCTATGAGGACTTTTTTAGGAGACAAAAGGTCTCTTCTGGCCTATGCAAGTAGATCATGGCTTGAGTTAAGGATCTAAAAATCAACAAAGAGGGCAATCAGTTGATTGAAATGTGTTAGAAGTAATCTCTTGCTGGACAAAAAGAAGTCCGCTGGTTGAAGGGATAAGTGTTGGTGTGCCAAAATTCCCTATTTTTACCCCCTTCCTATAACCATTAACCTCTGTTTCATCTCTATAAACCTTGTCTTTCTTGCACTAGTACAAGAAACTTTCATTCCTACATAAACTTCATATTTCATGATTAAGGTTTATTAGGTGCTTTATTAATCATTTTAAATAGATTTCTTGCCTTTAAATATTCCTTGTAACTTATATTTTCTTTCCTAAAGGTATTTGATAAGCTAAGTATTAATCATAATGTTAGCATGATCTAAGTGCAAGAAAATTTCAGCACCGCCAACAATCAGCGTTCTGTGATCTCCACAACAGTTTGATCACTCCACGTAGGTGCTTTGGTCCACGTATTCTATTTCAGTTTTGGATTAACTGAATTAAAACACAGGTGGAGTTTAGTTAGGGATGTTGCCAAATATAGGGTCTACGACCAATGATTAGCTCGTAACTTATCATAGTTGTTGGCCCAATAATGTAATTTTGTTTTTTAATCCATTGTCGAAAGGCTTGGTTTGGGAACGACTTTGTAACTAGAAATCACGGCCATAGGCCTAAGGACTATATAAAAGATATATATTAGATAGAACTAGGTTATCGAAGCAGTATCAATAGTAGTGTGACTGTAATATTGTTTTGTAATTTTGTTATCACCCTTGCTCTGTGGCTGGAATTAAGATATAATGTATGTTTGCTGGCTGAAGATAATAAAAGGAACTGAGCTATGATTTTTCCAAATTTCATCTAATCTTTTGTTGATGCATTGATTAAAATGCTGAAGAGTTTTGTTTCCTAAAAAAATGGAAATGAGTTGGTTGGCTAGGGCCCAACCAACCCAGCTCATTTAACCTCATGCCTTCATTATTTTAAAGGTTTGTGTGTTGATTTACTTATTTGAAGTTGCGTGGATTAAACCATTATTTCATTCTTGCTTCAGAGTTCTAATTTAATTTCATTTAATAGTCAAGGTGTGAACGGATCCGTTGCATGGAATTTTCAATTGAATTCATTTATTTCCTGAAATTTCTTTCCTGGTTTTCTTCTGCTTGGATCATGCAGGAATGTTCTTCTTGAACTAGTTCATGTAGGATTCTGCACTCTGGTTTGCTTGGTTATTTACAACAAGTGTTCGTTTCTTTTTTTCTTTTGCATATGACTTAATTTACTTCGTCAAGAAAGCGTTATCATTAGAAGACTCCTGATATTAAAAGCTAAATTTTTGAAGGTTAAGAATGACTTCGTGAAAAAATAAAGAACATCATTGAAAAATTTTAATTTATGTTTGCACTCCACGATGTAAGGAAAAGAATTAAAATAAATCTGTAGCATTATAAGTGAACTTGTCGAGAGTTAAATTTGATTGCATGCAAATTCCTTTGACTGAAAGTTTTCTTTTTCATTATTGAAGATTGTTTCGCTTTATAAGTTTATTTTTTTATTACAAGTTTATTTAATTAAAAGAATTCTTTTTCGTGTGTAATTTATCTCAGAATGCAGCTCACAATTTCAATTCTTTTCAACATGTCCTTTGATTTTTTTTTAAAGTAAATTGTAAACCTTGGTCAAGGGAGCTCTGTCCCTAAGCAAAGGCTAGTGTCCTGTTATAGGAATAGAGGCTCTAAGCCTTCAGGCTTAGAGCACCTACATCAAGACATAAGTCTTGAGTATATGAAGGTAAAATATAATTTTCACATAAGTTTTGTACCTGCACTAGTGCAAGCAGATTGAATGAGTACAAGAATGGTTGTTTTGTGTAAAAGGAAAATAATTTAGAAAGAAGATATTTCCAAGGGCCCACTTGTTAAACTGCTACCATCTATACTGAAGATAAACATAGAGTTTTATTTTAGCATTTAAGATTTTTTCCAGCTGTGTGAAAGTTCCTTTACTTGATTTCTTCGCAAATGAATTCTTTTACATTCCAACACAAGAATTTCTTTGGTGTCAATTAACTTTGAATTTTTTTTCTATTTGATTCTGCAATATTTCAATTAAGAAGTAGCAATAGGAAAATTTCATACCATTTCTCGCATTACCTGTGCTTCGTCTCTAAGTTTACGAAACCCCCAGGTTCACAATTAAGTGTTGAAGGAGCTTGCTTAAGTGTAATTCTTGCACCCAACATTTTGGTGCCATTTCTGCGGAGGTGATTTGAATTGCTAAGAGTTTTCCATTTTTTTGCAATAGGGGTAAGTTTGCTATTATTTTTTCCTGTAGTGTGCTTCTATTTTTTGAAGGAATTTATAGGTGCTGAGTTATTTTTGAATTTGCAGCATTCTACTGGAATTTTGTTTTGTCATTTTTTGAAATGAATGCCTAAAAGACATAGGGGTCCAAAGCACACTAAGGGCCAAGGAAATACTGATAAATCTGAACTCAAATATTATATTGGGCCTTATTTTGTAGGTAGAAAGTTCAAACAAAACCATAATCATCACGCAGGAACTATCCACTTGGATTCTGGAAACAATAGTCCAAGGGTGACACAGCCCACGAAGGGGAGGAAGGAGACTATCAGAACCCATTTTCAACCTTCCCAACCTGTTTAGAGTAGTTTTATTGGAGGAATGAAAATGGCAGATCATGAAGACTATGCAGAAGGAACTCATGAAAATTAGGTAAATGAGGAACATTCACTTTTGGATTTCCAATTGTGGATTTGGATGTAACTGCGCAAATGAAAAATATACCACCATCATCTCTTCCTCATTTCAATGGTAAGGTACATGAGGGCCCAAAATCTTTCTTATTTGAGTTTGATATTTTTTGTAGAAGTTATGATTATTCATCTGATGCTTAGAACTTAAAGTTGTTTCTTGCAACTCTCAAGGATGTAGCATTATGCTGGTTCATGGGACTAGGGGGAACACTATAGCTTCTTGGGAACATACGAAGAGAGTGTTCTTATCAAAATATCAGGAATATTGTAAAACAAGAGATATTCAAGATGAAATCCTTACTATCATATAAAATGATGATGAGACTCTATAGGACTACTTAGAGAGATTCTTGTACATCCTTTAAAGGTCAAATAAAAAATTTGATCTAAGTCCCATTAGAACCTTATTCTGACGTGGGCTTACTGATGATGATAGAAATAATCTAAATTTGTTAGGATAGGGCCAGAAGTATTTTGATCAAATCTGTGACTTGTGCAGGAAATTCTCCAGGAACCAATATAGATCCAGTAAAGGAATTCAAAATAGAAATAAGAAAACCAAATCTACTGATGCTGTGATCATTTGATTGGAGAATAAAATGGCCAATATGAAAATTGAAATAATGAATACTGTTAGCAAACAAATACTCTCCTTCAAATTTCAGCAAAAACTTGTAGAAGAACGAGAGTCATTGTGTATTTTTTATCCAAAGTGTAGGAAAAAGCATCTTTTAAAGGAATGTCCTCTTGATATAAAAGGAACTAATAAATGTGCAATTTGTGCAGAAACCCATACCACCGAAAAATGTCCCTCCATACCTGGGTTGAAAAATGTATTTGAAGGAGAACAACCTGAAGCTGAATCATTGGATGCTATGGGAGCATGAAGAAAATGGCCTTAGGTAAGTGCAGGTATGGCTCCTGAATTCCCCCCACATTTCTTTGGTTATAATGCACATCCATATTCCTATCCTAACACTAGTCATTCTCAAAATTGGCAGGATGGGAACGAGTATCATTATGGACATCCCTCCCAATCTTAGAAATAAGGATGGAAAGGGCCAAACCATTCACACCATTCCTATCCTTCACCTATCCAGTCATACCCACCTACATATGCACCTTACCCAATGACACAACCATCATTACCTCAGCTACTTCAACCAATGCCACCATTGCCTTTACCCCCACTTTTTTGACCTTCGTAGTTTCCTACCCAACCCTTACCCAACCCCAATAAAAAAGCGGTACAAATGATACATTCCATGAACCCGCTTTCCTTATCCAAATATAAATCCATGCTAGTTGGATTCAATGATATCCAACTGATATTCAGGAATATAATAGCCACAAAAAAGCATAAAAAACCTATGGTGATTATCGAAGAGAAACGTGAGGAGGATACTCCCAAGCATTCTAAAATTAATGTCACCATTCAGCCTATCGCCGTACCCTTAGAGCATTTACCATATTCTTCCAACTGACCTCCCTATCTAGAGAGGCTAGTTGTGGAGAAGAATGACCCCATTCTTAAGTCTAGGCTGGCCTCCAAGATTAGGAACCTCTTCATAAAGTTTCCTTCGCTTCAAGCTATCAAATAGATCCCCATTTGTACAAAAACAATTAGGGAAATTTGTCTCAAGAATCTAGGAAGGAGAAGATTGAAACCTTAAACCATTCAATTTGTTGGAAGAGCAGCACAGTTAATGATGGGGTGTATGCTCATGGAGAAACATACTAATCCTGGAAATCATGTTTTTTTTGTTCAGATAGGTGATGTCCTTGTCTCCAATGTACTTATAGACCTAGGAGAAACCATTAATGTTATGACCAAGAAAACCATGGATTGAATTGGATTGTTCCATATTCATCCTACTCCTATTGTGCTTGAATTTGAAAATAGATCTAAAATCAATCCGAAAGGGGTGTTGGATGATGTGGTAATTTCATTAGATTCCTGGGAATACCCATCAGACTTCATTGTGCTACACTCAAAGAATCATGTGGGAGGACATTCCTTGATATTTGGATGACCATGGCTTGCTACGGCCGATGCTTATATTGGATATATATTTCCCATGGAGATTCTAGGGAAAAGGTCACTTTGTATCCACCTGATAGATCCATTCAGAAGTTCTAAGACACTTTATGGTTAGACTATAGTAGTGATGAGGAAACTCAGTAATTTTCCATGATACATCAATATGCCGAGTCCTCACATGAGGGTGAGATTCAAGACTTCCAAAACAATCTAGACACTATGCCCAATTTTGAGTCATTGAATCAAATTTTTAGTCTAGTTTTTCAGGAAAGTCACGACTCTTTACCTCCCTCACCACCATCTTTAGTAACACCTATGTGTACTCTTGAGCCTAATAATACTTTTTTTGAGATTATTCTTGGAAAATATTTACATACCATTTTGGACTTGGACTTATCCCAGAAAAGCAACTTGTGAGTTTGTTGCGAAACCATCTTGATACCTTTGCATGGGGTTATGAAGATATGAGAAACACATCCCTCTTAGGCTTTGTACTCTGCATATATATTTCGAGATAGAGCTAACGTATCCAACAACCCCAAAGGTGTTTGAACCCACCTCTAAGAGATGTTGTAAAATAAGAATTGCAAAAACTCTTGGATGCTGATTTTATCTATCCTATTTCTTACAGCCAGTGGTCTCTCCATTGGTATTAGTCCCGAAGAAAGATGGGAGATGTTGTATTTTCATTGACTATAGAGAATTGAATTAAGCCACTCTTAAGGATTACTTCCCCTTTCCTTTTATAGATCAGGTAATCAATACCCTTGTTGGTAAGAAGTACTTTTATTTTTTACATGGCTTTAGTGGTTATAACCAAATACAGATTGGACCCGAGGATTAAGACAAAACCACTTTTATATGTTCATGGGGAAAATTTTCCTACCGAGTGCTTCCCTTTGGGATGTGTAATTCCCTGACTACCTTTCAAAGGGCAACCTTGGCTATTTTTTTGACCTTGAGTGTGTGGAAATCTATATGGATGACTTTTCTGTGTTTGGTGATTCATTTGAGGGAGCCCTCAAAAATCTAGAAAAAGTGCTTCTTTGTTGCCAAGAAGCTCATCTTTCCTTAAGTGACAAAAACTGTAGGTTGTTGTGCAAGGCAGGGGTGGTTCTTGGCCATCTTATTTCAGACAAAGATATCTAGGTTGACCCTACAAAAATAGAAATTATTTTGAGTCTTCTTGTACCCAAAACTCAAAGGGAAGTGAGAGGTTTTCTAGGACATGCGCGCTACTATAGCAAATTCATTGAGAATTTCTCTAGGATAACTACCCCCTTTTTTTGACTTTTGGCGAAGGATAGTGAGTTTACCTGGTCTACAAATTTCCAAAAGTCCTTTGAGACATTAAAGGAAAAATTAGTTCAGGAACCAGTTTTGAGAGGACCAAACTGGTCCCTACCATTTCATATTTCCTCTGATGCCTCAGATACTACTTTTGGTGTAGCTTTAGGACAGGAGGAAGATAAAAAATCCTATTCCATTTACTTCATTAGTGAAAATGTGTCACCCACTAAATTTAATTACAAATTTACTGAGAAAGAGTTCTTATCTATAATATTTTCTATTAATCAATTCAGACACTACATTATAGGATATGAAGTCTTTGCACATACCGATCATTCCGCGATAAAATATTTGATGAATAAACCATTAACTAATAGTAGAGTGACTAGGTGGTTAATATTATTAGAGGAATTTAATATTACTATTGTTGATAGACCAGGAAAAACTAATATGGTAGAAGATTTTCTTTCAAGATTTAATAATCCTAGTGAAGCAATTCCCGTTGATGATGATTTTCCTGACAAACATATTTTTTCTGTGTCAACATAATCCCAATGGTTTGCTAACATAACTAACTATTTAGTCACTAGAAAAAAACCACCTCACTTATTTGCTCGTGAAAAGCGGAATATCATATAGAAGAGTGCTGCATATTCTTGGGTTCAAGGAGACCTCTTTTACACTGGACCAGACCTTATTATCCGTAGATGTGTAAGAAAGGAAGAAGTGGTTGATATCTTAAAATATACCCATGATGAACCTTTGGGAGGCCGCTTCGCTGACAAGAGCACTGCATACAAAGTTTTACGAGCTGGATATTTTTGGCCCTCCTTGTTCAAGGATGCCAAACAATGTATCAAGAGATGTGATAGATATCAACGAGCTGGTCAACCTAATCAAACCAATGAAATTCCTTTATGTCCTTAGGTCATGATTGAGCCTTCTAAAAAATGGGCCATTGATTTTGTAGGACCAATGAATCCAACATCATTAAACAAGAAGGATATTTTGGTTTGTACAGATTTTGTTACAAAATGGGTAGAAGATAAATATGTTTCTTTTGCTATTGAAAAATTTGTTGTCCATTTTATTTTTACTAAAATATTTAATAGATTTGGTGTGCCTAGAGATATTTTTTCTGAAAATGGTATGTAGTTTATTTCTAATCTGGTACAGGGTGTGATGGTGAAATACAAATTTCAGCATTGGAAATCTACACCATATCACCCGTTAGCAAATGGTCAGGTGGAGTCCACAAATAAAGTAATTGAGTCAATCCTCACAAAGGCAGTAAACATCCATAGAAAGGATTGGGCTAATAAATTACCAAAAGCCTTGTGGGCATATCGAACCACTTCGAGGAACAACAAAGGAAACACACTGTATGAGCTGGTGTACAGAAACAAGTCCTCTTGCCAATATAGTTCTAGATCAAGACTTTTAGAACTGCAGTCCAATTGGGAATAGATATCTCTAAAGCACAACAAAAAAATCTGCTACATTTGAATGAGTTAGATGAGTTTCGAAGGGATTCTGTTCAGCAGAACATATTGGTTCAACAACACTGCAAGAAGTGGCATGATAAGTCTATCAGAAAGAAGCAATTCCAACCAGGTGATTGGGTAATCCTTTATGGTTCTAGATTTAAATATTTCAAAGGGAGATTACATACATGATGGATGGGACCTTATGAGGTACTTGAAGTGTTTGAGAATTGAGTGGTAGAAATCAAAACTATTGATGGACGGAATTCCGTGTTCCAGGTAAATGGGTATAGACTAAAGGTGTATTTTCAGCCCCTTACTAAAAGAGATTTTATGTAGAAAGTCCAACAAAAATATGAAAAGGAGATGGTAGGTGGCGACACTAACCTGTTGAGGATGTGATTATTTATTTTCCTTATATAATTAAAAAAAATGACAAAAATGAAAATATATAAAAAGAAAAATTTTCCTGTAATTATGAAAATGAGTTGACTGACATGATTTCAGAAGGATCAACGTGAAAACCAGCATGCTGGAAGGAAGATCAAAATTTCAATAACAAGGGAATGTTTCTTGATTTTTATATATGCTGGCTGTCACCAAGAAGAAGCAGGTTCAAGGAATGAAGCCCTTACCCAATTTTGGGATAACTAGCATGGAAAATTTTATCCAAGTAACACCTAATTCCTACTGCATTTACTTTTCCGGCACAACTGTAGGCATATTTTGAGGGTAGAATTATACCTTTCTTCTATTTCCTGTTTCATAATTCCAACTATTTTTCTTTTCTCAATCCCATAATGAACTACCTTCCTTTTTCTTCTAAGAAACTACCCTTACCTGATTTCGTAAAATACCTCTTTCTCCCTTAAATGTTTTCCCACATCCTGTTTTGTTTGTCCCCTTTGGTGATACTATTCTTGGAATCCTTGCCATAATGTTCCTTCCCATTCTAAAAATTACCCCCTTCCAACTTCTTTATCCACTCATAAATTGATTGCGGGATCTGATGCAGTAAAATCAGAAGTCATGCTGATGAAACACGAGAGGATGGCGAATAAAACTTCCCTTGTATATTTAGAAATTTTTTTTAGTCTAGCCAAAGAACTGTGTTCTATCAGAATTTTCTTATTCTGGTAAAGTCCTTGGTGCAAAAATGCGCATTGCAATAATGTTCATTGCAAGCACATTGTAGTGCAAGAAGGATCAGTGCAGGCATGACTAGTGCAAGCACGCGCCCGACTGAGAAAACACAAGTGTAAAAGTATTTAACACAGTACATGAGCGCTTGATGTAAAATTCTTATGAAATTTTTTTATACATGAATGATTGCTGCACTAATAGATCATAACATTACATTATTTAAATTTTGGTTAACACTCTGCTTTATCATTTACTAACTTAGGGAGAAATTATTTAAGTGCAAGATATTTTTGGTTTTGAAGTCTAATCCCTTTAATCAATACTGAAGTACATCTTAAATGAATTATGAGGCAAAACATGGGATAGTACAGAGCTAACCGAAACCCCATTCTCACCTCCTTTGAAAGATTTACCATCACTTTTTCATCATAACCTCACCTCATGATCCGATCACCATGACAGTTACACCGTCACCATAAAAACCTTCGCTCCTCCAATTATTGTTTCTTGCCCGTAGCAGCTTGATCCGAGGCATTGTTTGTAATGATTGAATGTGATTGGATGGATGGGACAAATAAGGTGGTGAACGGATGAACCTCCAGCATAAAATTATCGGCAACCTTTGATATTTCTCACTATGAAATCTTTCTAAGGTTGTGAGAGAGAATTGAGGCAAATTCACACGAAGATAGTACCCATGAGGAATGAACCATTGTATTTGAGGGAGATAGAGAAGACCGCGGAATATCGCAGTAGTTTTACACTATTACAAGAATCGGGATTTCTCCCATTCTTGTAGAAATTTGATGGGTTTGATAGGGCTGTGGTCTGGAGTTTGCAACATGGAAAATTTTAGGGTCTAATATTCACAGGTGGGCTAATTTTCCATGCTTTTACCAAAAAAAATATTCTCCAATTTCCATTTTTTTAAAATTTGATTCACCCAAATTTGATAGCATAAAAATATTTTACCCTAAAAGTCGCTAAAAATTTATATATACTAATATAAAATTATTAGAAAACTAAATATTTTTACAAAAATAACATAATTTTTTTTACATTTTACATGTTGGGGACTACTAAGATTCACCAAGTTTTTAAACCTTAAGATAAATGTCCATCCTTCAAATTTTCTCTGGTTTGCGAAGACATTTGAGGGAGGCCGAGCTAAAGTCAACCTGCTGGAATTTGAAGTCATAGAGGAATCTATAGCACAAGCTACAGACTTGTCAACCAAATTGGAATAATGGTTCAAAAAGGATAGGATTGAAACAAAAATATGGCGTCGGTTCGTGGTTGACCGAAAGCTCAAGGTTGACTAGAAGAAAGGGCTGCCATGCAGCGCCTTGCTTGGAAAATTGCAGGACCTCCTCTTAATATTACATAAGCTCTTGACTTGTGAAGGGAATTATTATTTAACATTTGTGTACCACATTCGGTTATTGTTTCACTTCGAATTAGGGAAACATATCAATTTCCCCTATTACCTAATATGAAGTTTAGAAGAGATGGCTAAAGGCATGCAGAAAGGAAATGTAAGCTAGGTTTCATGTAAGCTATATTATCACGGGCTCATTACAATATTTGTTAAGAAAGAACTAGAGGAAAAGGACATGATCTGGGAGGCATTCCTGAAATAATTTTGGGTGAGAAGTGCAAGAAATTCAGCTGGCACGAGTGCAAGCAAGAAAATGATGGCAGAGGAAAAGAGAAAAATTAAGTAGGTGCAATCAGAGGGAAATTCTGTCGAAGACACTCCACCCTCAGGAAATTGAAAAATGATCAAGACTCTGACCAAGAAAAGGACTCTCTCTGAAGACAAGTTAGTATCATGCGAGCTCCCTGATTGTGATTGACGAATCACCCCAGGTTTCATTGGGAGATCATAAAATTTCAGTTCTTGCGGATGCAGCAACCCACACCATGGTGAATGAAGAAAATATAGAGAAGGATGATGACATATCTTTTTCAGTCTTCATTCAAAAATTAAAGAAACAAAAAATGACACCGAGTGCAAGAGAAAATCCGGTAGAGGGTCAAGAAGATGACGAGGCACAATACATAGAGACCCTTGACAATTTTGATGAATAGGGTAGTGAATTCCCCAATGGTTTGAATGTATAGGGTACTGAATTCCATAAAGAATTAGGTGCACAGGGTACTGAAGCCCTTGGCACAAAGGATGTGGAGGGTACTAAAACCCTCGGTGACATGGAAACTCCTGGCACAGAAACCCTTGGCGATATCATAATGCAAAAGCTGGATGACCAACACAATTTTGATCTTGGCAATGATGGTACATGCTTTGAATCCATTGCAGAAAAGTTACTTTCACCAGATGAGATGGATAGAGAGACCTCTATCCTCTACCTCAATAACTGGATAGTAGACCTAGAACAGCAAGTCCACGACTTGGAGGCTTTGAACCAGGTCATGAAGGAGTAGAACTGGCAAAGGCAAGGCTAGGTAGGGCCAGTCACAGAGGTCGAAGAACATAAATGGTAAGTGAGAATATGGAAGTTTCAGGCTTCTAAATGCTACAAGTTCCTCGAGAAGGTGACCAAACAACCCAAGAAAGCCCCAGGTAAAAATACAAAGGTAGTGGAAGCAAGAATCACTATTGAAGTGCAGGATTGAAAGATAGCCCCCTATTTTTGAAGATTTTTTGCAGTAGGTAAAATGGTGTGTGAGGACACACAACACCTTAGGGATGGGAGGATGTTGGTGTGCCAAAATTTCCTATTTTATGCCCTTCCTATAACCATTAACAGGTTTTTCATCTCTATAAAACTTGTCTTTTCTATACTATTCCAAGAAATTGTATATTCCTACATAAACTTCATATTTCATGAGTAAGGTTTATTAGGTTATTTATTAATCATTTTAAATAGATTTCGCGCCTTTAAATATTCATTGTAACTTATATTTACTTTCCTAAAGGTATTTGATAAGATGATTATTAATCATTATGTTAGCGTTATCTAAGTGCAGGCATATTCCTGCATCGCCAACAATCAATGTTCCGTGATCTCTGCAGTAGTTCGATAAATCCACCTAAGCGTTTTGGTCCACATCTTCTAGTTCGGTTGTGGATTAGCCAAAGTCAAACAAAGGTGGAGTTTAGTCATGGATGTTGCCTAAGATAGGGTCTACAGCCAGCGATTAGCTCGCAACTTATCATAGCAACTGGCCCAATTCCATAATTTTGTTTATTAGTTCGTTCAACCGAAGGGCTTGATTTGGGAACGACTCTATAATTAGAAATTACGGACATAGGCCTAAGGACTGTATAAAATATATTTCTTAGATAGAACTAGGTTAGCGAAGCAGTATTGATAGTATCATGATTGTAATATTGTTTTATAATTTCATTATCACCCTTGCTCTGGGGCTAGACTTAAGCTATAAAGTATGTTTGCTGACCAAAGATAATACAAGGAACTGCGCCATGATTTTCCCACATTGTATCTGATATTTTATTGATGCATTGATTAAAGTGCTGAAGAGTTTCGTTTCCTAAAATACAGGAAATGAGCTGGTTGGATAGGGCCCAGCCAACCCAGCTCGTTTACCCTTGTGCTTTTGTTATTTTAAAGGTTTATGTGATGATTTATTTATTTGCAATTGCATGGATTTAACCTTTATTTCATCCTTTCTTCAGAGTTCTGATTTAATTCCATTTAATAGTCAAGATATGAACGAATCAATTCCGTGGAATTTTAAATTGAATTCATTTATTTCCTACAATTTCTTTCCTGGTTTGCTTCCACTTGGATCATGCAGGAAGGTTCTTCATGCACTAGTGCATGTAGGATTCTGCACTCTGGTTTTCGAATTTATTTATAGCAAGTGTTATTTTCATTTTTTTCGCATATGAATTAATTTATTGGGCAAGAAACTGTTATCATTAGAAGAAGGCATTCCTAATATTAAAATCTAAATTCTTGAAGGTTAAGAATGACTTCGTGAAACAAGAAAGAACTCTATTGAAACATTTTAATTTATTTTTGCATTCCAAGATTTAAGGAAAAGAATTAAAATAAATCTGTAACATTATAAGTGAACTTGTTGAGAGTTAAATTTGATTCCATGCAAATTCCTTTGATGAAAAGTTTTCTTTTTCATTATTGAAATTTTTTTCACTTTATAAGTTTATTATTTTGTTGCAACTTCAGTTAATTAAAAGCATTCTTTTCCATGTGAAATTTATCTCAGAATTCAGCTCGCAATTTCAATTCTTTTCAACACGTCCTTTGATTTCTTTTTAAAGTAAATTGGAAACCTTGGTGAAGGGAGCTCTGCCCCTGTGCAAGAGATAGTGTATTGTCACAGGAACAGAGTGCTCTAAGCCTTAAGGATTAGAGCACCTACACCAAGACATAAGTCTTCAATATAGGAAGGTAAAATATACTTTTCACATAAGTTTTGTACCTGCACTAGTGCAAGCAGATTGCAAGAGTACATGAATGGTTGTATAGTGTGAAAGGAAAATAATTTAGAAAGCAGATATTTTAAAGGGCCCACTTGTTAAATTTCTACCATCTATACTGAATAAAAACATAGAATTTTATTTAAGCATTTAATATTGTTTTCAGCAGTGTGAAAGTTCCTTTACTTGATTTCTTCGCAAATGCATTCTTCTAGACTCCAGCACTAGAATTTATTTGGTGTCAATTACCATTGAAATGTTTTTATATTTGATTCTACAATATTTCAATTAAGAAGTAGGAATAGGAATATGAAAAATTCATACCAATTCTGGCATTACCCATGCTTGTTGGAACAAGGTCTCCTACAAAGCTACGAATCTGGTCCATTTTGTATATTTATGATTATATTTAGTCTAACATAGGGGTTTTAGGGTGGGTCAAAGCCCCTAATGCATTGTAAGCGGGTCAAGGGTAGACCAAGAGTCCATAAACCATGGTTTGTGGACCATTGGATGTGTAGGCTAATGTAGTATAAATAGTTGAACCTTTTTGAGTCAATAGATAGAGAATGAATAGAGCTTGAAGCGAAAGACGAGTTGCTAGATCTCGGTTAGGCTGTTTTGGGTTAATACTCCTGCTAGATGTGTGCGCGAAGATCCTTTGTCCTGCTGTGTGTGGACCCTGCTGGTTGTGTGCGTAGGTGGCATTTGGGGAATGTATGAATATTTTGATACATAATATATGTGAAGTATTGCTAAACCATATGATGTTATCTAGATCTGTTCTGTTATGATTAATGCGAACTAGGAGTATCTGATTAAGATGAGAACTTTTTTGTTTGATCTCTATGATACGAAAGTCTTTGAATTTAGTGTATTACTGTGATAAGCCCGTACTTTCACTTGTTGATTACCTCTCTGTTAATGAACACAAACTACCTATGTTGACCTTATTAGCTGCGATTATGCTATTTTATGGTTATAATTTATTATGTGCATGTGGATGCGAACCCACTAGAGAAGATCGGATAAAGAACTATTGTCGAGTTACGTATGGAACCTTGAAAATCACCATTATGTATAGATCTAATAATCACAGGCCTGTGTTATTCCCTTCTCTCTCTCAGGGTGCGGAAACCTAGTTCCAACACCCTCCCATACTGCTTCGGGTGAGACTTTGAACTGCGTAAGCTGGTCACTGCAGAAAGGGCCAGTAGTATAGGGGCTTGTTGGCAAACCTTCACCTTCGAACCTGGGTCAGGACCCCTCGAGCCAACAATGCTTTGTCTCTAAGTTTACGAAACCCCCAGGTTGATAATTAAGTGTTTAAGGAGCTTTCTTAAGTGCAATTCCTGCAGCCAACAATAAGCCCAATATTAAAGAGATGATTTTTGAGCTCCCAGGTGGGAAGAGGTTAATTTTAATCGTAAAGGATGTGGTTGAGTATTTTTGCGAGGGAAATAATTTCCCTAAGTATTGCAACAAACATCTAAAGTTTTAGTGGAAAAGGGAAGATGGGATCAAAGGTAGACGAGGGTTAAAATGACTTAGCCTTACCCCACATATGTTTTATTCTATCTTGTATGTTGGGAAAATGAGGACCTAATGGATTAGACCTCAGCCCTATTGTATTATTAAAAGGGATTAATGTGTATATTAGCATTATATTGGGTTTTGTAAAGGGCCATGATCCATAATATGAGAACCCTAAGGCTTTCCTGTTAATGGACTAATAAGGAACATGATTTGGGCCAAAAATATTATGTATTGTTATTAATGTACTTCTTGTTATATTACATTGTGCAAATTTGTTTTTGGTTGGGATCTCTAGTGCGTTTATGTTATTAGCTAAGTCATAGACCATACCTAGGGTGCAAGGAAATTATAGCACTCAATCAAAGATTTGTTTAGTGATATAGCTCATTTTTTTATATGTTATCAAAGAAGGGAAGGGATAAGGAGTCTAAATTCATATTAAGGGTCTTGATCCTTTGAAAGACAAGGTTTCCAATATTGCAACTTCAATAGTTCGAGAGACATGGAGACTCATATCATGTCTCGAGCCTTTGAAAGGAAATGTTTCCACTCTTGTGACTTACGTATTTTGAATGCCATAGATTCTACATGGATGTGAATACCTAAGGACTATTGTTATTAGAGATTAATAAAGGGATCGCCAACATGAAAATTTCAAGTCATTCAAAACCATGATCAATTCAAAGGATTTTGGTACATATTCAATCCATTATTTCCTATATTGATTCCCATATTTGCAAATCTAGAAGAAGTGGTTTATGAACCTAAGATGACATTATACTCAAGAAAAAATTGGAGCAGACCAACTAAATACAAGGAGGGGATGAAATTTTACTATTTCAAGAAAATGAGTCATACAACTTGGAATTATAAATTTTTAGCTAATGACAATCTCAAGGGAAATATCTAAGGTAATCCACATATAGAAAATGTATCTATTATTAAATATCTACCAAAATATGATAATGGTGATAATGTTACTAAATAAAGGACACTCTATGTATTTTAAGAATTACACACTATGAAAACAAGAAGGGATCTATTGTAAACACAACTGAGAATGTATGGTCTCAGATACATTTAGAATTTTTTAATCTTGGGAATTATATCGCGAGGAGGGTAATGAGACAAATTGAAGGAGGATTATAAATTTAGATCAACATGGATAATTGTTTAATAATTTGGAAGATTTATAATTCGGGAGTTTGGAGAGGTGGAATTTGAGAACTCATGAATATCTATCAAGAGATACACCTTTATTAGGGTTGTGGTATACATTGATGGAGCTTTTATTGTTTCAAGAATTGTTTTGCAAAGAATAAGCTTCATAAAATTGACTTTTTTTATGATGTTTCAAACTCGATCGATATTTTTTATTTTTGTGTTATAAGCCTTAATAACGGGTGTTAAGATGTAAGACTTATGAATGTAATTAATTCACTTTATGATTTAGATCATGTTAATTTTCACCTTTTGTGCAAACTATTTTATCCCACATTCATAAATGAAAATAATTTCCTTAGTGAACTATCCCATATAAGGAGATAAACTCATTTTTAATGAATATAGTGACTCATTCATTGAGAATATGATACGGTGTAATATATTTCCTTAGGATTAGTTATGTTACTTAACCCTATCTAGGCTTTTCTCATTTAGTATCTAGCTCATTTTCTAGTACCTCCATCATGTACTTGTATATACAAGGGAGAAGAGAGGTCTTGTATTCAATTTTCATCATTGTAGTCTTCTTCATACATTCCTTGAAGACATTAGGGTTCATGGGTAGACTGTAAGAGCTAGATTCCAATACTAATTCAAAGACCATGTGACAATACAAGTAAAGTGATATGTCATGGATGTTATTAAAGTGACTACTCTTCTAAGATTTTAGGGTTTTCCCTTGTGATGATAGCTTTTTAGTTATATATAGAACCCCTAGAGAAAAAACATGAAATTAAAGGCTATGATGGTTCTTCTAGATATTTTTGTAGCACTAGGTTCTATACACTAGCAGGGGATCTAGATATTGGACCTAATTCCTTGCATGGTTTTATAGCATTGTTAATTTGGGATATAACACTAAGACTAGATCACAAAGAGATGAACTTGATGCTTCTTGAGGAAGGTGATATGTCTATCTTGGAAATTATTCTTAATGTTTCATAGAGGTCTCAATACTTGTGTCAAGAGTTGAAGACCTAGAGTTTGAGAACTCAAACCATTGTTTAAAAATGTGGCTTTGGAGGCTACTGATAGAGTTTCCTTTCCATTTTTGTGCTGCAATATGAGTAGGTATTGTAAGCCCTAAGGAATGAAATTATCTTAGTGTGGAGACCTTTCCAATACAATCTTGTTCAAGCCAAATGAGAGTTGGTGTTATTGATACTTTCTTGCTGTGGACCTTGGGTGGTGGATAATTTTTTCTTAGTTTCCCTAACCAAGGTTTTGGAGAGCTTGAAATTGTATTAGCTTGTGATAAGTTCTATGTATATGTGTGCACATGTGTGTGTGCACACATGCTGAAATTTTCTAGTTGTATAAATTTGTAATTTCACATTTGATTTTTAGGTTGCAATGTCTTCTTGATGCAATAATTTTCAACACTATTTGTTCATGTTTCTTTGAACTAGGATGAAATTGTTCAATGATTTAAAATTTATCTAGAAGATAAGTAATCATATTTACCACTATAAATTTGTGGTAAATAAGGTGATTTCAATTCTTGTTTATGCTTGGAAAATGATGGACATAGGGATATAACTTGAAAGGAACCCATTGCAAAAGCATTTTCAGACCCCCTTGTATGTTGAAATTGTAACTTAGTTCGGTCTTCATAATTAGGATTTTGTAATGAGTCAAAAAGAATTTATTTGAGCGAAAATTAAAGTATGTTATTATGTCCGATTTGGACATTTAAAAGAAAAGAAAATTGATTTTTTAAAAGTATAACTTTGTGTCTCCAAGTTGACGAAGTTGGCCATACTCATGTCAAGTAAGCTCAGTCTTGGAGGAATCCATTAAATATTTTGAAGAGAAAGGGTGAATTAATATAGTTCAACGTTTGAAGCATCTCGATCATCATATATACTCACTATATCATTCCTTTGAAGGACGAAGTCTACCCTATATCTTCATGGAAAATTTCTATGGTGAATCTCTTTGATGAAGACGAATTCTATGGAGGATAAGTTGTATATGATTCATACAAATTTCTGAAGTTATTCTCACCATGGAATAATTTAAGTTATGTAACAATCTTGAATCGAATTTTAAGACTATGGGGCTATAAATTATGTGATTTATAATTTTTTGGATGGCGTATTCTCTATCACAGTATCCTAGTTCTATATCTCGATGATGGAAAGTATTTGGAATTTATTCTATGTGAAATTATAGAATTATACCATTTGTAGAAGGATCTATATCTTGGAGGCAAAGGATTTTTTAATTATATACAACAAATATTTTATCATTTCTATTTGCGAACAAAATTGAGGAAGGATATTTTCTTTGGAGAGTTGACTTGGAACTTGGATAATTGGCCAACAGATTAGGTTATATGTGTCTTGGATTTATCTTGTTGATAAATATTACATAAGGAAATGATTATTGGGTTTCCCCCTTGTGGGTTTTTCCGTGATCCGTAGCCTAGTTTATGGTGTCTCTTGTATCTAGTGCACATTAATATCTACTTTCTTGCATAATCAAATTTATGATTTCTTGATGGTGTAATTGAATGAAGATAATTCTAAAACAAAACATATATATCAATCACAAGTGATTATCATGATCATAAATTTTATATTGCACTTAAATTTCAACATGGTGCCAAAGCTAGTTTTGAAAAGCATTATGTGATGAGGTCCAAGCTACATTTGAGCTAAGTATCCTTTGTCAATTCTCTTCCAAATTATCCTATCGAAAAATGCTTAAATTTATATCTGAAGGGTTGAGAATTTTATGGTTTATCTGCATGAAAAATAACCCAAGCTTATTGTCTAAGAAGGGTCGAGTCCCTGTGTTATCTCTATGTTATATCCCCTATAATATTGTTCAAGAGTCACTATGAGGGAAATACGAAATATCTAAGTTTTCCATATCTGTCATGTGCAATAATGACTAATGGAACTAGACCATCAATCTGAGATTTGTATCTATTTGAAGTTTGAAAGATCCAAAATGTTCTAAGTATAAGTTCGAGGTTTGTGACTAGTTTGAAGTATGTTCTAAGTGAAAAGATTGAGTCTCAAAAAGAGTACGAGTTTTGTGATAAGAATCCACCAATAAAGGTTTATATATGGTCCATATTTATGCCATAATATAAATATGAGGCTTTAGTTTCTCCAGTGTCTAAGTCATAGATCAAACTCTGTGTTGAATCCAAGCTAGGGTACTTCTGAATCTCCTATATGATATTTATGCGAACTTTTCTAAGAGGGTGGACCTGCTATCTCTTTGAATTAAACAACTTGAAGAAATTCTTGGATTGATTTGACTTGAGATCTAAGTTACCAAACAAATTGAAGTGTGGCATGTCAAAGTAGCAATGATTATTTTTAAGCTTAGAAGCTAATTTCTTCTTCCAGGTAAAATATCAAAGCTATAGTGTTACAATCTAAGGATATTGGATTAAAATTTGTTGAGGGGATCCCAATTTATAAATTATTTATTTCAAAGTCTCTTCATCAGATAAAAATGATTCTACGAGTTGGGTTAATTGGCTTGATGAAGTCAAGGTTAAAAATTGATAAATTGATGACATAAATAATCTAGGGTCTTGGAATTAGGGCACTTGCAGATCGAGAGTCTAAGGTTTACAAAATGCTAGGAAGTTGAGAAGATGTTGAAAGGAAAACTCTTATTTTATTAAGCTACATTCAACTGTGTTTACCTATGAACCCTAGAAAAGGTTTGAACGTGAAAGATCTAGGTTTTGTACCCTAGGAATGATAGTTTCCACTATGAAGAAGAAAACCTATATTTTGAAAGAAGGATATGACATCATGATGATGTTAAGGATTAGGATGATGAAGTTTCAAGATAAAGGCGATAAATATAGGAGTAAGACATGGATGAAATTTTTTAAAAGGTGAGTATTTTATGTATTCTCTCTTTGATTACTACTATTGTTATTTTCTTTACCTTTTAATAGTCTCTTATCTATGTACTTTGATCAATTGTATTTTTTCTTCCATGGCCTCCTAGAGAGGATTGCAGGTTGATGAAAAAGGTTTCCTAGGCCTTCGTAACAGATGAAAGAAATGAAAGAACATAGCAAAGAAATAATACTTTCCATAATTATAGAAGATTAGGATGCAGGTTGAGCACACATTTTAAAGGATCCCTAGATTGTGTGTAATAAGAGTTAAGATCTATAATGCACTAGGTGAAAACATGGAAGTAAGATTTAAGAAGGTTCTCCCAATAAAAGGAAAAAGTCCATGATAAGACATTTTCTTCCATTGGAAGGGTTACCCCATATTCTTGAAGGACATGAAAAAGGAGTCTCATGATTAAATAAGAGCTTGTACTTTGGGATCAATTGAATTACTTAATAAGGATCCATGAGTTAGAGGATAAGGTATTAAGAGGGAAATAGAAGTAGAATTTGACATGTAGGATTAATACACTCCTACTTGGGACTTGATGCTTCGTAGAAAAATGATGAAATCTTCCTTGATCAAAATAAGCATGTGACCAAGATCCTCCAGAAGTTTGGAATGACGAATTGACTAGGTTGGTAGTGTTGATGATGAAAATATACTACTGGTGGTTCTTTTTACTTGGGATCTAGCATCTTTTCTTAGAAGATTATGAAGCTAGATTTTTTTGCACCAAGCACTATGAAGGATATTGATCATTTTTGTAGTTATCTATTAAGAAGTTTGGCTCTATAAATTGTTTGTTTGATGTATTGTTTGATGGAATGTTGTATTTGACCGTGATACTTTGATCAAAGCAATATGAATATTTCCAGAGAACTCGATTCTTTTCATGAAAGGTTGAAGAACATTATGATTTGAGATATGGTGCAAATGGGAGCCAAGAAGCTTCAAAATATCTCCACATATGAACATGTAGTTGATGTAAGAGAGGCTTTAGTACTTCTAATACAAGCATGGGCTTGTGGATAACTCTTCCCTTATTGAGAGGGAGTGAGGACATACACCTATTCTTTCCCTATACTATGTACGGTGACTGATTAGGATTAACACCTTAAGTCAAGTACATAGACCCAGATAGGGAGAATTGTATATTGGATAAGCATCATTGATTGAAATTATTGTGTCATGTGTTGTGATATATTAGGATTAAAATTCTAATTAAACTACATAGACTCATTTTAACAATGGTTTCATGGACCAACAGTTCCTTGTGTCAAGCACCAACACCAAATTAGGAAATGGTATTCTGGAGGAAATAATCTAAGGAACCTAGGTGGAGAATGTGCCATAGGTAGGTAGTTGTGTGGTGTCACGTTGAATGCCTCTTGACATTACTCTCTAATCTAGTGAAGAGATAGAGATTACTTGTCAAGGCCTTCGAAATTTTAAAATGCCAGTCATGATGATGTTTATAACAATGCTTATTAATATGGATCGTTTCTTATATAAGTATTCAACCTAGTAATATCTCGATAAGTCAATATGAATACCTCCATAATTAAGAGGGAGTGTTGAAATTATAATTAGGTATAATATTCATAATTATGATTTTTTAATGAATTAATTAATTTATTTATTTATTTATTTCTTATTCCAAAGAAAATTATTGTATTATGTCCCAGTTTTCCCCCAAATTGCACAAGCACTGAGACAATGCTTAATATGGGAGTTGTGACTATGATCCCCATCCACTCTGTTCTATTTGTATCCCAACAATATGCTACGGGGCTGGTCCCTATGGAATGAGGTGAAGGAAAATAAGTTCGAAACCAATTTGTTTGGGAGACACAGATGAGTAGCCTAGCCACTTGGTTGAATTTAAGCAATGCTTATTGATTAGATTAGGTTTAGAGTATGAGACTAGTTCCTTAATGGAGTCAAAAATTCTTTCTTATAGTAAATTGGAACCAAATGACAAGATGGACACTTGTTTCTTGAACGATTAAATAAGCTATATGATTTTCAAGTCCTACGAACTGTGTGGCATGTAATGATCTTGGTAAATTAGATGCCTAGTCTAAGTGTTACCTCTCCCATAACTCTTTTGAGAAACAATGCTCAAAGTAAGTTGTGAAATGGAAGCCAAGAGGAACAAATCAACAACCCGATTAATGATACCTCCCATTGTGTTCCACTCAACCAGTTCCTCCCGCGCTACAAATACTGTGGCTCTGATGACTGCAAGGTCACTGTGTTAACCACTAAGAGATATTGAATCTATGAAGTTAGATTCGAAAAGGGTTTCCATAAATATATATAAACCTATATTATGCTAGGAGGTAAGTTATTAGTGCAATCTAGATCTAGTATGGTTACACAATAGATTATTAGTGGGATTTATCTCGAGTTAAAATTCCTTAATTTTTTTAAGTACTTAATTATAATCTTCTTAAGAGTACTTAACATTAGTGAATTACAACCTTAGACAAGATAAAATGCTTAGATATACAAGTGTAAAATTAAACAATATTCCAAAAGATACCAAGTAACTAATGAACCCAAGATGCAAAATGCCTAAGATAATTAGTCAAGATGTCAAGCTTCTTAAAAATACAACAATTATCCAATGGTGTTATCAATTATATTCCACAAGATCAAAGACTTGGAACTTAATTGAAAGAGTGATATTTATAGGAAAATGCGAAATTTACTATAAAATTTTGGAGCAAGCCACACACGTGTTAGATCCAAATAGTCAAATGAGTAGTATCCCTTCAAAAAATTCAGAATTCATTAATATTATGACAGCTGTAAGGAAATTCTAAATTAAAATAGGAAAATGCGAAATTTATTATAAAATTTTGGAGCAAGCCACACACGTGTTAGATCCCAATAGTCAAATGAGTAGTATCCCTTCAAAAAATTCAGTATTCATTAATATTATGACAGCTATAAGGAAATTCTAAATTAAAAATTCTTATGCTTTCCCAATGTCACAAAAATATGCCCAATTACCAAACAACTTGATATACTTAGAAAATCAGATATGTTAGCCTTCTTAAGATGTATTCTTCAGAAAAATTTCAGTTCTAAAATACTAATTAAATTAGTGAGTAATCACATATCAACAAGCTAATGATACCAAATTTAGATGACAAATATGCCCAAAAGTAGCCAAAATGCACCGGAACTCGACAAATTCAAATTTTAGGGCTTTTAGAGAGTTTGATTGAGTAGTTTTAAAAACTTATATGCTTATTACATTGGTAAAAGAATGATAGATAAACAAGCTAGCAATACTGAATATGATGCCCAAAATGACTATAAATAGTAATTTTTTGTCAGAAACTGAAAATTCAAAATTTTGTTCTTAGTTAAGGATTTTCTTTAGAAATATTCAAACATGATTTTTTCCAGCAATTGAATAGGTTATATGTAGGCCAAATTTGAGATTCCCTCATGGCCAAAACTTGTGAAAATGTAGATTTTATTATTTTAAGTTAATATTACCATAAAAAATGTGATTTTAGGGCTTGGTTATTAAATTTTCGAATGTTGTAATAAAATTTAAGTAAATCAAGGGTTTAGAGGTCAAACCCTAGGCCCAACGCCTTCAAGATGACATTTTTGAGATTCGTTGAAACTCCGGGATGGGGTGGTTGCTTGAAAAATATGAATTTTGAGACCTTATGGCTGCAAAAATTCCAAGTATTCAGCCTCAACAATTTTGATTAGGGTTTCAGGTCAATTTAGGGTCAAAGAGGGAAAGAAAAGGGAAAAAAAGGCCAAGGATGATAAATTTGGGGGGATAAAAGGGCTAGGATGAGAGATCGGGGCATAAGGATGAGGGAAATGGCCAGAGAGATCCAAAACTATGCCTAAGGAGGCTAACATTGGGTATATGGAGGGCTTAGAAGACTAGGGAAAGGCCTAAGGCCTATGGCGTAGGGCTTAAAGACCAAAAATGAAGGCCACACACCCTTAGAGGGTTGCGGCTTAGGCAAAGTCGGAGATAAGGCCAATGGAGGAGGGTTGAGGGGTAGGAGAGGGACAAGGAGGGATGAGGGGAAGGATTCTAAGAGAGGGATGGTCGAGAAGAGGACAAAGGGATGAGAAGGTTGATGGGAGCTGAATGGAGGGAGGTCGAGGGGACAAATGGCTGAGGAGGAGAGGAGTAGGGATTCTTAGGCATAAAAAACCGCATGTCAAGGCCAAAAAATGGTTGTAAAATAAGACACAGAGGGAAGAAGGAGGGAGAATAAGGCTTAGGAGGGAGAAAACAGGCTAGAAGATCTAAAAATATTGAAACCCTTACTCAAAGTTTTTTTTATTCTTTATCGCTTTTATTTTATGAAAATTTCTCTGTGGGATACCCTGCAAACAAATTCCAAGGGATGAGATATTACCCTCAAGGTTTTAAATATAGCTCTTATCCAATTTGACGTCTTGATCCAACCTAAAAAAATGAAAATAAAAACACCAAAACCTAAATATATACAAAATAGATATGAAACCCCAACCCAAGTTAGGAAAATAATTTACAAATTTAAAATTACAAAATTATTTACAAAATATACAGGGGATTTTAAATATATTTATAGAAAATAAATTTTACGATAATTTTCCTTGA
Source organism: Pinus albicaulis (assembly GCA_034641835.2). NCBI lineage: Eukaryota > Viridiplantae > Streptophyta > Pinopsida > Pinales > Pinaceae > Pinus > Pinus albicaulis. Next base: position 1,151,875,627 of record CM076583.1, read on the forward strand.
AATAATGGATAAGATTCTTCAGAAAACTTATTGATCACTATAGCACTATTGAAGATTTAATCCACCATATAAAAACTAGGAATCCAAACAACATGATCGTTGCCCAAAGTCTGTGAACTTGGAGACCAAGGATTGAGTACCTACAAAGATTATGTATTATATCAAAATAATAATCATATAGCACCACATAAGAAGCCTGTATTCAATACACACCATAGATAAACGAGCAATAACACCTCAAATTTCACCGCAAAATATTTTATTAGAGTATAAACATAGTTCCAAATAGGACAATAATTTAGAAAACGCTTCAACAATAGTTCTAGCTAGAGTTAAAGATGGCTAGGGACTCAAGTGACTCTAATTTATAGATAAATCCTCCAAATGGAAAAATAATGTCTAGTTTTTTCATCCTTGTCAAAATAATCTTGGTTGTTGATAAAAAATTCAAGATATTTTAATCTTGGCCTTTGATTCTTTATTTTTTAGGAATTTTCAAATTTATCATTGAACTGCTCAATTATTTGACTTTGACATAGCCATCGATGCCCAAGGGTCAAATTTTTCTTGAAATATAAAATATTCCCTTGGTGGAGCACCTTTAAAAATTGACACTTTAAAGAGCTATTTTTTTCCATTTGGAATATTTATTTTCCTAAGACAATTTAAATTTGACTCCAATTAATCAATTTTTTGGATTACGATTTAATTTTATTTTGGCAGGAAAACTAATTAATTTGCACATGGGAGGATTTAATTACTTTTCAACCCTCTAATAGATAATATTTTACATTTATAAGAATCAAATAGGGAATGCATATTAGGCTTAGACCCTCAAGACATATCACCCATTTGCGACACAACATGATCTAGTAGACCAAGTGATTTGTAATAAAATAATTAAGCCAATTAGCTTAAAGTATTCCCAAACCACTTCTACATTAGACTTCACTAAAACACTATGACTCACCTAATATTTCGACAAGAAATTTCACCCCAGTTTTGGGGGTTTAACCTAGAGGGGAAAAAACTTTTCTGATTAGCCATGTTTAGAAACAAAGTTAATGAATGAGGTTAAAAAACATCCTACGATGAAATTATTCACCAAAATTATAGGCTTACCTAGGTTGTTTCATAGACTCAAGGTCTTACTAGGATCATTTAAATCGTATAAATTGAAGAATGGGGTGACCATGACACATGGAATGCTTATAGGTGATACGATCCTGTTGGAAAATATTAGCACTTCCACTGCCTTGGAACTTCGATAATTTGAGTGAAACAGTCTCGTTTGGACTCTTAAGGGAAAAGAAAATTGAATTTTGGAAAGTATGATTTTGTGTCTCCTAGTTGACCAAGTCATCGCTCCTCATGTCAAGTCATCTCACCCTTGGAGGAATTCATTAAAAAGGCATGATGAACATAAATATCCATTTGTATCACTCCTAACGAACACAAATTGGAACTCAGATATCTCTATTTTGAATAAAATAAGGATGAATTAATAGATGCCGAAGTATGAAGCATCTCGATTATCATATATACCTTGCTCTAGCATTCCCTGTAAGGACAAAATATTCTCTATATCTCTATGTCCAAGTTCTATGGTGAATCTCCGTGATGAAGAATTTTGTGGATCATAAGTTAACTATGATTCATACAGAGTTTTGAAGTTATTCTCACTATGGAATTGTAACAAAGTTTTGAGGCTAATGTGAAGCCAATGGGGATATTATATTCTATAATATATACTTTTTTTGGAAGGAATACCCTCTGTCATAGTATCCTAGTTCTATATCTAGGAGATAAAAAGCCTTTGGAGTTTGTTCTATGTAAAATTCTAGACTTATACCATCTGTGGACGGATCTAGATCCTGGAGGAAAATGTTTTCTTAAAAGACATACAAAAAATATTCTATCAGATCTATTTGTGAACAAAATTGAAGGAGGGTGTTTTATTTTGAGGGATGAGTTGACACTTGGATAATTTTTTTACTCATCAGGTTAGATGTAACTTAGATTTCTCTTATTGGAAAATATTCTATAATAAAATAATTTTTTGGATTTTCCTTTGTGGGCTTTTCCCTAGCCTCTAGCCTAATTTCTAGTTTCTCTTGTGTCTTGTGCAATGTGATCTCTACTAACCATCTAAAAACTCATTTTTTCCCTGTGACATTGCTTGTAGGAAAGCAGTCACCCCTAACAAGCACCAGTGAATTTCATACACCCTCCTATCAAATACACCAATACACATGCCAAGATGTGTCAAGTGCTAAGGCATGCCAATATGTGAACAGGTGTGGCAATGAATGCTAGGTATTGTCAAGGAAACAAAAGGGAGAAGCAAGCTAAACTACAAGTAAATGAACACATAAGAGGGTAAATAAGTCATCATTTTACTTTTTCCAAGAGGGGCATACTAGGCACGCCAACACTACGTACTAATAGATGCCAAGTGCTAAGTCTTAGTGCACTCTATGTGCCAAATATTCGTATGTTGCTTCTCATCTACATTCCAATAATTGATCTCAAATAAATTTAATTTTAAACCATGCAAAATAATACCAAGTAATCTCAACACTTTCCATACATGTTAATATTTTCCAAGTGCCAGCATGTGCCAAGTGATAATTTGTATGAGGGAGTGTTATTCATGCCATGAAGTGGCGGGGAATGTTGAAGAGTGATAAGGTATGATAGAGAGTGCCAATGCATGCTGAGGTGTGGTATGGAATAATAGGACAATAGAGGGTATCCCTAGGTCAAAATTTATGGAACTGAATGAATATGAGCATTTTCCATGGAGTGCCAATGAGTGCTAGTTGCCATTCCAAGGAGAGAGTAACAAGGTATTCTAATCATTGGTAAGGAATGCTTGGGAATATCATGGCATATCAAGAAGTGCCAAAGTGTGTCAGGGAGTTCCAAGATGTGCTAATATGTGCCAAATAGGGCCAAGGCATGACAAGACATGTCAAGTGCTAAGGCATGCTAGGATCTGAAGGGTGACAGGGTATGCACATGCATGTCAAGGAGTGTCAAGGAAACATAAGGGAGAACCAAGATAAAATGAAATCAAATGAACACATAATGTGGTTAATAATATGGGACTTCATCTTTTTCAAAAGGTGCATGCTACACACACTAATAATAGGTTCCAATACATGTGAAATTCCAATGTGTGTCAAGTTCTAATGATTGTCAATGCATGCCGAGGTGTTCCAAATCATACTAGGTACTACAAGGAATTCCAACACATGTTAGGATATTTCTATGTTGTGCTAGGGCATGGAAACATGTACTTGGTCGTCCTATTCATGAAAATATGTTTTAGGTACACAGATGTTCCAGGACATGCAAGGTGCGAAGGAATGTTAATGTCTTCTAAAGCATGTTAAGATGTCCCAAGACTATTGAGGAGTGATAGGTCTCTGTCATTAATAGAATTAGCATAGCTTTATTGTTTATTGAATAATATAGTTCCTAAACACACTAGTGTAACTTTATCTAAAGGGAATTTGCTAGATGATTAACCTAAAAGAGATGAATCATGTGTTGACTCATCAAAAAAATGTATTCTCATTACTTGAGGGAAATGATACACACTAACTAATTCTTTAAAAATTGACTTATTGTAACCACTATGGCCTTGGATACCTAATGAAAAATATTCCACAACAATGGTTGTAAATCATTATCTTTTGAAAAAAAATATAGTAACAAGCACAGAACGTAATCGAAAAATCATTGGAATGATCAGTGACAATGGAAATTTTTTTACCATCACCAAAAGTAACAAAAATATTATTGGTGAGCATCAATAAATGATGGTCACTATAAGTTTCACCAAAGAGAGAACTGGTGATGGGACTTTAACGAACTTCACCAAAAGTGTCATTGAAAATGGCTATGGTGACAAACCTTAAAGGACCGTCACTATATACACTCACAAAAAAATTTTTTGGATGACCATCACCATATGTGACATTGGTGACAAACCTTAAAGGTCCATCACAGGCATGCCCCTCACCAATGACCTTTTTTGTTGCAGTGACAATGAGTCTGCAAACTATGGTCTCTAATGGAAAGGGATAGGAAACTTAGGGCTCATTAGATATCAAGCCTTAAATTTAAATTTATTATTCCATATTAGAGTCATTTTTTTCCAAATATGGCTAATGGAAATAGAAAAGTAAAAAATCCATATTGTACATTGGGATTTATAAAGCATCTCAGAAAAAAAGTATGAAAAAAAATATATGAAATTTAATAATATGGATAAGAAATATGATGGAGAACAAGAAAAACCAATAGGAAAAATGGGGAGAGGAAAATAAGGATGGATGAAAAACAATCCTAGTAACATTAAAACCCAACAAATATGGTTAAGTGCAATGTCACATAACATATTTCTTAACATCTAAGGCTAGAAAATTTTTTCCATGAGATTTTCTATAAGTTTAACAATTGGCTTAGAACTCTAACAACTACACTACTCAACCAATATTGTAGTGGTGACTTCAACATAAGGACAAACTAAAACCACTAAGGTGAGAAAACAAAGATGCACAATCATATCTTCACTTAGTAAGTATAAGGAAGAAAGATACAAAGAGGGAGTAATTATATCTCAATTTGTAAAGAATGAAGAAAGAAATAAAGTAAAATATCTTAACAGCAACATTAAATTTCCTATTAGATCTACAATATTTTGAAAATGAATGCTCATGATCCATTGAAGGAACCTACAAACATAAAAAAAATAGGTACAATTTCTAGTCTTAGCATTAGAAAGAGGCACGTCATTAATTTTTTTAAAATATCAAGATGCTAGGTCTATAAGGTTTCTTTCCTTGAAACTATAGAAAATCCTTCACCATGGAGGAACGCAAATGACAATAGAGTTTTTGCAAGTATATGTAATATGAATAATATATTTTATTGCTTTCTTTTATCTCGCATCTGGATAAGAAGAGTGATCAACTTATTTGCTTATCCAAGCAAGGATCAGGTACTTTGAGCATCTTTGTTGCAGTGAAATTCAAGGTCAATCCAAGCCTAACGAAATTTTCCTCCAAAAACTTCATTTAACCACTACTCACCAAATGATTGATTGAACTCCACCCTTAAGAACCTATTGATACTCTTCCTGCTGTCCAAAATCTCCAAATATTCCATTGCTAGGTCAAACAAGGCCTTGAACAACACTCAAGGTTGTTATCCTAGTGATACCATTATAACTAAAAGAATCATAGAGGATTTATGGGCATTGAAGATGATAAAAATATATGAGGCATCATTGTGAAACCAATCTTCACAAACACATATTGTCATTCAACTCATCCATGAAGAAAGAAAAACATTAAGAAAATATTACTATTTCCATTCAATGTGAATGTGCTTCTTCATTCACAAACAAGGACACATGTATATATAACCTTAAAACTACCTAGAGTTTTAACTAATATGCAAGAATTTGTTTGGATTGCAACAATATAATTGGCCTAATACAACCCAACTAACAACAAAAAGGGGGCATAATGACTTAATTCATCCATCTATAGGAAACATAAAAAACACAAACTTTCCCAACTTGATGATTTTGATGTCAATAATCCCCAAACCTCTATAGATGTACCCAAAAATTACAGACTATAGCCATTGTTTATGGCTATCTCTAAAATGCATTGAAATTTATAGAGGTCAACAAGTCTCCACACGTTAAAATTACCCTCCACGGTTATTTTATGCCACTGAATATGCATCCTTACAGAGTGAGTCAGGAAACTAAGGTCCCTAATGAAAAGGGATAGGAAACTTAGGGTTCATTAGAGATCGAGCCTTAAATTTAAATTTATTATTCCAAATTACTATCATTAGTTTCCAATGACGGTTAATAGAAAAACAAAAGTACAACATGAATATTGTACATTGGGATTTATAAAGGATCTCGCACAAATAGTTAATATATATATATATATATATATATATATATATAATATGTATAAGAAATATGATGGACAACAAGAAAAAGTAATAGGCAAAAGGGGGCAAGGACAAAACGTAGGGCTGAAAAACAATTCTGATACTAGTAAAACCCAACAAATATGGTTAAGGACAATGTCACCTAACATATTTCTTAACATTTAAGGCTAGAAAATTTTGGCCATGATATTTTCTATATCTCTAACAACTTGTTTGGAACTCTAAGGTCTACACTGATCAACCAATCTCATAGTCATGACTTTAACATCAAGAAAATTAAAATCACTAAGTTGAGAACATAAATAATGCACAATCATATCTTCACTTAGCAAGTAGAAGGAAGAAAGAAACAAATATGAAGTAATTATAGCTCAAATTGTAAATAAGGAACAAAGAAACAAAGTAAACTATCTTCACAACAACACTAAATTTCCTATTAGATCTATAATATTTTGAAAATGAATGCTCATGTGCCATTGAAGGAACCTACAAACATAATAAAATAGCTACAATTTCCAGTCCTACTATCAGAAAGAGGCAGGTCATTAAAATTTTGAGAATATCACGATAGTATGTCTATAAGATTTCTTTCCTTGAAAATATATCAAATCCTTCACCATGGAGGAACTCAAATGACACTAGACTCTTACAAAATTATGTACTATGAGTAGCACATTTTATTCCTTTCTTTCGTCTCACACCTTGATATGAAAAGAAATGAACTACTTTTCTTATCCCAGCAAGCATCTGGTACTTTGATAATTTTTGTTGCAGTGAAATTAAAGTTTACTCCAGGCCTAGCGAACGTTTCCACTAACAGCTTCATTGAACCATTGCTCACCAAATTATTTATTTAAATCCACTATTAAGGCCCTATTGATACTCTTCCTTCTATCCAAAATCTCCACATCCCAAATTGATAGGTCACAAAAGTCCTTGAATGACACACAAGGTTGCTATCCTAGTGACAACATTCTCACTATAAGAATGAAAAACAATTTATTGGCATTGAATATGATGAAATTGTATGAGGCACCATTGTGAAACCAAGCATCACAATGACTTGTTTTCATTCAAATTATCCATGAACTAAGAAAAATTTAAAGAAAATATTACTATTTCCATTCAATGTTAAAGTGCTTCTTCATTGAAAAATAAGGACATGTATATATATATATATATATAACCTTAAAAATACTTACAGGTTTACCTAATGTGCAAGAATCTATTTGGACTGCAACAATATCTTTTGCCTAGTAAAACACAACCAACACGAAAATGGGGGCATAATGACTTAATTCAATCATCTATAGGCAACATAAAAAACACAGAATTTCCCAACTCAATCATTTTGATGTAAATAATCCCAAAACCTCTGTGTATATACCCAAAAAGTAGCCACTATAGACATTGTTTGTGGCTATATCTAAAATTCATTGGAATTTATAGAGGTAAAAATAACACCACAACTTAGAATTACCCTTCATGATTATTTTCGGTCACATAATATGCATCCTTACATAGTGATTTTGGAAAATAAGGTCCCTAATTACAAGGGATAGGATACTTAGGGCTCATTACGGATCGAGCCTTAAATTTTATTTTATTATTCCATGTTACTATTATTAGTCGTCAAATATGGCTAATGGAACTGCAAAACTATAACATCCATACTTTACATTGGGAGTTCTAAATCATCTCAGACAAATAGTATCAAAAAATTATATATGAAATTTAATAATATGCATATTAAATATGACGTAAAACATGAAAAACTAATAGGAAAAATGGGGCGAGGAAAAAAAGGAGGGATGCAAAAAAATCTTGATACCAGTAAAACACAACAAAGATGGCTACGTACAGTGTCACCTAGAAATATTTCTTAACATCTAAGGCGAGAAAATATTGGCCATGAGATTTGCTATAAGTCTAGAAAATCTCTTGGAACTCTAAGGTCTACACTGCTAAACTAATCTCGTAGTGGTGACTTTAACATAATGACAAATTAAAACCACTAAGATGAGAACAAAAAGGATGCAGAATCATATCTTCAATTAACAAGTAGAAGGAAGAAAGACACAAAGAGGGAGTAATTGTAGCTTAATTTGTAAATAAATAAACAAAGAAACAAAGTAAACTATATTAGCAAAAACACTAAATTTCCTATTAGATGTACACGATTTTTAAAATGAATGCTCATGAGCCATTAAAGAAACCTAAAGACATAAAAACATAGCTACAATTTCCAGTCCTAACATAAGAAAGAGGTAGGTCATTAATTTTTTGAAAATATCATGATAGTATCTTTATAAGGTTTTTTTCCTTGAAAATATATCAAATCCTTCACCGTGGAGGAACGAGGAACTCAATTGACATAAGAGTTTATGCAAGTATGTACTATGACTAGCACATTTTATTTCTTTGTTTTGCCTCAGACTTGGATAACCAAATTGATGAAATTATTTTCTTATCCAAGAAAGCATCAGGTACTTTGAGCATTTTTTTTTGTAGTTAAATTCAATTTCATTCGAAGCCTAGAAAAATTTTCCTCTAAAAACTTCATTCAAGCACTTCTCGCCAAATTATGTATTGAAATTAACTCCAAATACCATATTGATACTCTTCCTTGTTTTCAAAATCTCCGCATATTCCATTTCCAGATCAAACAATGCCTTGAACGACACTCAAGGATGTTATCCTAGTGACAAAATTCTCACTATAATAATGATAGAGGATTTATGGGCATTGAAGATGATCAAACTGTATGAGGCACCATTGCGAAACTAGCCATCAAAATCACTTGTTGTTATTAAAATTCTCCATGGACAAAGAAAAATATTACTATTTCGATTCAATGTGAATGTTATTATTCATTCACAAACAAGGACGTATGTATATATAACTTTAAAACTACCTATAGGTTTAACTAATGTGCAAGAGTTTGTTTGGACTGGAATAATGTTTTTGGCCTAATACAACCCAAAAAATAAAAAAAGAGGGTAGAATGACTTAATTCATCCATATATACCTAACACAAGAAACACATACTTTCACAACTCAATCATTTCGATGTCAATAATCCCCAAACTTCTGTGGATATACCAAAAAAGAATAGACTATAGCCATTGTTTGTGGCTATCTCTAAAATTCATCAGAATTTATAGAAGTAAAAAAGAGTCCACACCTGAAAAATACTCTTCATGATTTTTTTTTGTCACATAATATGCATCCTTATAGTTTGAGTCTGGAAACTAAGGTCCTTGATGGCAAGGGATAGGAAACTTATGTCTCATTAGAGACATGGCCTTAAATTTAAATTAATTAGTCCATATTACTATCATTACTCGCAAAATATGGCTAATGTAACTAGAAAAATACAACATCGATATTGTACATTGCGAGTTCTAAAGTATAGTAGACAACCAGTATGAAAAATTATATATGAAATGTAATTATATTTATAACAAATATGACAGAGAACAATAAAAATGAATAGGAAAAAGTGGAAGATGACAAAAAGAAGGGATGAAAAACAATCCTAATAATAATAAAACCCAACAAATATGGTTAATCATAGTGTCCCCTAGCATATTTCTTAACATGTAAGGCTATAAAATGTTGGCCATGATATTTGCTATATTTCTAACAACTGGGTTGGGACTCTAAGGTCTACACTGTTGAACCAATCTCATAGTGGTGACTTTATCATAAGGAAAAATTAAAACCACTAAGTTGAGAGCAAAAAGGATGCACAATCATATCTTCACTTAGCAAGTAGAAGGAATAAAGACAAAAAGAGGAAGTAATTTAGCCCAATTTGTAAAAAAGGAAAAAAGAAACAAGGTAAACTATGTTAGCAAGAACACTAAATTTGCTATTAGATCTACAATATTTTGAAAATGAATGCTCATGAGCCATTGAAGGAACCTACAGACACAAAAAAATAGCTACAATTTCTAGTGCTAATATTAGAAAGAGGCAGGTCATTATATTTTTGTAAATATCAGGATAGTATGTCTATAAGGGTTCTTTCCTTGAAAATATAGCAAATCCTTCACCATGGACGAACTCAAATGACAATAGAGTTTTTGAAACTATGTACTATGACTAGCACATTTTATTGATTTCTTTTCTCTAACACCTCGATAAGTAAGGTGATGAATTGTTTTTCTTATCCAAGGGAGTATTAAGTACTTTGAGCATTTTTTGTTGCAATGAAATTAAATTTCACTCCAATCCTAGCGAATGTTTCCTCTAACAACTTCATTGAAACACTGATCACCAAATAATTTATTCAACTCCACTCTGAAGCCTGAGTTGATACTCTTCATTTTGTAAAAAATCTCCACATATTCCATTGCTAGGTCACAAAAGGCCTTGAACGACACTTAAAGTTGTTATCCTAGTGATGACATTATCACTATAATAATGACAGAGGATTTATGGGAATTAAATATGATCAAACTGTATGAGGCACCATTGTGAAACCAACCATCACAATCACTTTTTTTCATTCAAATTATCCATGAAAAAAATAAAATATTAAGAAAATATTACTATTTCCGTTAAATGTGAATGTGCTTATTCATTTAGAAACAATTACATATGTATATATAACCTTATAACTATCTAAATTTTTAGCTAATGTGCAAGAATATGTTTGGACTGCAACCATGTTTTTGGCCTAACACAACCTGAAAAAAAAAAGCAAAAGGCAGAAGAATGACTTAATTCAATCATCTATAGGAAACATAAAAAATAGATACTTTCCCAACTCAATCATTTCGATGTAAATAATCCCCAAACCTTTGTGGATATATCCAAAAAATAGAGACACTAGCCATTGTTTGTGGCTATCTCTAAAATTCATCAGAATTTATAGAGGTCAATAAGACTCCACACCTTCAAATTACCCTTTAAAATTATTTTGTGACATAGAATATGCATTCTTACAGAGTGAGTCTGGAAAATAAGGACCCTGATGGCAAGGGATATGAAACATAGGGCTCATTAGAGATCGATCTTGAAATTTAAATTTACTATTCCATATTATAATCATTAGTTTCCAAAGATGGCTAATGGAACTATACAAGTACAACATCCATATTGCATATTGGAAGTTATAAATAATTTCAGATAGATGGTATGCAAAAATTATATATTAAATGTAATAATTTGTATAATAAATACGATGCAGAACAAGAAAAACCAATAGAAAAAAGGTGTCGAGGACAAAGAAGAGGGCTGTAAAACAATCTTGATACAAGTAAAACCCAACAAAGACAACTATGTACAATGTCAGCTAGCATATTTCTTAACATCTAAGGCCAGAAAATGTTGGCCATGTGATTTTCTATATGTCTAACAATTGGCTTGGAACAGTAAAGTCCACAATGCTCAACCAATATTGTAGTGGTGAATTTAACATAAGGAAAAATTAAAATCACTAAGCTACGAACAAAAAGGATGAACAATCATATCTTCACTTAGTAAGTAGAAGGAAGAAATACGCAAAGAGGGAGTATTTATAGCTTAATTAGTAAAGAAGGAAAAAATAAAAAAAGTAAAATATCTTAGAAAAAACACTAAATTTCGTATTATATCTACAATATTTTGAAGAATAATGCTCATGAGGCATTGTGGGAACCTACCGACATAAAAACATAGGTACAATTTACAGTCCTAACATTAGAAAGAGGTAGGTGATTAAATTTTTGAAAATATCAGGATAGTATTTCTATAAGGTTTATTTCATTCAAAAAATATCAAATCCTTGACCATGGAGGAACTCAAATGTCATTAGAGTTTATGTAAGTATGTAATATTACTAGCACATTTGATTACATTCTTTTTTCTCTCACCTGGATAAGAAAAGAGATGAACTTCTTTTTGTAAGAAAGAAAACATCAGGTACTTTGAGAAATTTTGTTGCAATGAAATTCAAGTTCACTCCAAGCCTATCAATAGTTTCCCCTAACAAATTCTTTTAACCACTGCTCATCAAATGATTTATTGAAATCCAATCTGAAGCCCCTATTGATAGTTTTCCTTCTATCCAAAATCTCAAGATCTTCAATCACTAGGTCACACAAGGCCTTGAACGACACTCAAGGTTATTATCCTAGCGACAAAATTCTCACTATAAGAATGACAAATGATTTATGGGAATTGAATATGATCAAATTGTATGAGTCACCAGTGTGAAACGAATCATCAAAATGACTTGTTTCCATTCAGCTTCTCCATGAACAAAGAAAAATATTAAGAAAATATTACTATTCCCATTCAATGTGAATGTTTTTCTTCATTCACAAACAAGGACATATGTATATATAACCTTAAAAATACCTAGAAGTTTAACTAATGTGAAAGAATCTATTTCGACTTAAATAATGTTTTTGGCCTAATATAACCCTACCAACAACAAAAAGTGGGCAGAATGACTTAATTCATCCATCAATAGGCAACATAAAAAACACAGAATTTCCCAACCCACTAATTTCTATGTCAATAATCCCCAAACCTTTTTCGATATACCCAAAAAGTAGACTATAGCCATTTTTTGTGTCTATCTCTAAAATTAATGAGAATTTATAGAGGTCCACAAGACTCCACACCTTAAAATTACCCTTCATGATTATTTTCTGTCACATAATACACATAATTACATAGTGAGTCTAGAAACTAACACACCTAATGGAAAGGGATAGGAAACTTAGGGTTCATTAGAGATCAGGCCTTAAATTTAAATTTATTATTCCATATTACCGCCATTAGTCACCAAACATGGATAATAGAACTACAAAAGTACAACATCCATATTTTAAATTGGGAGTTGTAAAGCATCCTAGGCAAATCGTATGAAAAAAACTATATATGAAATGTAATAATATGTATGAGAAATACGATGGAGAACAAGAAAAACCAATAGGAAAAAGGGGGAATGGAAAAAACGGAGGGCTACACAATAATGCCTATACTAGTAAAACCCAAGAAATATGGTTAAGTACAATGTCACCTAGCATATTTCTTAGCATCTAAGGCCAAAAAATTTTCGGTCATGAGATTTTCTATAATTCTAACAACTGGCTTGGAACTCTTAAGGGATACAATGCTCAACCAATGAACTTAACGTAAGGACAAATTAAGGTCCCTAAGATGAGAAAAAAATGGATGCACAATCATGTCTTCACTTAGAAAATATAAGGAAGAAAGACACAGAGAGAGTAATTATAGCTCAATCTGTAAAGAAGGAACAAATAAACAAATTAAACTATATTAGAAACAACAGTAAATTTCTTATTAGATCTAAAATATTTTTAAAATGAATGCTCATGAGCCATTGAAGGAACCTACAGAAATTAAAAAATAGCTACAATTTCTAGTCCTAACATTGGAAAGAGGAAGGTCAATAAATTTTTGAAAATATCAAGATAGTATGTTTATAAGGTTTCTTTCCTCTAAAACATAGAAAATACTTCACCGTGGAGGAAATAAAATGATAATAGAGTTTATGCAGGTATGTACTATGACTATAAAATTTTATTTCTTTCTTATGTCTCACAACTGGCCCATAGGTTAAAGTCACTGCACATTGCTGACAAAATCACAATTTCGTACACATGGAACAAAACTTAAAAAGGGTTAAGTATCATACTATGTTGCAAACTTAGAGAACTGATTGCCTAGTTTCCATTTCCGAAGTGTGTGCAAATTTCCTCTAGGGAAGAAATCCATAACTAAAAATCAAAACTTGTTTGTTTCAAAGTGTGTATATAATGTTGGGAGAAAAGGATAATCCAATGAGTGTAGGATTTCTCTTTTGGTTTGAGCCCTTAGAAACATTTATGACTTGCTAGAGAGGATTTTCCCATCACCTTTATTGTAAAATAACACCTTGTACCTCTCAAATCTGTAAGATACACAACAAATCTGAAATGGCTCAGTCCTAAAATTCCATCTCACTTTTGAATTGCTAGTTTGGCTTACCATCTTTACTCATTTTATTTCTAAGGCATTTTTTCACCGTCATTGATACTACTCCAATTTATTTCATCACTAAATGTATTGCTATTACTACATTTTATTACACTAATTTTTGCAATCTCAATAAAATTTCCCCTTGCACTAGCTTTAGCACTTTCACTATTGTTTTTTGCACTATATTTCTCATCCCCAATTATTTCCTTTCTTATGTTTGCACTAGAGTTATTCTTGAAACTGCTTTTTCTTGTAGCAATTCCACTACCATCAGTACTGCTCTCAGGACTAAGGATATCACTTGTAGGAACTAGAATAATCCCATATGAAATCCTTTTCGTGTTCATATATCCATTTTTTCTGATGTGTATGCCCAACATCTGTTGAGTTTGATGGTTTGCATACTATGTTGACAAATTCCTTCCAATTTTTATGTTGTGCTTGCAACTATTGATAAGGAAGTTCAAAATGCATAGGTTTCTCTTATTGAGCCTCCTTCAAATGCCTTACCCTCTTCACTCTTTAAAGTTGATATATTACCAACTTTCAATTTCTAAGAAGTACTTTATCCTTTTGGTAGCTTGCCAGTCATTTCCTCTAATGTTTGAAATGTAACTAGCACATTGAATGTTTATTTAGTAGTTTTTGTTGATTCTCCTCGTGATAACAATATGGAAGAGGCTATTTCTACTGAATGTGATGTAATTGACTCTTCAAATCATTTTCAATGTGAGTGTTTCTGATGCAAGAGATACAAGCGAAGAAGTTGATCCTCTTAATGTTAACTTCAAGTTCAGTATATTTTATGTGTGAATTCCAAATTCTTGACAGGAAAACTCTCATCCAAATGTGTATTTGACAACAAATGTGTCTAATGATATTACTTTTGATGGTATTTTTGAAACAAATTTCGTTATAGCCTGAGAAATATCTATTGTCTTGAATTATTGTATCAAAGTAGTTGTATCTGATGTAGGTGGCATACCTGCTCGCATCAAACAGTGGCATATTCCGCTTACACTCTCTTTAAGGCATATGCTACACTCTCCTTAACTAAGTCATGCATACCTCTCCTTAATGGCATGAGTTACACTCCTATAAATGGAATACAAGGCATGCATATTACTCCTTTATAACAAGAATTTGTTGCTCCTCTTATATATGTGTCTCATTTATTCTCACATGAAGCAGTGCATTGAGATACCAAGATTTGGAGAGATTTGAAAAATATTATGAGAGGGAGAGACTTGGAGAGTAGCCAATTTCTTTCGAAATGAATTTGAAATTTCTAAACTAAATTACTAAGTAGCTCTACATCGCAGAGCTGACCATGAGTGGTATTGGGATGAAGTGAAACTTATCTTCCTCAATGTTCCTTAGATATCTCTCTACTGTTGTATTTTGGTACTCTTTGTGAGCTCTTATAACTTGATGGTTCCAGGGGGAGAAGTTATCCCTGGATATGGTTGGGTGGAAAACTAGATGGTTCACAATGAGTTGGTAAGGATATTGGAGTTGGAAAATTTAAATCTATTAGAAATTTCTAATTTAAATTATTACAAAATTATGAATATTCAGAAAAATATTTCTGAGTTAACCAAGAATGAGTCAATAGTTTCATGGAAGCTATTTATGATAATGTACATGCAGGGTAATTATAATAAATATCTGTTGCCAAAGCTTTTAATTTCAGTTTATAATGTTTTTTTTTCTTATCAGGTTGCCATGAGTTTCATGAAAATATCATATTAGAATAAATTTGTTTTTTCTTTCTGCGTGTATAGTTGCAGATGAATTTTTCACACCAACTGTTCGATAAAAGTGATAAATGAGGTATTAGGAATTTTTTATGTTGTTGTTTTAAGGAATCACATTTCTGGGACTTTCTGTTTTGATTCAGCTCAACATCACTTTGATTCCAGAAAACAGGTTTTTGGACTCTGATTCTCTGATCTGGTCAATTTTTAAGATTCGTTGTTGCTTGTATAGATTGTCTGTTGTTTTGTTTTTCTATTTTTTTTTTATATCTTCGATTTACCTGGTTATCTATATTATGACACTCACACAATTAATGCACTTGAATTCTTGTTTTAAATTCGTAATGGTTTTGGATTGCTTGCATGCTCGTAAAGTGTTCGAAAGAATGCATCAATGATTATATATTGTCAGCTTGCAAACTATTTGTTAAAATGCCTCAATGGTTGTAGCTTTTATGCACATAAATTATTACGAGTAAATGTCTCACTCATCATAGATTCTATGTAGCAAAAATTTATGAATATTTATTCAATGGATGTATCTTCCATTTCATAAACATATCATTATATTTTCTAATGAAGATATGCATATTCCTCCTTCAGCTACCTTGTTATACGTAGATTAATAATCATGCCCTTATATATGAATTTTGTAATACAAGCATGATATTTCAGGTTCTTGTGGTATACTTTGTGGTTATGATGTAAAGTGTCAATAAGTGGAACCTATTTAGCATGATCCATGGGGTCAAGTAGGTTTATTATTCTTTATGATCACACATGGAATTATGATGGAATTTATTTCTAGTCTTACTTAGAACTAACTATTGGGTGCAGGAATTACACTTAAGTAAAAATCCTCAACACTTAATTGTCAACCCGGGGGATTCTTAAACTTAGAGATGAAGCACAGGAAATGCTAGAGATGGTATCAATATTTATAATATAAACTCCTACTTTTGAAAATAAGAATTACAGAATCAAACATTAGAGAAGAAAGAGGAAACTCAAACCATCAAAACAATCTGAGGCTGGAACAAGAAGAAATGTACTTGCAAAAGAGATTTAGAAATAAAGAGGAGCAATCACTCTAGCTAAATATTGATTAGCTACTGAGAATTTATTTCCTTCAGCAAAGAAACCTTAGTAGTTTCCAAAAAAATGGCCCCTTCAATCCTGCATATATAAATATATCCTTCTTGCAAAAAATCAATCTTGCACTAGTGCAGTGTTCCTGCACTAGTGCAAGAATCAACAATTTATGCAGAAAGTGTAAAGTAATGTCTTTACTAAAAAGGATTTTCTTCGTGCAAGGGATTTGAAATTTCTCAAGTCCACAACACTCAGATCCAATAACAAGAAACTAGTTCTTGTACTCGATCCAAGCTTCTTGCACCTTAACATTTGATCCTTAAAATCAATGATTCATTACTGCAGTGTGATAAGACCAAATCATATATCAGTAAAGTTGAATATTTGTAGATAATAAGAAAAAAATAATTTTAATTAAGATATGACTGAAAGAAAGAAAGTTGTTAGAAGTAAGCTAGAAAGGCTTGCTGCATTATATTATCTAGTGTTGGTGCGAGAACAGTTCTCCTTCTTGCACCAAGGAGAAAACAAATCAATGTGCAGGAAATAAATAGCACACCAATGTGCACTAGTGCAGGAACGAACCAGGCAAAGGAAATAAATCAGATCATGAAAAAAATGAATAGCACACCAACATGCACTGGGGTAGGTAACTCCTCCTGCTCGAACCAGGCAAAGGAAAGAAATCAACTATGAAAAAATAACTTAACTACTTCACGTAGAAAATTTGCTTCCACTCAAACAGAAATTCAAGTACTGCAAATTAAATTACACTTGATAGTTTAAAACATAAATTGCAAGAACAATAAGGAAGGAGAATGTGTTAGTTTGGTTGGGCCCTTAGCCAACGAGCGCGTTTCCCTTTCAAATGAAAACGCTACTCAGAATTAATTCATCAAATATTTAAGCCAAAGGATAAAATGTACAGAACATGAGGCGGAGCTCTTTGTATTACATCCTTAAAGAAATTACATACATGATTACATATCCAGCCCAGATTTGGGTGATAACACAAAACAGTTGTATTACCACCTCCTGGTTATATTCAATTCTCAAAAACATTGAACTGTTTGTCCTATTTAAATTTCCTCTTATATAGATCCTTTTGGCCGTAGGTCAAAAGGATCGTTTACCATTACATAGCCAATTACAGAAATCGTTGTAACAAATTACATAATCGATTGTAGAATAAGATTTTGGCCTTCAAAATTAAATCTCTTTTACAAAATAGGCCACGAATATTTCCAGCTGTCCGTCTCTCTTAAGTACTATCTCAGCTACTCTCAATTTTCCTGTTGTCATAGCTGGGACTCGAATGCCTTCGAATATATCCTCATTGATTGTATATAAAACAGGAAGTCAACCCAAGTGATCTAGATTCACGGCGTTGGAGCTGGTGCGCGATCTATTCTGCACTAAAAATAAGCAATCAAGATAAGTGATCATCTATTAAATAGCATAGGAGGTAACGATAAGTTACGAAAGTAATTCTAAGTAATAAATCACGTAATAGATAGTTAGTAAATGATAAGATAAGTTAAAAATGTAAAATATGAATTTATGAAAAATGTGTCATCGTTCTCGCACTAGTGCAGATGAGGGTGCATAAGATAGGTAAAACAAGGTAATGATTACGATTTGGAAAGGGAATAATGGTAAAAAAGAATGAAATTTAGGGGAATAACATCCTCCCATCCCTAAATTGTTGTGTTTCCTCACAATTTTTTTTTACCTCTGCAAAAAACCAAAATTTTTTAATACTCCAACTCAGTCCTGTTCTGGCATGTTGTCCTCAGGTTGTACTGTTTCGGCCTTGTTCCTCTTGATATGCCTTAGCTTCTTTGAAACCTATTTTAACCACCTGAAACAACATCCAACCCGATATTTCCAAACTCCAACCTCGCTTTTCCTTTGCTTGAGCTTTGCCATCAATTCTCCTCTTCTTTTTTCCTTCTCCTCTTGTGCTTTGGTCACAAGCTGCTCCAAGTTTCGTACTTGGAGTTCTAATTCTGCTATGAGAGAAACAAGAGTCACTTCCTCTGTCTCAGCAGGGGTTGTCACTAGCTCTGGAATTTCTATATCTCCCATGGTCGCATCCAGGAACTCTTCTTCCTGTAGTCCTTATTTTTTTGGTTCCTCTTTCTCAGGTTCTTCTTCGGGTTCATATTCATCTTCCGGGTTTTCTTCCTCAGGTTCTTCTTCTTATTCCGAGTCTTCTTCCTCTGGTTCATATTCCTTAGGTTCTTCTTCCTCTGGTTCATCTTCATTGGGTTCCTCGTCTAATTTTTCTTCCTCTTCTTCTGGTTCTTCTTCTCGAGCCATGACTTCTTCTTATAGTGGTGCAGGATGGGGTTCCATACCCTGTGGGTTTTGTCCTTCTTCTTCTACATCTAAAAATTTTCTCTTCTTTTGGGGATTTCTAATAAGATCTACTAGTGGAATACTGTCCCCAATTTGTGCAATATTTGCCGCATCTGCAATAATTGACAGCGTGTCATGCTTAGAGGCCTGTGCCTATGAACCGGCTATTTCCTTAGTGGAAGAAGGTGCCTTCCCTTCTGTTAATTTCTCTGTCTTCCTCCTTTTCACACTACTACAAGAAGGACTCCCCTTTCTCCTTCTCTTCAGGCCCTTGGTTGTACTAGGGGCCTGTGTGTTCTCTTCCTCTGCTGAATTCCCGTGTAGTAGTTTTAGCAGCTCATCCCATGTCATACCTTTGCTTTCTAACTATTTTAAGACTAGGATTTTTATCAGGCCATGGTGGTACAATCATGCATCGGCCTGGTCCTCCCTTCCATCCTGCACACTTCTAGCCATTTTCTCCAAAATTATGAGAAAAAATTAGGGGAATTTCATCCTCCAATGAATGTGTTGGCCTCCTTCAAAATGTTGTAGCAATCTGAAATGATACACCAGGGTAGAGGTGTATCTCCCTTCACAGGTCACAAATTTCTGCAAAACAAACAAGAGATCGTGCCATTGACCTAGCAGGGCTTTATGCGGAACTCCGCATTTCCAATTGACCTCCATCTTCTTATCCATGAAAAAACGCTACCAGCGTTTTCCTTCCAACTTCTGGTTTTTGAACCATTCCACTCGCGTATTCTCCAAACCTGTTGCTGCTGCTAAAAATTTCTTCTTGACTTTGAATTTGAGTGGCCCAATCCTCACTTGGCCATTTTTAAAACTTCTTGAAAATTTAAAGGCAACGTCCCTTTCATACCCATTGAACTTTTGCAGGAACTGTAAAAATCCCGACTCCCACAACAATGGAAGATAGTTGCGAAATTCGGCAGTTTGCTCAATCTTGCTGAGAGACAGGGGTTCATTTCAGACGATCGACATTGCTGCTATCAGTAGTGAACGATGAGTTCTGAGGCTTGCATGCAACATCGGGGGATCAAATTTCATAAATAGGAATTTAACCGTTCGTCCATCGTTTCTCCGATTTACCTGCTGTAGGTACTCATCATTTCTGGTCAGGCTCAATTGGTATGCGTGATGGCGGTTTAACGATCAGGTACAAAAATGACAAGATGTTTGGAATGAAGGCATGAGCGGGGGAGTTATGAGTGAAGGATGTTTCACATTAGGGCGGAATGGGTGGATTATATGCAAATAAAAATTACATGATTTCACATTCCTTCATAATTACAAAAAAAAACTTCGCATTCATTTAAAAAGATCCTGATTCCTACTTAATTTTTTTTTTACTTTCAACTAATTTATTCCTAATTAATATAATAGCATAACCACTTATCAATGATATGAATATCATCATATAACTATTCATCATGAACACTTTCTTATGCCATATGATAATATGTACTGCTGTTGATGAGGTGTATGCTTGTATTGATCTTTGCACCGCGTAAATCACATCATTCTGCTAGTACTTTTATATGCATATCATATAGGACAATATGCTTGAACTAGTGAAAGCATAATGTTAAGACAGAGAATTAAAATACAAGCTAGATTTCACATGATTTCTTTAACTTATTCTAAATTTTGCTTCGCCCTTTGATGCTTCAGAGCACAACCTTCTGCTCTTTATATGTAGGATCCTGAAATGAACTTCATGAGGGAATAAAGGAGCAGGAAAAGGAAATTTTAGAATGGGAAGGAATTATGTCACAAGGATTCCAAGAAAGTACCAAAAGAGGAAAAATAGAAGTGGGATAGGGGGAAAAAATTTCATGGTTAAAGTGGGATTTCTTTGAAGCAGATAGGGTAAATTTAGAAGAATATGGGAAGGTTAATTATACTAGGATTCTGAGAAGAAATCTGAGGGAAAATTATGAAATGGGATATGAATAAAGGCAGAAGATTTTCTGGAAGTTCTGCCTGCACTGGTGCAAGAAAAAATAACTGTAGCGAGAATTAATCGTTACTTGGAAAAAATATCCATGCTAATTACCCCAATTGTACAAAGGTTGGTTCTGCTGAACCTTATTTTACTTCGGTGGTCACTAGCATATCTAAAGATCAAGCAAAATTCTCTTTTTATTAGAAATTTTTGATCTTCCCACCAGCAAGCGGGTTTTCAAGTTGCTCCTTCTGCAATCATGTCAGTGGACTGATTTTCATAATTACAGGAAATTATTTTTTCTTATTATTTTTTTTTTTGTAAAGAATATGGATTCAAAATTTTAAGAGGTTGGTATTACCATTCAATACCGTTCCAAATTGCTGTTGAACTTGCTGTGTAAAATCTTTCTTGGCAAGTGGTTGAAAATATTTCTTTCATCTATGTCCATTTACCAAGAATACTATATCCTATCCATCAATAGTTTTGACTTCTAGAACTCCATTCTCAAATAATCGAATTAATTCATATGTCCCCATCCAATGTGTATGGAATTTCCCTTTAAAATTTTTAAGTCTAGAATCATAAAGGAGTACCCAATCACCTGGTTGGAATTGCTTTTTCTAAATGGACTTGTCCTGCCACATTTTCCGTTGCTGTTGGATTAATATGTTTTGCTGAATAACATCTATACGAAATTCATCTAACTTATTTAACTGAAGAAGATGCTATTTTTGTGCCTTAGATAGATCGAATCCTAGCTAAACTGCAGTTCTGAAATTTTTGATCTGGAACTCAATTGGTAATAGAACCTGTTTGTCGTATACCAGCTCATATGGTGTGTGCCCCGTACTATTTCTCCAAGTGGTTCTGTATGCCCACAAAGCTTCTGGTAATATTTCAGCCCAATATTTCTGATGCATATTCATTGTCTTTGTGAGAATGGACTCGGTTACCTTTTTTGTAGATTCCACCTGGCCATTTTCTTGCGGGTGATACAGTGTAGACTTTTGGTGCCAGATCTTGTATTGCTCCATCATGCCCTACACCAGATTAGAAATAAACTGTAGACCATTGTCAGAAACAATCTCTCCAGGCACACCAAATCTAGTACAAATTTCAGAAAAGAGAAAATCAACAACAACTTTTTCTGTAGCAAAAGAAACAACTTTAGCTTCCACCCATTTTGTAACAAAATCTATACAAACCAAAATATGATTTTTACCTAATGATGTTGGATTTATTGGCCCTACAAAATCAATAGCCTATTTTTCAAAAGGCTCAATCATAACTTGAGGGTATAAATGCATTTCATTGGTTCGATTAGGTTGGCCCATTTATTCACAACTATCACATCGCCTAACGCACTGCTTGGCATCCTTAAACAAGGAAGGCCAAAGGTAGCCAGAACATAATATTTTATATGCAGTTTGCTTGTTAGCGAAGTGACCTACAAAAGGTTCATCATGAGAAAATTTCAATATGTCAAACATTTCCTCCTCTCTTACACATCTGCGAATAATCAAATATGGACCAGTGTAAAAGAGGTCTCCTTGAATCCAGGAGTATGCAACACTTCTCTGAATAATATTCCGTTTTTCACCTGCAGGAAAGTGAGGTGGTGTTTTTCCAATGACTAAATAATTGGCAATGTCAGCAAACCACAGAGAATTTGTAGACAGAACAAAAATATGTTCATCTGGAAAATCATCATTAACAGGAGTTACATCACCAGGATTATCTAGTCTAGAAAGAAAATCTGCTATAACATTCGATTTTCCTGGTCTATCAACGATAATAATATTGAATTCCTATAACAATAGCAACCACCTAGTCACTCTATTGCTCTTCAATGTTTTGTTCATCAAGTATTTAATTACAGAATGATCAGTATGAACAAATACTTCATATCCTATGATATAGTGTCTAACCTTATTAATTGCAAAGATTACAGCTAAAAAATATTTCTCTGTAGCTGTATAGTTTAATTCAGGAGAAGCCAAATTCTTACTAATATAATAAATAGCATAAGATTTCTTATCTTCCTCTTGTCCCAAAGCTGCACCAACAGACAGGCCTGAAGCATCGGAAGAAATATGAAAGAGAAGGGACCAGTTTGGACCTCTCAAAATTGGCGCCTACACCAAATTTTCCTTCAATATTTCAAAAGACTGTTGGCAAGCCGTGGACAAAGAAAAATCACTATCCTTAGCTAGAAGTCGGAAAAGCGGAGCAGTTATATTAGAAAAATTTTCAATGAATCTTCTATCGTAACCAACATGTCCTAAAAAACCTTTTACTTCCCTTTGAGTTTTGGGTATAGGAAGATGCAAAATGATTTCAATCTTTGTGGGATCAACCTGGATACCTTTGTCAGAAATCAGATGGCCAAGTACCACTCCTGATTTGCACATTAATCAACATTTCTTGTCACTCAAAACAAGGTGGGATTCTTGGCAACGAAGAAGTACTTTCTCCAAATTTTCGAGAGCTTCCTAAAAAGAATTACCAAACATAGAAAAGTCATCCATATAAATTTCTACAAAATCAAGATCAGCAAAAATAGCCAAGACTACCCTTTAAAAGGTAGTCGGAGCATTACAAAATCCAAAGGGAAGCACTTTATAATTAAAGGTACCCCATGGCCATGTAAGATTAGTTTTATCCTGATTTTTGGGTGCAATCTGTATCTGGTTATAGCCACTGAAACCATCCAAAAAGGAGAAATATTTCTTTCATGCAAGGGTATCAAGCACCTGGTTAATGAAAGGGAGAGGGAACTAATCTTTGAGAGTGGATTTGTTTAATTCATGATAATCAATACAAATACACCACCTTACATCTTTCTTATGCACTAGAATTAATGGAGAGACCCGCTGACTATGAGAAATAGGACAGATAAAACCAGCATCTAAAAGTTTCTGTATTTCTTCTTTCACGACATCTCTTAGAGTTGGATTCATTTTTCTTTGGGATTGTCGGACAGGTCAGGTTCCTTCTTGAATATAGATATGATGTGTATAAGTTTCAGGAGGGATACCCTTCATGTCTTCATAGCCCCAAGAAAATGCACTAACATGGTTTTGCAACAAATTCAAAAGTTGTTCTTGCTGAGATGGGTCTAAATCTAAACAGATATGCAAAGAATTACCAAGACTAATCTCAACAAGAGTAGTATCAGGCTGCAGAGTACTCAAAGGAGTGGTCAAAGACAACGGTATACAAGAATGAGAATCATGGTTTTCTGGGAAATCTAGGCTAAAAATCTGGCTCAAAGGCTCGAAGTTAGGCATGGTGTCTAGATTGTTTAGGAAATAATGAATCTCATGTTCTTGTGAAGACCCAGTATAAGAGAAATAGACTGAGTCTCCTCATCACTTCTTTGGTCCAACCATAAAGTGTCTCAAAGGTCCTAAATGGATCTAGCAGGGAGGTATAAGGTAACTTTCTTCCTAGAATCTCCATGCGAAATATACATATCTCCTGAACGACATCCAATATATGCATCGGATGTAGCAAGCCATGGTCGATCCAAGATCAAGGGATGTCCTCCTACCAGGTTCTTTGGCTAAAGCACAATGAAATTAGAAGGATAATCCCAAGAATCCAATGAGGTGATCACATCATCCAATACTCCTTCAGGCTTAATTTTAGATCTATCTGCCAATTCAAGCACAGTGGGAGTGGGGCGAAGATGAGATAACCGAAGTTGATCCATGGTTTGATTACTCATTACATTAATGGTTTCCCCCAGGTCTATAAGAACATTAGAGACAAGGAAATTACCAATCTGAATTTTGACAACAGGGTTTCCAGGATCAGTATATTTCTCCACAAACACACATCCCGTCATTAACTCTGCTGCCCTACCAAAAAATTGAATATTTTGGGGTTCCAATCTCTTCCTCCCGGGTTTCTTGAGACATATTTCCCTAATAATCTTGGTAGAAATGGGTATCTCTTTAATGGCTTGGAGAAAAGGTATCTTAATGAAAAGATTCCATAGTTCCAATGCCAAATGAGTCTCAGAAACAGACTCTCTTGTTTTCGTTACTAGCCTCTCTGGAAAGGGAGGCTGGTTGGAAGAAGATGGCAAGGACTCAAAGGGTAAGGGTTGCTTAGTGACAATTTTGGATAATGGTTAAGAGTTTCCTCTTCCCCTTTCTCTTCAACAATCACCATAGGTTGTTTCTGATTTTATGGTATTCCAGTCCTTCCTGATCTTGATTGAATATCATGAACTCCAACCAGAATAGACTGGTATTCAAATGGAAAAGGAAGGTTTGTTACATGGATCATTTGCACTACTTTATTATTAGTATTAGGATTGGGCGTAGGTTTAGCAGGCAATTGAGGAGGTCGAAAGGGTGGAGGTAAAGATAATGGGGTAGTTTCACTCAAAATTTGAGGCATTGGATAAGGTACATGTGTAGATGGAAATGGTTGCATAGGTGGTTAGTAGGAATATGGAGAATGAGTTGGGCCTTTCCAACCCTGTTGCCATGGTTGGGGAGGCTGCCCATGCTGATACAGATTTCAATACTACCACTACTCATTAGAGTTAGGATATGAATATGTATGTGGATTATAACCAAAATAGTGTGGAGAAAATTCAGGAGCCATACCTGCACCTACCTGAGGCCAATGTCTTCTTGCTCCCATAGCATACAATTGTTTAGCTTCAGGCTGCCCCCCTGTAGATATTACTTTAAGTCCAAGTATAGAGGGACATTTTTCTGTCATATGGTATTTTGCACAAATAACACACTTATTAGTTTCTTTCAAGTTAAGGGGGAATTCTTTAGGGGGATTCTTGTCTCTACATTTAGGACAGAAAATACATAATGACTTTTGTTCCTTCATAGGTTTTTTTTGAAATTTTAAAGAATCTAACTGTTTAGTAACAGTGTTCATTATGTCCATTTTCATGTTTTCCATTTTATTTTCTAGTCCAATAATCATAGCATCAGTAGATTCAGTTTTTCTATTTTTATTTTGAGTTCCTCTACCGGATCTATACTGATTCCTTGAAAATTTCCAGCATAATTCACAAATTTGATCAAAATTTTGTTGAGAAATATCACCTTGTCGTAACATATTCAAATTGTTTCTAGCATTATCAGTAAGTCCTCTTAAGAAAAAGGTTCTAATAGTGTTGGGATCAAGCCTAAGTTTTGACCTTTGTAAAATATACATAAATCTTTCCAAATAATCTTCAAGCATTTCATCATCATCTTGTATGATTGTAAAAATTTCATCCTGCATATCCCAAGTTTTACAATATTCTTGATATTTAGACAAAAAGACCCTCCTCATCTGGTCCCAGGAAGTTATAGTGTTTCCTCCTAACCCCATAAACCAGTGCAAAGCTGAGTCCTTGAGGGTAACAGGAAATAATATTAACTTCTGAGCCTCAATTTCATAATCATAACTTCTACAAAAAGTATCAAACTCAAATAGAATAGAGTCAGGGTCTTCATGAACTTTACCATGGAAATGAGGGAGAGCTGACAGTGGAATATTCTTCATCTGTGACACAATGTCAGGATCCACAATTGGAAACAAAAAATTAGATCGTCCTTCACTTACCTGGTTATCACCAGTCCCTTCCAAATGATCTCCTTGGTCTACAATTATTTCCTTCTTACTTGTACCGCTTTCCACAGGCTGATCCACACCTGAGCTGTTAGTACCAAAATCTAGGTGGATTGTTCTTGCGTGATGGGTTTGGATTGAATTTGGCTTCTTGCTTGCAAAAGGGGACCCAATGTGAGAAAAATTATTTTGGCCCTTAGTGGGCTTCGAACCCTTACGTTTCCTAGGAATTCATCTCAAAAAAGAAAGAAAAATATCAAAAAAAATTCTATTAAAAAAGCTGTCAGAAGTCAATCAACACTAGTAAAAAATCCTTCAAAAATACTTGCAAAAATAAAGGAAACTTACCTCTATTGTACAATCAGAAAATTCTTACCAAATCAAATCGCCTCCCTGGCAACGACACCAAAATGTTGGGTGCAGGAATTACACTTAAGTAAAAATCCTCAACACTTAATTGTCAACCCTGGGGATTCATAAACTTAGAGACGAAGCACAGGAAATGCCAGAGATGGTATCAATATTTCTAATATCAACTCCTAATTTTGAAAAGAAGAATTGCATAATCAAACTTTAGAGAAGAAAGAGGAAACTCAAACATCAAAACAATCTGAGGCTAGAACAAGAAGAAATGTACTTGCAAAAGAGATTAAAAAATAAAGAGGAGCAATCACTCTAGATAAATACTGATTAGCTACTGAGAATGTATTTCCTTCAGAAAAGACACCTTATCAGTTTCCAACCAATGGGCCCCTTCAATCCTGCATATATAAATATATCCTTCTTGTAAAAAATCAATCTTGCACTAGTGAAGTCTTCCTGCACTAGTGCAGGAATCAAAGATTTATGCAGAAAGTGTAAAGTAATGTCTTTACTAAAAAGGCTTTTCTTCATGCAAGGGATTTGAACTTTCTCAAGTCCACAGCACTCAGATCCAATGCCAAGAAACTGGTTCTTTTACTCGATCTGGGCTTCTTGCACGTTAAAATTTGATCCTTAAAATCAATGATTCATTATTATAGTGTGATAAGACCAAATCATATATCAGTAAATATGAATATCTATAGAGAATAAGAAAACAATTTTTTTAATTAAGATATGAATGAAAGAAAGAAAGTTGTTAGAAGTAAGCTAGAAAGGCTTGCTGCATTATATTATCTAGTGTTGGTACGAGAAAAATTCTCCTTCTTGCACCAGGGAGAAACCAAAACAATGTGCAGAAAATAAATTGCACACCAACGTGCACTAGTGCAGGAATGAACCAGGCAAAGGAAATAAACCAGATCGTGCCGAAAATGAATAGCACACCAACATGCATTGGGGCAGGTAACTCCTCCTTCTTGAATAAGGCAAAGGAAAGAAATCAACTGTGCAAAAATAACTTAACTACTTGATGTAGAAGATTTGCTTCCACTCAAACAAAAATTTAAGTACTGCAAATTAAATCACACTCGATAGTTTAAAACATAAGAAAAACAAGGAGGGAGAACGTGCTGGTTTGGCTGGGCTCTTAGCCAACCATTGCGTTTCCCTTTCAAATGAAAATGCTACTCAGAATTAATTCATGAAATATTTAAGCCAAAGGATAAAATGTACAGAACATGAGGCGGAGCTCTTCGTATTATATCCTTAAAGAAATTACATATATGATTACATATCCAACCCAGATTTGGGCGATAACACAAAACGGTCCTATTACCGCATCCTGGTTCTATTCAATTCTCAAAAACGTTGAACTTTTTGTCCTATTTACATTTCTTCTTATATAGATCCTTTGGGCCGCAGGCCAAAAGGATAGTTTACCATTACATAGCCAATTACAGAAATCGTTACAAAAAATTACATAACCAATTGCAGAATAAGTTTTCAGCCTTCAAAATTAAATCTCTTTTACAAAATAGGCCATAGATATCTCCAGCTGTTTGTCTCTCTTAAGTCCGATCTCAGCTACTCTCGATTTTCCTGCTGTCATAGTTGGGACTCGGTTGCCTTCATATATATCCTCATTGATCGTATACAAAATAGGCAGTCAACCCAAGTGATCCGGATTCACTACCAAGATTCACAGCGCTGGTGCTGGTGCGGGATCTCTTCTGTAGTAAAAATTATCAATCAAGATAAGTGATCATCTATTAAATACCATAGGAGGTAATGATAAGTTACGAAAGTAATTGTAAGTAAGAAATCACGTAATAGATAGTTAATAAATGCTAAGATAAGTTAAAAATGTAAAATATAAAGTTTATGCAAAATGTGTCATCGTTCTCACACTAGTGCAGGATGAGGGCGCATAAGATAGGTAAAATAGGGTAATGATTATGATTTGGAAAGGGAAGAATGGTAAAAAAGAACGAAATTTATGAGACTAACACTCACGTAAAAGTATGTAAATAACACATGTTATTTAATTTTAAAACTTGAGGAGAAATTATTTCTGGAATTGGTCTTAAGGGGAAGTTATCCCTGATTTTTTTTTTTCTAAATAAGTCTACTTAAATTATATAATACATGTCACAATATTACATTCGTCATCCTTCGCAGTTGGAAAGCCAATTCCAATGGGAAATATGAGATTCAAAACAACAAAATAGGGGCTTCCCCAAATGGGGAAACCAACCCTTGAGATGTGTTCAGGAAACTTAGAGGTGTTTCCCATTTAGGGAAACCATATATGTTCATACCATATCTAGACCTGAAAATAAAAAGAGGAAAATTGACTAGAATAGAATGAAATTAATTGAAAATAAACACAGAGAGATGAACCTATATGTTAAGTTGTCGATTTCTTGTCATCCTCGATTGGCAGTTGAAGTGGATCCTCCACAATTCAGCACATGTATTCGGAGTCATCATCCTCGAGCTTGGACACCAGGGCATTCAACGGAGGAGAGGATGTCACGTGAGCACCTCTTCTTGCATTTCTGTTTCCATCATCCGAGCTACAACTTTTTTCACTATTCGAGGCTAGCTGAATTTGCAAAGCCACCATTTTTCGAGGGGGAGGCGGGGGAGGTGGGGGAGATGGTGGATTTGCGAGGAATTTTCTTGGAGCAGGAGCCAGAGCTAGAGGTATCAATGGAAGGCTTAGGAAGGTGCATTGATAGGTGGGCAGAGAGGGTTATAGGATCACGGACCTCTGACTCATCCCAATTGACGGATAAATTCACACTTCTTCTAAGAGTGGCATGAATGGGAGGACGGGAAGGGATCTCACATCCATCGCCCCTACGGTAGCGCATGCAGTGACAACAAGGAATGGTGGAGGAGTAAGAATGCAAGTGAGGTGAGGGGGGAAGGAGAAGGCTGATAACAAGATCACCGAGACTTTAGATCATTGGGTTGATAGTGTTTTGGGGGGATTTGTAACAGATTTTGCAGTTGATCAATTTGTGTCTTACTCCAAAGGTGACAAAAGGTTCTTTAAAATATTTGTAGGTAAGTTCTTATGAACATTGCTGCTACTAATTAAGATGTTATTGTGTGAAAAGGGTGTCATGTGCAACCACACTGAGTGAATGACCTCTGACCAGAGTGGGAGCATGACACAAAGCAACAAATACTACTGGGCTAATAAAGAAGGTGATAGGTCAGTATACATCCCTTTAAGGAATTTGATTACCTTCAACTAGGGTGGGGCTATGCACGTAGAGACCACCCCGCGCCCCCGGCTACACCATCGTTGAAATCATGCAAGGGCAAGAATTCTCCTACCCCACCTTTGCCACCACCTGGGGACAATATGGTTGCGCACATGAAACTACCTACCTTTTGAGGGTGCGGGGGATGATGATATGGATCGATTCTGGTTTGTAGCCGAGTTGGTACGGACTGCGCAGAATATCAATAATGATGTTGTCAAAAGAGTGCAAATGTCCATAGCCTTTGAAGGAAGGGCCTTGGATTGGTTTATGGGATACATTTGTCAGTACTTGAACTCGTTCATACAAAAAATTAAGGATGCGCTAAAAAACACTTTCAAAAGCCTAAATATTACTCTCAATGCATGGTCAAAATGAAATATTTTAAGCAAGGACCTACAAAGCAGGTATGGGAAGCTGACCAACAGCTAAAGAAGGTCATCATTGATGTAGGATTTGTCTATGGGGACAAACATCATAAGGAGTGGTTTATTTCCATGTTGCTACAAGATCTACGTAGACCTATGGGTCAGCAAAAGATTGACTTCGAGGTAGAGGACCTGGAGATTGCGATGAAGCTAGAAGTTGTGTCAAGGGATGATACTCAATTTGCGGCACTACAGATCCAGAGCCAACTAGAAGCAATGCACCTAGAAATTCAAAACTTGCGAAGGGATCGGGGTAAAGAAGCTAGCTCAGATGTATAGTGCATACGCTGGATGGTGTCAGGGAACACTAAGGATCAATGCCCTATGTTGTCAGATTATATGCAGGCTGGGGGCCCAAGTCCTCTATGCCCTAGAGAAATGTTCAGACCTAGCGCCCCCATGTTTTGGTGCACTGACTGTCGAGTAGCAGCAAGACATGATATAGATCATTTCCCATGATTAGGTTCCTATGTTCCAGAACTGAAACAACAGTCATGTAGGTTCTGCTCGTCTGTGGGTCACGATGAGAAAAACTGCCGAACACTCAACCTGATGGTAGATAGGGGAAACCTATACAGGGTGCAAGCTGACCCCTCATCACCACCATCTCCCTCGGGGCAGGGAGGATCCCCTGCAAGAGGACGAGGAGGAGGGATAGGTGGAAGCGCAGGTCAAGGATGCGGGCAACTGATATGCTAAAACTATGTGGATGTAGGACATTATGCAAGACACTCGCTGAACCGTGTGCGCAAATCATGCAGGAATTGCAGGCAGTTCGACCATGTCATTTAAGACTATCCAGTGTTGATAGAAAAGATGTAGGAGAAACAACAGACAACCATGCAGAATGTACAATGGGTTAAGGAGGAACCACGAGATGATGGGCCAAGTATCAATATGATTACGCACAATGGAATTACCACTGGAGGAGCTGAGGAATTTTTTTTGGATAAGCGAGTGATCAGGAGTGTTGTTGAGAAAAAGGAAAGCCTAGATATGAAGAAGGAGAAAGAAACCTTCATTGAAACTCAGAGGAAGATGGCTAAGGATGAGGCATCGACCTCAAGGACTTCGGTAGATACGAAAGCATATGAAGTAGTTAATATGTTCCTTAAGGCATGTATGAATCTGCTCGGGATCCAGAAGGCAGTGGATAATCTCCAAGAATTAATAGCTAATTGCGTAGAAAAGGATGCCCCAAAAACGTAGGTTAAAACTGTGAACAAGATCAGAACAAAGTAAGGACTGGTTGGGAGAAGTGTATAACTGCGTAGATTGGGGACTATGAAATGGACCAAGTCAATCTAAACTTAGGGTCAAATTCCAATGTCCTTCCTAAGCAAACCTGGCAAAGGATGGAGAACCTAAGCTGGGGTGGTCCAGTATTCAGTTGTGGATGGCTAATAAGCAAAATATCATTCCACTAGGAGGATTGCCTAAGGTTGTGGTGGACATTGTAGGTGTTAAATTATATGCATATTTTGAATTAATCTAGATTGTGGATGACACGGACCCTTAGCCTACACTCTTAGGCCTGGACTCGGCTATTGACATGGGAGGTATCATCAATTTGAAAAGGAGAAGTATGATATTTGAAAATGAGGGTATGCGGGTAATAGTCCCCCTGGATCTAGCAGACGGTGAACGATATACCAAACTAGTGTGTGAGGAGGACGATGTTGATCACATTTACAAACTGACTATATGGGATGATGATTGGATCAACCCCATAGCTGATGGAATTTTATGCTTGGAAAAAGACAACGAATTCCTCTTAGACTCATATGGAGAGATAAAAAATTTCCATAACCATTTGAATGATTTTTCTGCATTGCGATGCCTTAAGATCACAAAGAGCTTCCGATGCATCTCCTAAAAGGTAAGAGAATTTCCCTACTTTGATGGTTCTTGTAGTGTTAAGAACTTTTTTAAGGCCTTTGAAGCAGATGTCCATGAAGAACGAAGGTTTTGGGCCCTTGACTTGGCTATGCACGTGACCTGTGCGCGGTGGTGGGAAACTCATAAGGAAGCTTTTCAAGAATAGGAAGAATGTTGAAATATTATGATCCTATCATTCGAACTTCTAGTCAACCCACCCATGGAATTATTCTAAGGTTGAGGGGATCCACGCAAGCACTTGGCTATCTTGATGGAAGTATGGAATGAAAAAACTTGGAATGAATGGGTCCATATGTTTATTCATGCCTTATGACTAATCCCCACCACGTGGTATTTGGGTGGAGAGCTACACCACCATACTCGTCACTATGGGTACAATGGATGAAGATTTCATGATGACATTTACTCTAGTAGGACAAATTGAGAAACTCATTGAAGCCCTGCAAGATATATATGCTCTGGTATTTGATGAGTCCTTATCTAGGTGAGAATGTGATGTGCTTGACTGGGATGCAGAGATGCAGGATATTTTCAACTACTGAAATTTATCACTAGAATACTGTGATGAGGACCCCTAGAATATCACTATCCAAGAGTCGGAAGGAGAACGTGCCATTGCAAGACCTCTATTACAGGCAGTGGATGTAACCAAACCATTGAAACTAAAGGAAGTCGATATTAGCACATAAGAGAAACCTATGATGGCCAAAATTGGGGACTACTAGGATGATGATACAGTTGGAAAGATCGCGAAACTTCTAACCGAATGCCAAGATTCATTCCCTAACAATTTCTCGGAGCTCAAAGGGATCGTCGGGTATATGGGTGTTATGAGGATCACCTTTAAGCTAGATGCGCGCCCTGTCAAACAACGACCCTATCGCCTGAACCCTAAATATAAACAGAAATTCAAGGAGGAAATAGATAAGATGGTAGCCAGGTGTATCATTGAACCGGTAGAACAGTCAGATTGGGTAAGCTCTATGGTGGTCGAGGAAAAGAAGATTGAAGGATAAATAACGATTTGTGTCGACCTACGCAAGTTGAATGATGCCTGCGTACATGATCCTTTCCCTACATCGTTCTCTGATGAAATTTTGGATAATGTGGGAGGTGAGGAAGCATACTCGTTCATTGATGGGTTTTTACAGTACCATCAGATCAGAATAACACTTGAAGACCATAGCAATAAAACCTTCGCAACTGAGTGGGGATCGTTTGAGTACGCTGTCATGCCTTTTGGGATGAAGAATGCCCCTCCCATTTTTTCACTCGTAGTTGTAGTAGTATTCAAAGAATTCATCCATAAGTTCATGGAGGTCTATTTTTATTTTTGGACAGTTTTTGGATTAGTAAAGAAGCATGTGTCGAACCTGCGCATGATGGTAGATGCCTGCAGGAAACACCAAATTTTGTTTAACATCAAGAAATGCATATTTTGCGTACCATTTTGGATTTTTTTGGGGCATGTTGTATGTCAATGGGGATTGATGGTTGACCCAGCCAAGATTGCGGTTATCATCAATTTATGAGTCCCCGCCATTGAGAAAAAACTACGCTCCATCTTAGGGCACACTGGTTACTACAAGAAGTTTATTGAAGGCTACACTCTAATCATTGTGCCAATGGAGAAGCTGCTAAAGGAGGATGCATCCTTTCTTTGGGATGAGGAGTGTCAGAAGAGCTTTGAGATAATAACGGAAAATATGGTCACTATTGGACGATATTAATCACCATTAAATGACTAAGACTATACACATAAATTATCAATCCAGGGATGTCTTTTATTTCAATGACAGTCACATTGTTTGTGCTGATACATCAAACCAGAAGCAAATCAAATTAAAGAGAAATTGTTGTTGAATGAAATGATGAAAGAAATCATTCATGTTGAAATAAAAACAATCTTTAGGAATGTAATCAAACCTCTATTAATTGTGCCTAGCACACCACACAACAATTACACCAGCTTTCATTTCTAAATACATCTATGTAACATCATAATAATATTGAAATTGAGGCCAATCTACTCACAACTAGAAAAACAAACAAAAACACTTCCACCAATACATAAAGCAAAGAAGAAATATGTACAACTACCTTAACTACTATAGTCCCTACTAAAGAGGAGGGCCCTTCCTCCCTAGCAGGGCACATGAAGAGATAGAAACTAAATGGAAATTAAACAAGACAATGCATGTAACAAGAACACAATATTTCTGTGTTATGATGATCAAAAGTTACAAAGTCAAGGTGATGATATCCTCCTTTCTCTCTCTGATTTGTGTCCTTTAAATATACAATATACAAAAGGTAAAATTCCAACCAACATATTACAAAATCTAAGATATCTTTCCACCATGATTCAGCTGTAACAAGTTGAATCTGATTATTGCAATTGAGGAAATTTGGAAAATGACCACAACAGAAAATTTGCCAATATGTCCTTCGAAGAACCTTGTATTTCTCCCAATGATGACAAAATTTTGGAAAACTACTCAACGAAAAACTAATTTGGTTTTTTTTTCACAAAACCCATGTCTCATATTTTCAATATTCTTCTTCATTTCCTGAAATGTCCAACGCAAATCGTCACCTATTATTCCAACAAATTTCTGAGTTGGAATATTTAATTATGAACTTGAAGATCGGATTTGCAATCTAAAAGAGATCTTGGAGGCTAAAAAATTTGGCCATGTATTCAGATTATTTTTTAGTAGAAGGATTTAGAAAAGAAAGAAACATAGGAAGTTACAAAGATTAGGGAGAAATTCGGTGATATGTATTCTAAAGCTACAAAAATCATTATGTTCCTGAATTCAAAGAATATTTATGAGATGGATGATTTAGGAATTGATGATAGGACAAAAACAATTTTTGAGGTAAATAAGATTCTAACCAAAAAGAATCTTATTTCTCAACTGGAGGAGAAATGTTAGAGTTTGGAAATAACAGTAAACATATTTTTCACCATGATAGAAGCTCTAAATGAGAGAGGGTTACCTAGTTTTTTTGTAATTAATAAAAAATTAGTTACTCATGAACATTATATTAGAAAACTGAAGGAGGTGGAAAGATACAGTTCAAAATCTGCAAAAATAAAAGGAAACACTACAGGTAGAGCTTTCTTAGAAGCAATGGGAAATTATTTCTTTAACTAACATGAAGTAAATCATATTTTTGTATTGAGACCAAAATTTGAAAAGTAAAATGAGGTTAGTGAGATTTACTGAAAGGTAAGTAAATTACCCATTCCAGATGAAGACAGATGGGACAATATTTGTGAATTACTAGACTGATTAGTAATTCAGATGCAGTAAGAGGATATGCCTGCACATTATACAACGCATCAGCCAATATATCATAGAAAAATTCCAGTTTATCAACAATGTCTTTCAAATCAGAGCTACCTCTTTACGCAGTTTCCCACCTAGCCCATTACTCTGCAGAGATCGATAATTTTTTTTTATAATAGGGATAATTACACACTGTCTGTTGAGACATCGATTTTGTAATGATTTTGAAACTATTGTATAAATACTTCACATTTTGAAGTATTCCACGTTTATTGTTGAATATAATTTTCTCCAAGTTATTGTAATTTTCTGGTCACTGGACTCATAAATAATACAAGGACATTCTTCACGTGATTCATGTGGTGTACGAATTGGTGATGTTTTTCTCTCATTTATGTGTTTATTCATTGTTTTATTTCTTTGTTATCTCTTAAAAATCTTAATTGCATTATAGAAATGGTGATGAATAGAATTTGTTGAAATATGCACCCTATTCTGGTTGTAGTTAATTTCTATGTTTTCTTCTGAAGTCAAAGTGAGTAATTCTTAATTTCTCCTTAGTTTCTACTCAACCTTTAATTTCTTCTATTTAATATCACTTGAAATTCTGAAATATCCAACTAGTGCAACCTAGCTTTCCCTGTGAAAATAATTTAAAGTTTGATGAAGATCCAATTATTTGTTAGACTCCATAGCCCAATGGAATTATAATAATTCAATCAACCAAACAATCCAAACAATAAAAAATAAACAAAAAATTGCAAAAATTAATAACTAGCCCAAAATTTATCAAAAAGCATAGCTAAATTTTACAGAGAGAACCCTCTCTAAAGCTAGGAGGGCTAGATCCTACTTTCCAAAGTGGTTTTGATGTTGTCCTCTGTGTTTACTCTCACAATATCAAAAATTACATAACGATAACATAGTGTCAACCATAGTGGGGAAAAAATTGAAAATATTTTCACTTTTTCTGAATTCATTCTCCCTGGTTAAAAGACGTGTATTTTAGGAAATTTTCAAAGATTGTTTACTTTTCACTTCTATAAATAATAGTGTCTGTGCGGATTAATTTCCCATTCTGTCTCCCAAAATGTATTATACCGGATCTCATACAAATCCTAAACCTAAAACTATTGTAGATGACCCCAAGAAACTGTTAAGGAGGAGGATTATAGCTGAAAGACAAGGAAGTAGTAGTCCACCCCTTAGGGCAGATTCTCTTCCAAAAGACATTGTCACTTTATAGGACATTGAATTTGATTTACCTTTTGAACATATTCTATTTAGGACTAAGTCAGCAAATTGGGTGGACAAAAATTTGGTAGATCAGTCTACCCTGCGATGCCACTCATTTGAAGTACAGTCTACTCAACCCAAAATCGATCTTGATACCCAAATCCTTCAATAATCTGATAAGCTACATGATTTAGTACAAGGACTAGATATATCTATCCATGAGGCATACATCCAACAGACTATTGAACTTTCAACCTTAAATTCTTTTGGTGTGTCATGTACTTCATCTCAATCTATTCATCCAAGATCATCCAATATTACTCCTTATATTGTTTGCACTACCATTCTTGTAGCTTATCATCAAGCAATAGAAACTCCCTCTTCACCTCAATATTCACTACAACCTCCACCTTTAATTCAACCTCCACCTTTAATCAATCCACATATTATCTATCCTCATATACCCATCATGGAAACAAGATATGCTCCACTTGTTCTTGAAGGTCCTTTGGAAAATATGCCACGGGACTATCAAACTAGGATAACCCAGATTGAAAAAACTGGACTTGTAACTGCTCAACAACATGTAGATAGGATGAATGACAGTTTTGACTTTAAGGATTTATATGAAGAGAACGTTAAAATGAGGTTATGTGCTCAAAGTCTTACTAGAGAGGTTAGGAAATGGTTCAAATCTTTTCCCCCTACTAGTATTAATGATCTCCCTATATTCCATTAGTATTTCCCTACTAGATGGGAAATTAAAAATAACACTCTTCAAATCCTATCAGAATATTAAATCATCAGGATGGCACCTGGGGAAAGTGTGCAAGATTATTGCACTAGATTTAACAATGTTTATAATAAAATTCATGCAAACATAAAGCTGCCTTAAGGTCTAGCCTTAATAAAATTCCCCCATGTTTTTGAGGCAAATATGTCTTATGAGCTAAGAGAGAGAAACTCTTCCACCTTAGAAGAAATGGAAAGAGATGCAGTGAGTGTAGAATCCAACTTATTAGCTAAAAGAGTTAGAATGAAAACATAAATGAGAGTAACTATGAAAGAAGAACCATCAACATCTTATCTTGATGCTCAAATTGATTCTTTAGTTAGAAGAGTAGAAATAATGATGGAATGAATCAATCTAACATATAGACTTCCTCCAAGAGAAAATCAACCTGACCCCCAGAACCGAAACCAAAATGTTAGGAGAAATCCACCACAGATTAAACAAAGGGAACAAAGGGGACCAGACTAGCAAATTATACCTCCTTTCCAAGAAAATTACGATGCTGATGATGGTGAAATAGTGCAAGACATAGAATACAATAAAATTTATCTAATGGGAATACATGATGATGAAACAATTTTTCTTACTAAAGAAGAATGAGGATTTTTTTAGCTTTATCAAACAGAACTTGATTTTAAGGAATCAGGTGACTACAAACAAGGATTTGAGAATCCCATAATGGAGGTCCATACACAATACAAGCTTAGGACTAAGAAAGCCTCATATGCCCCTAGAAACAAAACTTCTGACATTCCTGCTAAGAAGACATCTCATACTCTTGTTAAGAAAATCACAGATACTCCTCCAAGGAAAATTTTCGAAGCTTCAGGTAGAAAAATAGTAGAAAATTATGGTAAACATATAGTTGATGCTACTTCAAAAACAACTTAAACAGACATCTAGACCACTAGTCAACAAAAAGATCCTATTCCAAAATATATTACTGATAAATCTAATTTCTTAAATAGGAGTAAAGGTGAGGCATCCTTCAACATTGAAAATGAGATGGCAAAGCTCGAAATACAAATCCCTTTAACACAACTGATGAACAAAAACATATGCAGATCTTAGGCAATGAAAGTTCTAAATATAAGGGAAGAGACGGACACTGTCAATTTGAATAATGACCAACCTAAACTATTATTTTTTACAAATGTAGACGGTAAAACTAGGGAAGGAGGTGTGCCTCCCTTCTAAGTTAGTCTAAATGTTGGTGATAAAATCCTGCATAATGCTATGCTAGATTCAGGTGCTTCACATAATTTAATGCCTAATGTTGTCATGGAAAAATTATGACTTGACATTACGAGACCATACAGGGATTTATATTCTTTTGACTCTATAAAAGTAAGATGCTTAGGTCTTATCAAATATCTATGTGTTACGTTGGCACAAATTCCAACCAAGAGTTTACTGATGGATATAGTGGTTGTTGATATACCAACCAAGTATGGCATGTTGTTGTGAGGTTCATGGGGAGCTAAGTTGCAAGGAATCCTACAACTATATATGACCTGTTCTACCATACCATTTTGTGGTCTGAAAAGGAGAATATATAGGGAAACCTTGATTAAATTCATGGTAAGTAGCCAATAAAAGCCATGCAACTATCCTTTATACTATGTACATTCATACATGGACTCATTAATTACTTACAATGATGGGGGAATCAACACTCAAGTTGCTAACTTTGAAATTGATATATGTGAAATTGATGAAAATCAAACAAGAGTAGTGGAACGAGACACTCAGCTCGAACAGTTTTGGAACATGGAATTTGGTGGAGCTTGTAGCAAAGAGGGTTCTGGAGATGGAGTGCGGGTTTCAAACACAGGAAATAATCATGCCGAAGCCCATTCATACAACCTCAACTTTCAATGTACTAATAATATAGCTGAGTATGAAGCACATATACTAGGATTACATTTATTGAAAACAATGGGTGCTAAAAGAATTTCCATTCATGGATATTATGAGCTAATCATAAAAAAAATAGAAGGAGAATAATATGCAAAACACCCTAGAATAAGATCATACAAAAATGTTGTGCTGGATTTTCTAGAGTGTTTTGTGGACTATGACCTTTCTGCAATCCCTAGGAATCAAAATATTATTGCTAATAGTCTTTATTTTTCTACCAGTACCTGTAAAATGCCACATCGTAATTGAAAATATACAGTGGAAGTGAAACACATGCCAGCAATTCCATACAATGTTAGATATTGGCAAGTGTTTGGCAATGACAAAAAAATAGAGAATTTTCTGGAATCTAAGGATGAGTTTGAAGAAGATAGTATAGATGTAGAGTGTGAATTAGAAGATAAAATAATTGTACATTATTATCTAGAGAAACAGTTAGACAACAAAGATGTAAATAAAACTGTAAATACGCTAGAAATATTTGAAATAGATCCAAAAAAAGAGGAATTTGAAGTACTTCAGTTAAAGGATAATGTTCTTCCTAGAGGTTCGGTTCCATTATAACAATTTTTTGATTTCAATGATGTAGTTGTGAAACCTAGGATTGAGCCCACAGGGGAAGATGTAAAAGAATGCAAGATAGGTAATGAAAAAGACCCAAAAATGATAAAATTGTCTAAGTCATTACCACCTGCTGAAAGGAAGAAATAAATTTCTCTTCTTAAATAATTTACTAATGTTTTTTCCTGGAGTTATGAAGACCGAAAAGCTTATGATACTAGTATTATACAGCATAACATTCAAATTAAAGAGAACGAGAAGCCCTTTAAACAAAAGCTTCAGAAAATAAACCCTCTACTGATGCCTTTAATTGAGAAAGAAATCAAGAAAATATATGATGCAAACACCATAGTTCCTCTTAGGTACTCTAAATTGGTTTCCAATATAGTACCAACAAGGAAGAAAACAAATGAAGTTATATTATGCATAGATTTTAGAAACCTTAATAAAGTATCACTAAAATAAAACTATCCTTTACCTAAGATGGACCAAATTTTACAAAATGTAGTTGGATCCACGGAAAATATTAGGGCTAATATTTGTGGGTGGGCTAATTTTCCATGGTTTTTCCAAAAACAATATTCACAAATTTTCATTTTTTCTAACATTGATTCGCCCAAATTTTAAACTATAAAATTAATTTATCTTAAAAATCGCCAAAAAATTATAAATACAATATAAAATCATTGAACTGTGAATATTTGTACAAAATATTTCCAAACATTTGATAGTTTTCATATTAGGTTCCTATAATATTCGCCAAGTTTTATAAACTTAAAGAAACAAATTCATCCTTAAAATTTTCCCTAGTCAACTTGGATCTAGTAGGATTTCTTTGTTAGATGGTTTCTCAGGTTGCAACCAGGTTTTGATTCACTGTGATGATCAGTATAAGACAACTTTTACTACTCCATGGGGTACCTTCTTGTATGTGAAGATTCCCTTTGGGTTAATGAATGCTGGAGGCACATTTAAAAGTACAATAGATATTGTGTTTGCTAATGAAATTGGTAGATTTATAGTTATATATCTAGATGACATCATTGTTTATTCCAAAACTCGTGAAGAACATTTGTTACGTTTGAGATGCGTTTTTGAGAAATGTAAGAGGTTTGGAATTTCACTTATTCCTAAGAAAACACTTGTTGGCCTTGAAGAAGGAAAACTTTTAGGTCATATTATTTCTAAATAAGGTATTAGGATTCATCCTAGCATAATTGAAGCTATCTTGAAAATCAATCATCCTAGAGAAATTAATGAACTTCAATCATCTATTTGCAAGATAAACTTCCTAAGAAGATTCATTCCCAACCTTGCATAACTTCTGTGAAACATAAAAAATGTGATAAAAAGAGATTCATAAATAAGATGGAACATTGAAACTTGGTAATCATTTGATAAAGTAAAATAAGCATTGACAAAAGAAACAGTCCTCATCAGTCCAGATTTTACCAAATATTTTATAATATTTTCATTCGCATCTAAACACACAGTAGCAGCAGTTATGTTACAGAAAAACAATGAAGGATATGAGCAACCAATTTCATTATTTAGTAAGGCCTTGAGATATGCCGCATTGAAATATAATATAATGAAAAAACAAGGCTCTGCCATAGTAAAATCAATTAAATATTTCAGAGTGTATATTCTCCATTCTCACATAATTGCTTGTGTACCAAATTCTGTGGTTAAGGATATTTTGACTCAAAATGGAATAGATGGTAAAATAGGTAAATGGATTTCCATCATTCTTGAATATGACATAGAAATCAAACCCTCCAAGCTTATTAAAGGATAGGGACTAGCCAAATTGATGGTTGAGTCTAATTTTCATGCATTGGATATCAACTTTGCAGCTTCATTATATGATCAAGACGAGCATGCAACTCCACATTTTTACGAGGCTTTTATAACCTCACCCTGGTATGTAGACCTCATTTTTGTTTTATTCAATTTAAATACTCCTCCTGGTTTAACTAAGACAAAGGCTAGATTTCTAAAGTTAAAAGAAGTGAAATTTTGCATCATAGATAATGTTCTATATTCGAAAGATGCTAGTAGAATTTTACTGAAATGTTTGTTGAATGATGATGCAGAAAGAACTATGCAAGAATTTGATGAAGGTGATTGTTGTGGACATTTGTACCAAAAAACCACTGCTAACAAGATCCTTAGAGGTGGTTTTTACTCGCTTACCCTTTTCCATGATGTCCATAAGAGAGTAACCTCTTGCCACAAATGCCAAATATTTGAGGGAAAAAGAAAACTATTGCCCTTGCCTTTAAAACCTATATATGTTGAAATCCCTTTTCAACAATGGAGTTTGGATTTCATGGGAGAAATCCATCCACACCCTCTGCCTAACACAAATGGATCCCCATATAAACTCACTATTTTACCAAATGGATTAAGGCCACACCTTCCAGACTAGCAAATGATGCTATAATTATCAAATTTCTAGAAACCAATATCTTGTCAAGATATGAATCTCCAAATAAGCTCATTACAGATAATGTTGCAACCTTTAAACCAAAGAAAATGGTATATTTATGTAGCAGATATCATAATACTTTGGGTTATTGAAGTGCTTATTACCCTTAGGGTAATGGGTTAGCAGAATATTAAAATAAAATTTTGGTCAACATATCAACAATCTGCTAGAAGGCAACAAAAAGTCATGGAACAACAAGAAAATAAATGCACTTTGGGTTGATAGGCTTACTACAAAGAAATCAATTGGAATGTCACCATACCAATTGGCTTATGTGATTGATTTTTTTTTCCATCTTCTTTAGGAGTTCTAGTTATGAAAACAATTCAAGAATTGTAGGTTGAACCAAATGATACTCAGAGAAGGATAAAGCAGACCATTCAACTACAGTAATCCAGGGAAGAAGTCTATAATAAAACACAAGTTATCCATGAGGATGTCAAAAAGATTTTTGACAGAAGAACCAAAGAAGATGACTTCAATTTGGGTGACAGTGTTCTAAAGTGAGATTCCAGAAGAGAAGACAAAGGAAAGCATGGAAAATTTGACAATCTATGGAAATGACAATATATCTTCTATGAATTTAAAGATCAAAATTTTCTCAAATCTTTGGATGGAACAAAGATGTATGGTGGACCTGTGAATGGCAGGATGCTGAAGCATTATTTCTCACAAGAATAGAGATTTTTATTATATCAATTAATTGTAAATACCATTGAATTTACTATTTTGATTGGGTGACCAATTCACAGAAGTTGAAAGCCGCAGAGAAGGCCATAAGATTTTGATTTATATGCTACCATAATTATATTGTCAATATGACTATTATAGTTTCATATGTTGTCCTTGATGGAAACTCTCTTGAAAATGATGAAGTATATGACTTCGAGAAAAGCATAGTGGTTTTGCAGAAGGTATAGCAGAAGAAAAGTATAAGTCCAGCAGAAGATGGTTAATATTCATAGATAAAGGTTCTATACATGATTTTGTGTAGGCCAAGTCGCGTATACACACGGACAATAATGATCCAAGTCGCTTATGCATTTTTCACTCTAAATTTATGATACCACGGGGAATTACCATGGTTTTAGCCCACAATATTAAGCGTGGTGTCATATATTTGATTTTGTACAAGAATACCATCGGCATTTGTGTCGTTTTGGCTCATGGTATTGATAAAGGCTAAACCTATATAAGGAGAATAAGATCATAGTGCAAAATATCATGCATGAGTAAGGGTTTGAACTCAATACTTCTCGCTAAAGTATATCTACATGAAATGGGTTATGTTTATTGGAAAATCTGAAATTATGATGCACCCATGGATAC
The DNA here is from genome assembly GCA_034641835.2 of Pinus albicaulis. Taxonomy (NCBI): domain Eukaryota; kingdom Viridiplantae; phylum Streptophyta; class Pinopsida; order Pinales; family Pinaceae; genus Pinus; species Pinus albicaulis. The sequence continues at coordinate 1,151,919,936 of CM076583.1, forward strand.
AATGATGGATGAGGATCTCTAGAGCTGAAATGATTATGTATTTTCTTGATATATTGATGATATGTTTTGATCTATGACCTCATGCATGTTTGATGAAGTAAAGTGAAGAAATTTGGCTAAGTCTATCGATGTGAAACTTTCTACAAAATTAATATTTACAGATCTATACTCTGGTTTGTCATGGTGAAAGTGCATATACACGCGGGTTTGTCTCAGCTAAAGTGTGTATAGAAGTCAAGGTTTTCTGAAGCTTGATGAAGAGGCCATCTGTTTATTGTTTCTATATTTATGTTGTTTGTCAATGAATTCTTCATGTAGATATGGGTTGTTTGAATACTGTATATGCTTCTAAGTTGAATATGTACAAATATTATTTATGAGTGATTAAATATGATTAATGATGCTCACTGGATAAGGTTTCTGCAAATAAGAAATGATATATGACTGAAAGCCTCATATCTGTTTCTGAGATGGATCTTCTGGAAATTCAGTATTCGCAGATCTATATGCAGTTTGGTGTGAGGGAAAGCACATATACATGCAGCTTCAGTAAAGAAAAGTAGCGCATGCATTTAAAATAATGAATGATGAGTGTTGAAATTGTTTCTCCATGTTGATTTTGAAATTTGGGTTTATTACTATGTTCTAGTTACAGTGATCTCACTATTTTGTTTGAAGTTTGGGTTAAGTTTATTGGTGTTGATATTTATGCTAAGTTGTGTTGGAGCTGTTGGATCTAGTGTAAAAATTTATGAAATGTGGTATGCAGTGAGTTTGAAGGTTGAAGCCTTTAGTGTGGAAGTAGAAGCTTCCTTCCAGTACAAGCTGGTGTTCTGATCAGGGGGTTGAAGCTCCCTTCCAGTAGTGGTTGGTAAACAAGATCAGTTGGTTGGAGATCCCTTCCAGTAGTAGCTATAGAATGAGAGAAGGTTGCAACCTTCTCGCAGGTAGATGCCTGCATACTGATATGAGTGTGCATTAGTGAAACATTGTAAGCAGTTTTCTATATAATAAATATTGAAGACAGAGATGACAACAATGGTGGTTTTCTTCCGAATTGGGTTTCCACCTTAAATATTGGTGTTCATGTGTGATGCTCTTGGGTGATGATTTATTTTTTATTACTTCACATATTTATTTCTTAACTTTATGATGCATAACTTATGGGTTGGGTTAAATAATGTTTCTGAAATTTTATCTACATAGCAAAAATATCTAAGTATACGCAATTTTCTGTTAGTATATCTATTTATATACGCTAGTTGGGCTAATCAAAGTCGTGTATAGAAATCAGTAAGATAAAAGTAAAATATTGTGATTATTGTAAATACTGATTCACCCCCCCTCTGAGTATTTTTCCCAACAATTAGTATCATAGTAGGTCCTTCTGAAAAATCTTACTTGCTAGAAGGAAGATCATATAAGATTAGCAATCAATATGGGACAACATCTATGAGGCCTTCACTCTTCAACAGAAAAAATTTAATCTTATAGAAGACAAGGACAAGATCCTACCTTCAATCTCTTGGAGCAGATGTATGAGCTATAGTTGAAGGCAGTTATCAACATCCGACCTCAGTTCCAGCAGATCCAACAGCAAGGAAGAACTATGAAACCAATGCAAAGGCCATCAATGCATTATTGGGGAGTCTGACCGAATCATAAATTGTCAAAGTTATGAAGTTGAATAGAGAAAAGGAGATATGGGATAGAATCATTCTGAGCTATGAAGGTGATGCCAAGGTATATAGCGCTAAATTCCAAACTCTCAAAATTCAATATGAAAAACTCAAAATGCATAATGAGGAAAGAATTACTAATTTATTTTTACGTCTAGATGATATTGTAAATCTTATGAGAAATATGGGTGAAACTATAACTGACACCACTCTAGTAGAAATTTTTTTAAGATCTCTAACTCCTAAATTTGAGTCAAAAGTGTCTGCTATAGAAGAGAAGCATGATCTACAAACTCTTATTATTCTTCAACTTCATGGGATTTTGACAATGTGTAAAATGGGGAAAGGAGGTCCATTTGAAGTCAAAGAAGTTTCTTTTAGAGCTAGTGAAAAAGGAAAGGAAATGGAAGAACAAGAAGGATGAGGGTATGTATCAGAAAAAGATGAGATAAATTTTGTAAAGAAAATACAAATTGGCACTAGAAGATTCAGAGGTAAGCTTGTTTTAAAATGTTTTTTCTCGTGTAAGAGTTGGTCATTAAGTTGTTGAATGCCCTCATAAAGATAATCATGAAAAGGGAAAGGAAATAGAAAAAGGTAATAAGAAACATTTTATCAATAGAAAAAGCTATTATACTCATGAAGATAGTGATGGTCTATTAAATAGTGACGAAGGATAATCTAATCAAGATATTAGATTACTCATGGAATTTGAAAAGGACATTGTTGATGCTAAAGATAATTTTATGGATTCTTTAGAAGAAAATGATTTTCTTGAAGAAATCAATCAACTCAAAATAGTTTTGGAAGAAAAAAAAATAGTCATAGATACTCTAAAGAATCAACTTATAGAAAAGGAGAAGGAGAAGGAGAAATTAGAATGTGAAATAGTAAGTCTAAGAAAGGAAATTGAGAAAGTGAAAACTTTAATTCTTAGATTGTCTAAAGGATATGAAACCTTAGATGAAATTATCAAGGTGCAATTCTCTCCCCTTATAAATATTTTTCTTGGATATATCATTGAATATTCTCAATCCTCAGCAGCAAGTTATCTAAATGCAACTAAATCCAGTGAGAAACACTTCGTCACTCAGCAAAAGAGCAAAGATAATGCCCAGGTAAAGCATGACCACTTCAATTCAAGAATGAAAAATAACATAAATTAACAGGTAAACACCAATAGAAGGTTCCATGATCGCAGAAATTTCGTCTTTAATGGTGAGTGCTTCTCATGTTATAATTTTGGTCATAAAGGTGCTCAATGTGTTGCATACAAAACCATCATGACCAGAGAAGTAAGAAAGCAAAGAAATGATACTGGAATAAAGAAGAATAATTATAACAAATTTTCTCCTCTTCAACATGAAATTGAATGTTCTTATTGAAATAAATTTGGACATGAAGAATATGAATGCAAGTGCAAAGTTGAGCCAAAATAACATATACCCACAAACTCCAAGGTATGAAGAAAAAGATATTTATAGGTAGAAAGCTATGGTATAGATATATTTGCAAAAGGAGAAGAAAATAAATGGTACATTGATAGCGGATGCTTGAAACACATGATAGGTGATAAAAACAAACTCCTCTCATACAATGCTTTAGAGAAAGAAAATAATGTTACTTTTGGAAATGACTCTCGTGCTATCATTAAAGGTAAAGGTTCTATTTTTCTAAAACAAAAGGTGAAAGCTAAAAATTTCATATATGTGGATGGATTAAAGAATAACTTGTTGAGTGTGAGTCTAATGTGTGATCAGGGAAATGAAGTCGTCTTTATTTCAAAATAATGTATAGTTCGTGAACTTGACACATGAAAAAACATAATAAAAGGAACCAGAACTCCAAGCAATCTATATATATTGAAATATGGCAAAGAGAAATGATATTTAGGTAAATCTATAGAAAATTGGTTATGGCATAGAAGATTGGGACATTTGAGATTCTCTCAAATAAGAAAATCTAGCAAACTCAAGGATGTTCGTGAACTACCCAATATCACTCTGCCTAAAAGTACCATAAGCAAATCATGCTAATTTGGTAAGAAAACTAGGGTTCAATTCAATGCCAAATAAGGATGAGCAAGTATTTGTCATTAAAAATAATATATCTGTCATTATTTAAAATTGTTAGGAAGGTATTAAAATTGCACAATACTTCAATTATTAGAGGTTCAAATAGTGTTCCAATGATGTTAATAATAATAGCTAATAAAAACTTCTCTTAATTTTAATTCTATTCTTTATATTCCTTACCATATTGATTTCAATTGCGAGAAGCATAGACTCATAACTGCTAACCTCATTATGGTTTCTATTCCCATTACTAAAATTAAATCTTTTTAATAGATTTTCCATTTTTCTAAATTCAATATGGATTATAGGATTGGGTTACTCTCTTTAATGACAGCTTCATGTAATGGAAACCTTCACTTCAATCCTAACTCAATTTAAAAATTTACCCTTAATACCTAGTAACATGATTGTGAAGTTGGAAACACACAGAATTTAATTATAATTCTAATAAACCTTAGCTATATGGTTATATCATACCCTATAATTTCTTTGGTCATAACCCCTTGAAGGAGATAACAACAAGAGATTTAAATAGAAATTATTCCACAAGAACTACCTATTACACCTAGGGACACTTTGAGTTTCTTCCAATTTATTAAACAATTTACCCATTCCAACAACATAAACAACTCTATATTTAGCACCTCAATGAATATTACACTCAATCATAATATCCGTATAGTGAAAATTAACAAAATTTAAAAACCATCCTATATTTATTACAGTCAATCAATTTTGTAAATAATATCACATAGCAGCTAAATAACCATTCTAAAAAAATCTTTAGTAAGCAGATTCACATTTAAGAGACATACACATAATTTCGAATAACAAGAATTATTATTGATATACTCTCCTTCCATTACCAAATGAGAAACCTTGAAAATAATCTTTTTCCACCAACCATGAGTCTTCTCCAGAGGTTCTCCCTTGAACACAAATCCTCTTCCCACTAGAGCCAAGAACCTTTTTTTAATTGAAGAAAAAAAAATTCTTTAAATTTCACTTTTTTTTTAAGGAAGTTTATTTATTTACCCTTCTCTCAGCGTTTTTTACCACACCCAGTGATTCAATATATTTTGATCTCCCAATTTTACCAAATCATACTAATCCACTCCTATGTATTCACTCCTATGTATTTTACGAGTAATTAATGGACGTTTTTTTTTTCTGAATTATTTTTCCTCAAGGATCCAATCTTACCAAATCATACTAATCCACTCCTATGTATCCAATCTTACCAAATCATACTAATCCACTCCTATGTATCCAATCTTACCAAATCATACTAATCCACTCCTATGTATTTAGGAGTAATTAATGGAAGATTTTTTCTGATTTATTTTTCCCCAAGGATTCTATTAAACTCAAATTATTTCCCAAGGAAACCATCTAGATTACTTTATTACTCAATTTTGTTATTTACATCACCATGTTGAATTTCAGTTCAAGTTTCCTATGGCTTTCTAGCCATTGTAATACAAGTAGTTCATGCTAAATAAAAAAATATTTACATAAACATAGAGGAGTATTACACTAAGAGAATAGTAAAGGCTATTAAGTACTTTGCAATCAATGAACTCTAATTAATTGTAGATTTCAAGAATATTTCAAAATTTGAGAGGCAAGAGAGAATGGTCAAACAATTTACTTTAGGAATCTCTAATAGACATAAGAATGCCACTTTGGAGCTACCAGTCAAAAAGAAAAAGAGACAATAACATTAAGGTGTCTTTAGTAGTATAGTGAAAAATAGTGAGAATAAAAACTAAGAGAAAGTTGAGGAAGGAAAGAAAGTAAATAAGTTTTTTTCTGTTTTTATGTAAAGAAGTATTTACCTTTTAGTGGATATGTAAGCTAAATATATTTTTTAATATTTGATATCTAAGACTAAAATATATTTTAAGAATATATAAAATTTCGTAAAAATTTGAAAAATATAATAATTATATTTAAATCTAATTATCATAATATGTTTGATATAATTTTAATAACAAATAAAAAATATATTTTTAACAATATTGTATTAAATTTTGTATACATGAAAATACAAATAATTATATCTATTATATGGATATACTAATATATAAAACAAGTTAGAATATATCACATTTAGATATAAAACATTTAAGTTTTACATATAACATATGTGTATCAATATCTATGCAAAATTTAAAGTGTACTCATTACATATTGTTTTCCAATATTTATAGATTCTCAAATATTATGAGTAATTCACATAAACTAGGTGCATATTATTCGCTATTTTTTCTATTTCAAAGGTACAACACTCTTAGAAATATAGATATATTGTTAATGGTGTCAATATCAAATATGTCACTTGCAAGAATTGAACTTTACTGGGGAGGATTTCATTTCTCCCTCCCTAAAATCTAAAATAACCTCAATCTACATGTCATTTGTCTTCCTTATATTCAAGAATTTTAGAATAACATGAGTAAAGTTACATAATTGTAGATTAATGTGAATACCTTCAAATAAGTTTAGGTGACTTTAACATCTCAGGTATGGAAATTCTAGAGTAATATTAAAAACCTCAAATAATTCTAGAATAATATGAATAAAAACCAATAGGTTCAATTGACTTCAACATCTAGCGTATGGAAATTTTTACAATTTCTACAATATTGATTCACCCTCTTCTTATTATTGTCTTAGTTTCTAACATATGTGTGGTCGTCCACTTTCATCAATAAATTCAACAGTTGCCAAGTATTCCTTCCTAGAACCAAGGTTATCCAAACTAACTTGGGCTTGATCTAAGTCCTATCATACCATAGCTATCCTATGCCTTCTATGTGGTGTGCCATCCTCTTCAAGATAAAAGTTTAATATGCTTTGAGAATTACAAATAGTTTGGTTAGCCAGTGTGACTCTATTTTATTATTAATCAATTAATCTTATCCCTATGGCCAACAATACTTGGAGCAAATGATATGCACTATAAAATCTCTAAGAGATTCAAGAAGCAAACCGACTAAAAATGGACCTCTTGAAAGCTAAAACTCTTGAGGGAAGGAAACACCCAATTACCTTGGAATAAAAAAGGAATAGAAAATTTGTTACCCCAACCTCCCAAAATTTATCTTAGATAGTGAAATTGACCTTAACTGAGCTAATGGTCACCCTAAACTAATACTAATATGGTGATTGACATTTGCCTCATGTATTGTGGGGACATCCCACCCACAATAACCTAGTTAAGATCTCTAGAAGATAGACCAAACCTCTCTAGAGGTTTCTCAAAGTGAGTTGGATTTCTCTCAAAAAAGTTCCCTTCTAACACAAACAATTCATGGACCCAGTGGCCTAAGAGACTCGATGTCACTCCATAGATTCCCAATATGATAGCATTATTCACTTTTGTGTGAGAGGAGGTTTTCAACAAGTGTATGATATGAAAATGGATTTATAGTATTCTTTAGTAGATCTAGTTTTAGTTTTATAGTCTTGAATAGTTTCCTTTATAAACCATAATCAAAGTCTCTTATTTTTCTACAACCAACAAATGTCTAATATATTTTATAACATTTTAAGTGAATTAAAAAATATAATAAGGTTATTATTTAAACAATGGAAAACAAAAATGAGACAACTATGAAAATTAGAAAATCAAATTAATATAAGAGTTTTAGCATAAAATTGAATGAGTGATTGGAAGAATAATTACAATGAAAGGAAAAACTAAAAGATGTTCATGGAAGTAGTAGCCCATTAAGGGTTACAAGATTTCTATAAAAAAAAAATATTTGGAAAATAAATGCACAAAGTTGCATGCAGTTAAAGGTTGAATAAAAGGCTTTGAAACATTTATTTTCTCTTAAAGACATGTTTTCTTTGAGGATGGAGGGAAAGAACAAGCCCATGATCATGGAGGATAAATGGAAACCATAAATTCACATGGTGGGCTAAAAAAGAAATTATAGGAGTAAGGATAAAGATAACTAGGATCATATCTGGGCTATTTAGTGGAGTGAAATGTAAATGGAAGACAACATGAGTTTTAGTCAAAGACTATGGTGTGAGAAGAATGAGGCCAAGCCTTGGGTTACAATCTCATGCAATAACATTAAATCAGCACTCAACATAGATACTTTCTTTATTTTAAGGAAATTAATTGAACTTTAATTGAGACTCAAAAGCTTTTCCAAATTGGTTTTATTGAATTTATTTGGCTTAAGTATTGTAGATATTAATTTTCGTTAATTTAGGAAATCCTTTTAAGTTGAAAGCCTTTCACTCCATTACTAAATTTCCTACATATTCCAAAATTTAATTTAGTTTCTTAAATAAAAATCTGAAATTCAAGGAAAATACTTTCCATTGTAAAAAATCCAACATGAAATTGAAAACAAGGGAAGAAGGAAGAAGAAAGTGGAAATAGTTTGGGAAAAACAGGGACATTGAGAACCACTATTAAATTAAGGAAAGGAATATGTACTAAAGCAATTACTCTATTAAATGAAGGAAAGAAACATGGACTAAAGCAATTACTGTGAAAGAATAGTAAATCTGATGGAATGGAACTTTTATAAATTGTAAATTTCAAGATTATTTCAAAATTTGAGAGGAAATAAATTGTAGATTTCAGGAATATTTCAAAATTTGAGAGGAAATAAATTGTAGATTTCAGGAATATTTCAAAATTTCAGAGTCAATAAATTGTAGATTTCATGAATATTTCAAAATTTTAGAGGCAATAAATTGTAGATTTCAAAAATATTTCAAAATTTTAGAGGCAAGAGAGAGAGGTCAAACAATTGATTTTTCTCTAGGTTGCAATGTTTTGAGATTTTCTAGAATATCCAATAACCATAAGAATGTCCTTTTGGATTGATGGGCTAAAGAAGAAGAATATAAGATAAGAGTATGATGTGTTTGGTAGAATGGTGAAAAAGAGCCTAAATATAAAAACAAAGAGAAGGTTGTGGAAGAAAAAAAAGTAAAGAAGATTTTTTGTTTTTATGTAACTGAATATTTACTTTTTAGTTGATAGGAAAAAACAATATTTTTTTTAATAGTGAATAGCTAAAAGTAACATATCTCTTAAGAATATAAATATTTCCTAAAATTTAAAATTTATAATAATATATTTTAAATCTAATTATAAAAATGTATTTGATATGATTTTAATAACAAATAAGCAATACATTTTTAGCAATAGTGTATTAAATGTTGTATAAATAAAGATACACTTCATTATATCTACTATATAGATATACAAAGGTATCAAATAAGTTAGAGTATATTACAATCAGACATAAAAATTATATATAATAGATTTATCCAACTTTTAAAATTACTCCATATTGGATACATATTGTTATATCACAAATAGATATAAAATTTATATATATAAATCTATGAAAATTACATATAATAAATTTATACAACCTTTAAAATGTACTCCATATTGAGTACATATTGTTCTATCACAAATAGATATAAAATTTACATATAATAAATATATGCAACTTTTAAAATGTATACAAATTGTTTTGCCACTAACATATTATTTAAAATAATCCTAATGGGCATATTACTTGTCTTGCTCGCATTAATAAGAATTTTAAAATAAAGTCAAAGAATTCTAGAATAATATGAATGAAGTCAAATATATTCAAGTTACTTCAACATTTAGCCTTCGGAAATTCTAGAATAATATGAGTAAAGTCAAATAAGTTCTGGTGACTTCAAAGTCTGAATTGAGGAAATTAAATTGAAATAGGGTGTGGAGAATAATAATCACGAGTCAGAAATACATTAGACCAACCCAATTAAATAAGAAATGTTATTGTCAACCACATATATTTAGAACATTAATAAAATAATATTTATTTATTTCTAAGCAATGTGTGTGGCCTGGGCTGACAAGGAGGCTAACGGGCCTCGCCAATTTAAAAAGCAGAGGGGTGCTTGAAGTTTGAAGATCACAAAAGGTCTAGAGCCCGTTGAGCTGGTGGTTGTGTTGGTGGTAAAACCAACTGCAGGACACTGAGGTCCCCTTTGTATTGTAGTCAGTTGGAGATATTTCTTTCATACATGGCTTGCCTTACCGTTCGGCCCCAGGTTACAGTAAAGTATACGAAGCTTTTCATCGACGGAGAGTTTGTAGATTCAGTTTCAGGTATTTTTCTTTATCGACTGTTCAGTATTTAAAAATCAAACTGTGATTTGTGCTCATTTATTGTTGTGATGTTGCAGGGAAAACGTTTGAGACTTTGGATCCCCGAACAGGGGACGGGATAGCCAGCGTATCAGAAGCTAGACAAGAAGATGTGGATCTGGCTGTGAAAGCCGCTCGTAAAGCATTCGATAAGGGCCCATGGCCTCGCATGTCTGGCTATGTAGTAATTCTTTTTCGTGCTGTGTTTTATAGTTTTCTGTAGACTGTATGGATTGTCCAGATTTGAGTGATTTATATGGATTGTAGATGAATTGGATAAGGAAAAATATGGAGGGTTTAAATTTTATAAACATTAAGTAATCCACAAATTCAGATATTCTTGAAATAAATTAGAATATCAAATGTGAAGTTTTACAACTATGGCCTTTACATTTCTTACAGTCTGACAAGATCACTCCAACAAAACCTATTTTATTCTATAAAATATATTCTACGGAAAAATGCATTAAAGGATTAGCTTGCTGTGGGTTCAGGAAAGAGGGAACGTCCTTCATAAGTTTGCGGATCTGGTGTCCCAAAACAGCGATGAGCTCGCAGCTCTGGAAACATTTGACAGTGGGAAGCCACTGGATATGGTTCGGATGCTGGATTTATCATCCTGTATTCAAATTCTACGGTATTATGCTGGTGAGATATCTTGGTTGAAAATTTAAGTTTTTCTTTTCTCATAATTAGGATGAGTTTAGGTTTACGTTATTTTTATGGTAATTAGGTTGAGTTTATTTTTAGGGTTAGGTTGAGGTTATTTTTATGGTAAGTAGGTTGAGTTTATTTATAAAGTTAATGAATTGAGTTTTTTTTTTAATTTCGAGTGATGTTTTTTAAAATTGTGATTTTGTTTCTGGTTACTGTATTATTTTCTCTTACCTACATAATGGTAGGTAGTGACAATTTAGTTGGAGGTGTAGATGTATTTTCTTATTCAAACTTTTCATAATCTTGAGAGGAAACTTCTTCCCTCGCCTTAAAACTAAATTCAAATAACCTATTTTGTAACTCATGAAATTGTTTTTTTGCCATCCTGAGAATTTTTTATATTTACATTTGAATAATTTTGTAATCCAAACGGCTGCATCTGGATAGTGTTGTACTCCAAATGAGCATTATGTTGTAATCCAAACGGCTGCATCTGGATAGCGTAGTGTTGTACTCAAAATGAGCATTTGGTCTTCAAGATTTTGATAAATTTGTGTCTATGAATATGTATACATGATCTGGATAGTGTTGTATTCCAAATGAGCATTTGCTCTTTAAGATTCTGATAAATTTCTGTCTATCAATATGTATACATGTAGTCTTTACGGATTTAAATTTTTATCTATGAATATGTGCAGGATCAGCTGATAAGATTCATGGCCTAACCTTAAAGATGGATGGACCTTATCAGGCTCATACTTTGCATGAGCCTATTGGAGTTGTTGGTCAGATAATACCGTGGAACTTTCCATTGGTGATGTTTTTCACTAAGGTAGCTCCTGCATTGGCCTGCGGATGTACGGTGGTTATCAAATCTGCAGAGCAGACTCCCTTAACTGCATTGTATTGTGCACAATTAGCTCGAGAGGTATTTATATTTTTATCATTTTAATAGGGTCAAGATATTGCACATCCAATTCAATACTTTTTTAAGGGGGGTTGGTCTTTCCATAATTTGTAATTGCAGGCAGGAATACCCCATGGGGTTCTTAATGTGCTCTCTGGTTTTGGTGAAACTACTGGTGCTGCCATGAGCAGCCATATGAATATTGATAAGGTAAGTTGATATATTAATGGAAAATGCTATGATATTTTTTATTTAGAGATCGTTAATTAATTGAATATGAAAGTGAAGGACTATGAAAACTTTATAACTTAGTATTGGATTGTACTCAGATATCATTTACAGGGTCAACTCAAGTTGGCCGACTTATTATGGAGGCTGCTGCAAAGAGCAACTTGAAGCCTGTGACATTAGAATTGGGTGGAAAATCCCCTCTGGTTGTTATGGAGGACGCTGATATTGATAAAGCAGTGGAACTTGCCCATCTAGCAGTATTTATCAACATGGTGACTATACCGACCAGATGCTTCATCAAGCATACTAGATTAAACGGTATAGCGTGAGTATGCTGTTTTGATACTTCTGTGATCAAATATCTGCAGGGACAACTCTGCTTAGCAGGATCGAGGGTTTTTGTTCAAGAAAGTATTTATGACGAATTTGTGAAGAAAGCAGTGGAGAGAGCAAAGAAGCAAGTGGTTGGAGATCCTTTTAAGGCTGGAGTCTATCAAGGTCCTCAGGTAAACAATGCGTGCACTCGCTCATAGAATGCATTCCCTTATTTAGTATTAGCAAATTTATGAAAATGTATGCAGCAACTTTTCTTAAAACAACAATTGCTAAGAGCTCCACCAATCAAGATTTTCTGAGAGGTCAGTTTTAATTACTGTTTCTAAATTTTGGGTGGAATACTGGAGTAATAGGTTTGATACTCAGTAATTTTGACATAAGTTTTTAATATTTATAAGGTTTAGAAATAGCAACTTGTAATTTAAAGCATGAGAGTGCCTTAGGGCAGTGAGAGTCCAACCATCACCAGGACATACATAAAAAATAATTGTATCATCTCATGTCCCTGCGACGGAGAAGAAAGTAATTCCAATAGCTATACTGTTCCCTTATTAAAATCAAAAATGAAAAAGAAAAAGGTCGGTTACCTGATTGAGTATACACAGAACAAATGAAAGAAACATTTTGATTCCAGAGAAAGGACAAAGATTGTTTCTTTTTCCATCCATTCTATCTCCAAGTAATTCCAATAGCTATACTGTACCCTTCTTAAAATCAAAAATGAAAAAGAAAAAGGTCAGTGACCTGATTGAGTATACACAGAACAAATGAAAGAAACATTTTGATTCCAGATAAACGACACAGATTGTTTCATTTTCCATCCATTCTATCTCCTTAGTTTATATAATAAAAAGGACATCTCTGTTTCTTCATTATTTATATGAAAATTATTTTTATTATTATTATTATATGTAATCGTTTGTGTTTTTGCATTACAGATCGATAAGATGCAATTTGAAAAAGTGTTGAAATATATTCAATATGGAAAAGAGGAAAGAGCCACTTTATTAACAGGTGGTAATTGCTTGGATAGTGAAGGATTTTACATTGAGCCTACAATATTCGGTGATGTTCAGGTAGTATGAATTTAATTTATATTTTATTAATGTTAATTATATATATATATATATATATATATATATATATATATTATTTTGAAATATTATGTATATTTTTTAATTATGATTTTGAAATATATTATGCAGGATGATATGAGAATTGCAAAAGAAGAAATCTTTGGACCTGTTATGTCCATTTTGAAATTTAAGTAAGAATTTATAATATTATTATATAGTAAAATAATTTATAATTTTAAAATATCTTTTTAATATCTTCTTTAATTATAATTATAATGTTTAAAGTATTTTCAAATTTAAAATATTATTGTTTTTTGTAATGCAGGACTATAGAAGAAGCAATAGAAAGAGGAAATAAAACAATTTATGGCTTGGCAGCTGCAATTGTTACTCAAAATATTGATGTGGCTAATACATTTGCTAGATCTCTTCGTGCTGGAGTGATATGGGTAAATTGTTACCTTGCAGGTAGTGTAGATTGTCCAATTGGAGGATATAAGATGAGTGGAATTGGAAGAGAATATGGATCTTATGGTCTTGAGAATTATTTACAGGTCAAATGTGTTATTACTCCTCTCCAAAATTCTCCTTGGTTATAAGGACTTCTAAGCCTCTGGAGTCTAGTATGGAAGAGATATCTCTGCATCACAATGTGGAAGAGATGTTGCTATGTCATAATTAAAATAAAATCCGTTGTTGGCTCTTTTGTCTCCACTTTTTAATAACCATTGTTTTTCCATGGCATTGTTCTTTAATGTAGCCCATTTAAAGGCATAAAATTCCATGGAATTTACAATAGGCATCATGTCATCTCATGTAAACATTAGCAGTGTTGTGACTTTTCTAATGAAGAATAAAGTTGTCTTTGATATAGTTTAACTTTGCATGAGTAAAGTGAACCATGAAGTTTTTTTCAATATAGTTTAACTTTTTCACTTCAAGGCTAAGCATGAACATTACTTGAATGTATCTTCAATGGTATGTATGTACTTAGTGTTTCATTTTACATATAATGTATATATCAAGCAAAAATAAAATTTTAAAAATATAAGAATAATTTGATATGTGTTTTGAAATATTACTAGCTCCTAGTCAAACAATTGATAACTCTATGAGAAGGTATAGGTCTAGAGGAAAACTTTTGAAATAACAATATACAATGAAAAGGGATGATAGATAAGAATCCTAATAATGACATAATTCTATTCCAAAATCATCTCCAACAACATTTTCATTTCCTTCAAGTGTATTTATTTTTTTATAACGTTTTTCATTGTTTAAATTGTTTTGTAATATGAGATATAATTTCAATCAAACTTTAATTTCAAATTTCAATTTTACAAAATTTTGAAATTTAAATTTTATGAAAGTAAAATAGAAATATAAGAATTTGAATTAAATTAAATTCCTTTATATTTTTAAAATTAACTTTTATTAATTTAAATAAAAGTAATATAATTAAAAATAATAAAATAATAAATAAATTTATATAACATTATATAGTGAAAGGGATGACAAATAAAAATATAAAGAAAGAGAAATGTATATTAGAAAATAGTTTCCAACAAAAATTTTATTTTATTGAACTAAATTTATTTTTTCTAACTTTTTTTTCAATAAGATAAATTTAAATATTTATAACTTTTTCTATTCTTTAAATTTATTTGCAATATGATAATTTTTTTTGTTTTTAAGTGGTATGTTCTCATAGATTACATAGGGCTTTGACAAGAGGCATATTTAGTAGCAATCAAATTTTAATTTCAACTTTTGAAATATAAATTTTATAGAATTAAAATAGCAATACTCAAAGTTAAGTAAAATTAATTTTTTTATACTTTTTCAAATTACCTTCTATTAATATTTATAAATATATTTTAATTTAAAATGGTTCTAGATCCATCCTAACTCACATCTACCAAGTCTCTAGAGATATCAAATCTATTGAGATGCAAATCTCTTTTAGAGTGAAAAGAGATTTTCTCTTGGTGCTTAGTAAATCAATAGTTAAGAAGGATGCACTCTAGTTTATGTTATACTATTATGTGGAGTACAAGAATTACATAATTTTGAACTATTTTTAGTTTTAAATGAATTTATAAATTTACATGTTTATAAGTTAAATTAACTTTGCTCAATTCTTTTAGAGGGAGATAGAGTATCTACACCTTTAACCTTTATCTCATAAATAAGAGATTAAAACTGTTTAAAGACATTCCAAATTAAATAAAACAAATGCAACACACAAACCTGAGACATAGCTCACACGACTTTTCATTAAGTCAATGACAACATTACATATTTATACCATAGGCACTCACCTAATCTTCCTAAGTTTGGGGCAACCATCGTGAACCACTGGAACTAAACTCTAATTATACAACTCTCGTTCAAAAAACCAGAACCACTCCTATTTATACATTATTCTAGATTATTCTCACATCCTCCCTTAATGGAGATATGGATTTTCTACAACACCTAATTTACTTCTAAAAACTTCAAACTTGAGTTTACCAAGAGGCTTGGTAAAGATATCATCCATATTATCCTTGGTATTACAAAATACTAAATCAATTTCATTTGATTCAATCTTCTCTCATACAAAGTGGTATTGCAGCTCAATATGTTTTGATCGGGCATGATATATTGGATTGCATGCTAATTTGATAGAACTTTTATTATCACAATTTATGCATGTTGAACCACTTTGCTTCTCTTCAAGATCTGCAAGAATTCTCCACAACCAAACAGCTTCATGGTTGGCATTTGTCAAAGCTTTGTACTCAAATTTTGTTGATGATAAAGAAACAATTGGTTGTTTCTTACTACTCCATGACATAACCCGTGATCCTATATGAAATGCATAACCAGAGGTAGATCATCTATCATTAGGATTTCCTGCCCAATCTGAATCAGAAAAACCTGTCAATGCAACATCACACAAATCAGTATACATAATACCTAAATTGATTGTTCCTTTTAAGTATCGAAGAAATTTATTTGCAACGTTCCAGTGATTTCCTGAAGGCTTAGCCATAAACTAAGGGTGCTGACTAATTATGCAATGTCTGGTCTGGTAGTGGTGAGATAGTTCAGACTTGATAGCAACTGACGATATAAAGTTCCAATTGCCTCTTTAGTTTCATCTTCTTTGTACAAATTTGCATTTTATTCTAAGGGAGTTGACATAGCTTTGCAATCACTCATATTGAACATTTTAAGAATTTCCTTTGTGTATTTCCTTTGAGTGATCAATGTTTTACGAGGCTCTCTCCATACCTCAATTCCTGAAAAGTAATGCAGTTTACACAGATCTTTCATTTCAAATTCCTGAGACAACTAAATTTTAATTTCTCCAATTAACTTGTAAGCACTGCCTGTGATAATGAGATCATCCACATATAAATATATTAAAGCAACATTTCCTTCTTCATATTTCTTAACATACAGGTTAGGATCATTTTTTATTTTCACAGACTCATTCTGGTGAAAGAAGGTATCAATCTTGTCATACCATGATCTCAATGCCTGTTTCAAACCATATAAAGATTTTCTTAACCTGTAGACTAGATTCTCCTATCCCTGTTTGAAAAACCCTTCAGGTTGAACTAGATAAACTTCTTCCTTTAAGTCACCATTGAGAAAATAAGATTTGACAACCAATTGATGTATCTTCCAATTATGTTTTGTAGCTAAGGAAATCAGTATTCTGATTGTATTCAATTTAGCTATGCATGCAAGAGTATCTTCATAATCAATTCCCTCCCGTTGAGCATATAATTTTTCAAATAATCTCACCTTAAATTTATCAATGCTACCATATGCTTTAAATTTAGATTTATGCAACCATTTTCTTCCAATTGGAACTTTGTTTTTAGGGAGTTCAACTAATTCCCATGTTTGATTTTTCATAAGAGAGTCATATTCATCATTCATAGAATTTCTCCATTGCTCATGTTCTTTAGCTTGTTAATAATCAAGTGGTTCTAAAACATTCATGATATTAGACATCAAGGCATAATCCCTATACCTTGTAGGAAGTTGGGTTTGTCGGGTTGACCATATTGGTTCTACAATACCTCTTGGAGTTCCATCCATGATTCTCCTACTTTGAAGTGAATCTTCTTCTCGTGATGAATCACTGCTGCTGGATGTGCTCAAGCTGCTTTCATTCTTATCTTGAACCTGTACCTGTACCTGTTTAACAAAAGTATCAATTTTGACATGATCATCATTACATATATGCCAAGCATCATTCATTGTATCACTTTTATCAACATTCTCATGAAACACCACACCTCGACTTGCAAACAGTTTATGTGAACTGGGATCAAAAAGTTTATATGCTTTCTGATCTGTACAATACTTAATAAAAACACACTTGATTGACTTTGCATCAAGCTTTCTTCTGTTATCCTTAGGAATATGTGCAAAGGAAGTACATCCAAATACTCTTAAATGACTTACATCAGGTTTATGACCATAAATAATCTCAAAAGGAGTTTGAAAAGTTAATTTCTTGGTGGGACTTCGATTCTTCAAATAAACAGCAGTATTAATGGCTTGTGCCCAGAAACCATTACAAACATTTTTGCCTTGAAGCATACCGTGAGCACACTCCACTAGTGTTCTATTCCATCTCTCAGCAACAACATTTTGCTGAGGAGTATGGGGCACTATGAACTGTTGTTGGATCCCATGAAATTCACAATACCTGTTAAATGCTCCTGATTTATATTCACCACCCTGATCTGATCTGAGAATTTTAATGTAGTTTCCTATTTTCTTTTCAATCAAAGTTTTGAATTCTTTAAAATACTCAAAGACATCACTTTTTATTCGCATGAAATATATCCATGTATATCTAGATCTATCATCAACAAAAACAAGAAATTAGGAAGCACCACCAAGCGACCTAGTTTGCATAGGTCCACATACATCAGTGTGAATTAATTCAAGTATATCATATTGTCTTTTCTCTGTATGAATGGGAAAATCCTCTCGATGTTGTTTACCAAGTGCAGAAGATTCGAATGGTAAATTTCACACTTCAGAACACAAAGACCTTCAACCATTGTTTTTCTTTGCAACAACAATAAATCGTTGTAATGTAGGTGCCCATACCTATGATGCCATAACTCTGCTATTGATGTTGTTGTGGATGTCAATGCAACATGACGCTTCATCATCGCATCGAATTTATACATTCCACCAACCCTTATACCTGTGGAAACAACCGTGTAGTGATCGTGAACATCTTTCACAATACACCCCAATTTACCAAATTCCACTTTTAAATTATTATCAGTGATAGTTGAAACAGATATCAAATTACTTTTAATACGAGGAACATATATCACATCATGAATCTTTCTCATTTGTCCATTAGATAAGTACACACTTATTATGCCATAGCCTTGGAATTTATGTGACTTGTTATCTCCGAGGTAAATGTTTGTGCCATCAGTTTTCTCGTAATATTTATCATAATATTCTTTACTAAAAGTCATATGAGTTGATGCACAAGAATTTATGAACCAAGTAGTCTCATCATCAGTTTCAGCAGACAATGAAACATCAGAAAGAAACAATTTAAGATTTTTAAATCCATCAGTAACTGAAGTGTCTCTTTTCATGAAATTTCCATTATGCCTTCTATGTCTCTCATTTGATTCATGATCCTTTCTTCTAAAGCAATATTTAGCTAGATTTCCAGGTTTTCCACAGTAATCACATTCAATATTTCTCTTAACATAAGAATCCAGATGCGTCATAACTTTCTTCTTTGCTTGAAAATGGCCTCTATTCCTGTCCCATGGGCTCCCTCGGAATGATCTTTTACCTCTTGCAATCAATGCGAATTTAGAACCATTTGAATCCAGTTCAAAATTTTTCATTATCTCCTCTTCTTGAAGAATAATTCCAGCAAAATCATCAAATGTAGGAGGCGTTTGTCTAGATGAGAGTGCTGAAATAAAGGATTTATAGTCTGGGACTAAACCCTTCAAAGCAAAAGTTACTAAATCGCTACTAGACACTTTTTCGCCAATGTCACCAAGCTTATCTCTTAAGTCTTTAATTCTAGAAACAAAGTTTCTCATGCTTTCATTGGCTTCCATTTTGATAGATAGTAGCTTCATTTTTAAAAATAAAATGTGGTTTGCATTAGTAGTTTCGAACAAACCTTTGATAGTTTCCCACGTGTGCTTTGAAGATGTACAGTCCTGAACGTGAGGATTGATGTTATCTTTTACAGACATGCACAAAAACACTTTTTCTTTCATTTCTCACTTTTAAAAATAAAATAAAATGTGGTTTGCATTAGTAGTTTCGTATAAACCTTTGATAGTTTCCCACGTGTGCTTTGAAGATGTACAATCCTGAATGTGAGGAATGATGTTATATTTTACACACATGTGCAACAACACTTTTGCTTTCATTTCTCGCTTATCCCAATCTAGAATCGTGGTGGAAAGAGCAAGCTTGGGCTCATCACCTTTGCCAATCTTCTAGAGGTTTTATTCTTCGATAACGGTGACCAGCTTAAACTTCCAATTGACGTAGTTTTCACCATCAAGTTTTCTAGATTCATTTAAATATGAATCAATAAGAGGATTAGCCATTTTTTTCAACAGTGATGACCAGAGTCAATTCCAAGAAATTAATTCACT
This sequence comes from Pinus albicaulis, assembly GCA_034641835.2. Lineage (NCBI taxonomy): Eukaryota > Viridiplantae > Streptophyta > Pinopsida > Pinales > Pinaceae > Pinus > Pinus albicaulis. The sequence goes on from CM076583.1 coordinate 1,151,939,755, forward strand.
GCAATGATCAAGAAGAGGAAAAAATAGGTATTGAGGCAAAGCAGCCAAACTCTGTTATTCACAAGTGTGCAAGAGTTAAGCTTACCAAGAAAGGAAAGAATATTGCTGCTTTTGTTCCCAACGATGGTTGTTTGATTGCTAGAGAGGGCTCGAGGAGGAAGAGGAGAGATGTTGCGAGCAGAGGTCGCGTCGTAATATTTACTCTATTGATTGTAGTGCGAGGATGAGGAGAACTAAATTGTGCCACAATGGGGAAGATGTGTGGTATGGGAGTAGGTTTTATTGAATGTAACAATGCACAATGGAGAAGCAACAATTAAAAAGGGAGATGCAGCATTGAACAATGAAGAACGATATCTCTGCACTCTCCATGCTGCCATTGTTAATTGTGCTCCATGCTACAACCAATCCACGGAGCCACGAATAACTGAAATAGCCATGATTATGGTGGTATGCCCTAGACAATGGTAGAGGATTCAAAATTTTGTTGACAATTGTGTCGTTTAATAATGCACCCGCTGAAGTCAGGATCACGAGGATCGCTCAATCACTACGGGCTTTCCGTCTCACAGAACACTCTGAGCTACTCTTTGTCGCATCGTTCCTTTGTGTCTTTGCTCAAGGTTACCACACATCCACTCTAGAATCCGGTCAACCTCCACTGAACACAGTAGAGGAGGAAAGATGGTGCACGTCGTTTTTTACCGTAACTGTGGGAAGAAGCCTTAGCATCCCTATGAGAAGGAGTAGCTCGATGTAGAGCTAAAAATTAAAGAAACCTTTGCCGGATATTCGAAGGAGATTCCCTAGTGCGGCATATGAACACGTATGGTCTCCTAGACGAGACTCAAAGCTCTGATACAAAATTAACTAAAACAAATGTAACACACAAACGTGAGACGAAGCTCACACGACTTGTCATTAGCTCAATGACAACATTACATATTTATAGCATAGGCACTCACCTAATCTTCCTAAGTTTGGGACAACCATCCTCAACTAGTGGAACTAAACTCTAATTATAAAACTCTCATTCAACAAACCATAACCACTCCTATTTCTACATTATTCTAGTTTATTCTCACACTACATTACATTATGTTACAACATATACCTAAACATTTTAAAATGAACCTAAACATTAAACAATCATATTATATATCATTAATATTATTCTATAATTAGCAAAAAAAGATTGAGTCCAAAATAATGCCACACCCTCATTGAAATGAAATTCATGGCTTTTATTTAATATTTTTGTAACTAAATGATATTCTCATATAATTACCAAATATTGAGACTAAGTCCAAAAGAATTCTACCCCCTTATCATTTTCTTTTAATACTTTGATAAGTAAATGATATTTTCATTATTAAGAAATTAATTAAAGTTTTGCTTTTCATTTTTTATACTTTTATAGTAGAATACTATCGTAATGTTTTGGAGTTCTTTTTAATATTATAATTATTTAGCATATTCCAAGTTTTTTCTTGCTTTGAGAATATCGTAATGTTTTCGAGTGCTTTTTAATATTATAATTATTTAGCATATTCCAATTTTATTAGAATATTTTATGGTTATTTGACATTTTCAAATTGTCATACCTAAACATAATTAGGTCTTATTCCTAAGAATTTATATAGGTCATTTTCATTAGAACACTTTGAAATATATTAAATGCTATAAACCAAATTTAGGTCTTTTGGCAAGAGTATTATTTATATTCAATTTTGTTTCTGAAATTTTATAATTTTTAGTTGGTATTTTTTTATTGAAGAAAATAGGCTTAGCATTCTCTCTATTGAAATTGGCAATTTTAATTTTTTTGGTAATTAATTTTTTTGATAGGATAGTGGATGGTCTAAATTGAAAGATGATAGTATATTCTCTTAGTGACCATTTTCTAATTATCATCTATCAAAATTAATAAAAATAGAAACATTTAAAAATTGTTCTACCATATAGATTAACTAAAAATGTAAATTTAAAAATTGTTTTACTACGTACAGAAGGATCAACTAAAAATGTAATGCAACCGTCTATAAATTTAATCAAAGTAGAGTTGTAATAGAGGAATTTTAAACATTAATCAAAGTGAAGTTGTAATGGAGGAATTGTAACTGAGAATTTAGCATTAAGCATTGTAGTTCCATTTCTACTGGATAAATAGATAAATTGCATTATTTGAGGGAAAAATATTCTTTAGAAAGTTGAGTTGCACTTTTGAAAAGGTTTTTTATTTTTAACAACATGGAACTTAGGATTATGAAAAGTTTAGGATTATGATCTTGTCCTGCTGGTTGGTTCGAAAAGTGTAGACCAAATTTACTTTGATGTGATTTTCACCAAAAGATTTTAATTACAATTTATGGATGACAAAAGCCAAATTCCTAAAAATAGAGTTTTTTTGTCTCATTCTTGCAACTAGATGGAATCACTAATTTCTTTAATATATTGTTTTCCATTGGATAGAACCACTAAATTCTTCAATGTACTATATACTCAACCTATTTAGGTTTTAAATATATAAATGTGGTTGGATTGTAAATTAAAAATATTCCTTAAATATTAATGAAAAGTCATTAAGAAAGACTGAGAAGTTTATAAGAAGTAGAAAATCATAGTAGGGTAAATCTCATGTGAAAGTGTTAATCTAGAGTTGGTTTCTTTCCTTCAAAGGGACATCTTAACATGTTATCTTTTACCATACTTGGCTTCATATTAGGGTAAATATCATGTAAAATCCTTAAACAAGCTTCTCTATAGAAAAGGAAACCCAAATGTGGACTCAATGGAATCAACTTTTGCATAGAACATAAACTGGTGGACTCTATGGAATCAACTTCTACAAGTTGAGAATCAAGAATTATGCAAATTCCTTGTGAGATGAACATGTATATAGAATCATTCCAACCATAAACATGAAAAAAATAGTATAATTGTAAACATTATTTTTATATAGAAAAGGTTGAAAAACATTATGATACCAATATATATATAGATAATTATAGCTTAATCTAAAATCATAGTACTTAAAAACAATACGAGTGGATTTGCAATGGAAAACACTCCCATTCATCAAAGCAGCCTACAACCCCAAAATGATATTTGACTATTATTTCATCATCTAGCTTGGATAGGAACTAAAACTATGAATTTTTCGCAACAAATACCTTTAGTGCCCAAAATATCAACTTTAGAGCCTTTGTAATGTCAGGGTAACTGAATGGTGTGCTAGTGTAGATTTGTATGTTAGCACTACAACAACCATAAAATTACAATTATTAAATTTCATAAATAATTTTCAAGTTTACAACTTCTTCGCAATAATAAAGGAAGTGTAATTTGGCTTTTCTTTCGTAATCAAAATAATGGGATTGTTCTTGCTACTTCTTAGTATTTGATTTAGTTTTTAATTTAGTATATTGTTTTTATGAGAATAATGAATACTTTGTTATCTACAAAAAAATATTTTGTAGATAGAAACAAAACCTCAAATTACTTAGATTAAATGATATCTATGATATGTTTGCTTTTATTCAGGTAAGAAAATAGTTAATAACTTAAATATTGGTAAGTATTGTGAAAATAAATATATAGATTATTTTAAATTTTGCATATTAAAGATAATCAAATTTATAATGGCAAATAATAATAGTGGATAAAAAGTACTTATTAACTCAAATATAATAATTTGTGATTAAAAAATCACTACCTATTACTAAAATATAATAAATTGTCATAAAAATATTGCTACATATTAATTAAAATATAATAAATTTTAATTAAGACACAAAAGCAAATGATACAGCCAAGAAAATCAACCAATTATACATGGTTTAATTTTGATCAACTAGTCTCTTTAGATCATGTTTTAAAATCCATCCTTTCCAAATTTATTATATTTCAGTAAGTACTGCTATTAAAATTTATATTATATTTTAGTTAATAGTCATGTTAGGTGAATAAATAGTTTTCAGCTGTAATGTTTCTTTGAGGTATAAAGGAAATGTAATATATGTCTCTTTTAATAATTTAATTAATGGGATTGTGCTTCCATAGTAAAATCTATGAGCTAGTATTTGGTTTAGTTTTTTAATTTAGTATTTTTAGATTTTTTTTTATGAGAGTAAGAGATATTTAGTTCATTGAAAAGAATAGTTTTGGATTTGAGAACCACATTTAAAATTAGGTGAGATTGAATAATATGTTTTTCTTTTATTATTTTAAGAAAATAAGTTAATATTAAACAAGTTAATAACTTAAAAATTGGTAATTATTGTGAAATTTGTTTTATAAACCATTTCAAAATTTATATACAATTTGTTTTTCATTTTGAATATTAAAATAATTCAATTTACATTTTCTAATAACAGTAGTGAATAAACATTAACCTCTCACAACATCTTAACAAAAATATAATAAATTTTGATGTAATAAATCCTTTTTAAAATATAATAATTTTAATATAATAATCCATGAGTTACAATATAATAATAATAAAAAAAAACCTATCATCATAACATATTAATTAAAATATTTCAGTATCCCTTCTAAAATATAATAAATTTTAATATAATAATTCATCATTGTGAGAAATTAGAGAAGGGTTATTTCTTCTTGCTTGGGGCCATCATAATGAGGTGTTTAATTAGTCAAGGAAATGAGGCAATCAATGTAAAAAAGAATTAGTCTCTCTAAAGATATGAAATATAATCTCCTCACATAAGTCCAACCAAGAAAATTCAAAAGAAACAAGAAACTTCAAATGGACAAGAAAATTTAAAAGAAAGAAGAAACTTCAAATGAACAAGAAACTTCAAAAGAGGAGGATATACACGAGGAACCAAACCTAGAGAAAGAATAAATTACCACTCCTCAAACTCTCAAGATACAAGCACATATAAAGAAGATAAATGTAATAATGTTGATTGATTCAAGTAGTACTCATAATTTTAGTTATTGTAAGGTAGCCAAGCCAAGGAATTGAATTGCTTCATATACTGAGCACAGAGTGTTAATTAATGGTTGAAAATGGAGGAACTCTAAATTGCTCTCTAAAATTCCATAATGTCAAGCTAACAATAGGGGAATATGTACTGAATATTCCAATGCCTTGAATTCCAATGGGAGGTTTTGATGTTGTATTAGGAGTACAATGGTTACAATATTTGGGGACAGTAGCTTTTAATTTTCAAGAACTCTTCTTGAATTGTTTTTTGGAAAGAAAGCAAGCTAAATTACGGGGTATCCCATGGAAGACAGGAAATATAATAAGCTCTAATGTCATGACAGAGCTTCTAAAGAAATAACAATGAGGCGTAATTGCACAATTATGCTCACCATAAGTTCCAAAATCAAAATAATCTATTTCTATAGATATCCAAAAAGTATTTGGCAACCATTCCAAGGTGTTTGAATCTCCCAAAAGAATCCCACCTATTCGCGATCATGATCATGCTATTAATTTGGTTCGAGGAAGTGTCCTCCAAACATCACACCTTACAAATATCCTTATGTCCAAAATAGCGAAATTGAATGTATGATTGGAGAAATGATAGAGGTTGGTATAATACAACCTAGTCAAAGTTCTTTCTATGCTCGAGTAGTATTGTTGCATAAGAAAAATGGGTCATGGCCCATGTGTCTCAATTATAGGGAGCTCAATAAGATCACTATTAAAGATAAATTTCTCAGTCGTATGATTCATGAATTATTGGATGAATTACATGGAGTGAATTATTTTACCAAGATGGATCTCCATTCACGATATCATTAAATTAGAATGAATACTCGAGATATTCTGAAAATAACATTTCGAACTCATGAGGGTCCTTATGAATTTTTGGTCATGCCTTTTGGACTTACCAATGCACCTTCTACATTTCAAGGGTTGATGAATTCCATTTTCAAACCCTTCCTTAGAAAATTTGTGTTAGTATTTTTTGATGATATACTATCTACAACATGTCGTGGAATGATCATGTTCAACATGTTGACACGATGCTCAAACTATTGGAGGAGAAACAATTATATGCAAAAAACTCCAAATGTTTCTTTCGAGTGTAAGAGGTTGAATATATAGGTCATATTGTATCTCACAAGGGTGTTAAGTTAGACCCTAACAAAATTAAATCCATTAAGGAATGGAAAGCTCCCATAACCATAAAGTAGTTGCAAGGATTTCTCAGGTTAACAGGGTATTATCTCAATTTTGTTAAGAATTATGGGAGAATAGCAACACCTCTAACAACATTATTAAATAAATATGCATTTTCATGGACTCGTGAAGCAACTAGGGCCTTGAACATCTTAAAGAGGAAATGTGCCTAGCACCGGTCTTAGCTACGCCATACTTTAAAAAATCCTTTATTTCAGAATGTGATGCCTCACGAAATGGAATTGGTGTTATTTTAATGCAAGAAGGAAGACCCATTGCTTTTGAAAGTTGTCTAATCAAAGGAAAGTGTTTAGAGAAATCTATTTACGAGAAGGAAATGTTGGCAATAATACATGCACTAAAGAAATATCGACCTTACCTAATGGGAAGACACTTCAAGGTAAAAAATAATCATGATAGTCTTAAATACTTTTTGGAAAAAAGACTGTATTAAGAAGAGTAGAAAAAATGGGTCACAAATATGTTTGGTTGTGACTTTGAAATCATCTACAAAAAAGGGAAAATAAATGTTGTTGCAAATATAGGTTTTAACATTGTATAAAAATTATCTGCAAATGAATTTTTAAAGAAAAAAATAAACAATACCAAGAGCATAAAAAATAAAACATATATCCACAGAGATTTTCCCCTGGATCCCAAATCATAGCTACCATTTGATTTTTCATTATATTCCTTTTAGTGTTACAACACATATATACAAGTCTGTTATCATTGGAAAATCGTACAGGCAAAGGTGACATTATTTAATGTGAGGCAGAAGGATTTACGGGGCTCAGAGAAATTAGGTAATCTGAAAGTATTTAAAAATATCTAAGGTATGAAAGGAAAAATCAAATTGCATACAAGAAGGCCTAGTCAAATGTGCCTTTGCATGCAAAAGTCTTCGATAAACGCACCTTTGTGCGCCTTTTGCTCAAAAAAATGTGCAATCGTGGGAGTGGCCGAAGTCACCTTCCGAGACTGCAAGGCACACTCTAGGAAATTGATTCCACACTTGAGGCCACCTAAGGACAACTTCTGAAGCCTCCTTAGGACATCAAGGGAGCACACAATCAAATAAATGTGGCACATAATGGAATCACCCTCCTCTCTTCGATCACTATGCACAATGTACCAGGAAAGGGAAGGAGGATTTGAATTCTCACATAAATGACCACCAAGATATGAACAACATGATAGCACATTGTTATGCTGCCTAGAATTTCCCCAAACAATACCAGCAGTGTGTGATCCGAAGCAGAGATAGAGGGGACCCAGTTGTTGGCCATCCAACAACTCTAGTCCACCACAGTAGAGAGAGGGAGACTTTGTGCCAAGGCATCTCGGAAGTAAAGACATCCTTGCATCGGGACATAGAACCCCTAGTTCTAAGGGCCCCTTGGTAAATGGGTTAAATTTTCATCTTCATTTCCTGCCAACACTCAATTATAGGGGACGTAAGCATCATCGTTTGGATTATTGAAGTTGTTTGACTCTATTTTGAGCTTTTGTGTTATTTTTTTAAGTTTTAGTTTAATTTTTTTGTTTGAATATGCATGATATTTCTCTATCTAGTATGCTTACGTTTGAGCATGTTCCACTAACTTTCTTGACTCCATATATTTCTTGCATGTGACCAATAAATTAAGAAGGAAAACCACACCCCTTAAGTTGGTGTTATTTCATACATACATTCACCAAACACACTAACACAATGTTGAAACATTCATAAACCCCAATCCATTAACCCTGGATTAGAACAAAACCGTAGTTCCCTTTACCGGATCTACAAAATAGTAGGGGCCGAAAACCATCATGCCCCAAAACCATGTGTGAACCCATGCATAAAGCCATAGGCGGGTCTGCCCACCTAAAATAGGGCCCAAAAAAAATTTCTCGCAGCGCTACCTATGACCCCGTGTAGGGGACTACCTGCCTCTCGGAAACCCTTGGACAAAGGGGGATGCCACCCACCCTATCACCCCACCTCCCCATCCCAGTTCATCCGATGCAACAAACAAGGGGATCTACTGCCCCACGTGTGCCCCTCCCCCCCCCGTGCATGTGTCTATTCGTGGAAATAATATAACACGGACTCGACATTCTCCCACTTATTGTTTTATTTCTGCAGGAGGCCACAAGAGAGCTTAGTCATTATTCCAACCCTGCAACACCCATTTTTTATATAAGCCAAGAGAACAGCTAAGTGATCACAAAATTTTTCAATACATCTGCAACATTCTTCAAAATTTCCACCTTTACCAGCAACACCTTTTTATCCTCAACCATATCTCTCACAAACGGATATTGAACATCAATTTTCTTTGTCTTTCAAGGATAAGCATGGTTCTTAGCCAAGAAAATTGCACTTTTCCTATCACAGTCTATCCTAATAGCTCGTTTCACCTCTAGAAATTATACAAACATATGTATATCAATGGATTCAATCTGATGTAACAATGTACTAAAGCTAGATACTAAATAACTTCTACAAATCAATTGCAGAAATTAAACACAATCACTAATCACAACAAGTAAAGAAAGAATCAATCAAACCACAACATAGATAATTTCTCGGGGAAAACTTACTGCTCAAGACCCATCTATCATATATTGTATATTCCACAAGAAATCATGAAACAATTACAATGCACTCTTCTCACAATGGTCTCCTGCACTCTCACAACTGTCTCACACTGATCCAAACAAAACGGGCCAACAATTTGCCAACTCTCTGCCTATCTTCAGCCTACCTTTCTCACACAATTCTTGATGAATGCAATCCCTATTCTTTAAGAATTTCAGCCTTCCTAAATTCCCTGAGTATCATGGGTATCATATGGTGTTTTAACTGCATCTGGGTAGTCTTCTAATATCAAAACTCATAGTTAACATCCCTTTAACCTTTGTCTCAACTGGGTCTCCATGTTGAACCCTTAGATAAACTGAGAGGGGGGTTGGGGCAGGGGGGGAGCGGGTTGGGGTGAATCAGTTTAACACATTCATGGTTTTTAAAACTTTCCTTAAAATAATTTAAACCTTCATTTCAAGATCAACTTAATATGTGAGAAATATTAATTTGTGAGAAGCAAGTATCAAGTAGATTTGTTAATGTAATAGTAGTCTTAATATGTGAGCAACAAGTATTAAGTAGATTAGATAAACCACATCAACACATAGACATCATGCACAGAGACACCAGATATAAGTGGAAACAAATAAAGGGAGAAAACCACATCCTATTATTGTTGTGATGCAAAGGCAAGCTCCAACTCCCTCTCACCATTGATTTTCTATAGGCTCCAACCCACAAGAGGCTCCTACCTCAATTTTGGAAGCTACAACTTGCAAGGAAGCTTCAACTCCCATCAGTTTTCTGCAAGCACCTACCTACAGGAGGCTCCAACCTTAGTTAGCTACAACTGACATTTTATCAAGCTACAACTTTATGTGGAAGCACCAACTCCCATCTATTTTCTGCAGGCACCAACCTGCAGGAGGCTCCTACCTCAGTCAGCTACAACTGACATCTATCAAGCTACAAATCGATATGGAAGCTCTAACTTCCTTACTCTTTCAAAAGAAAAACACTTGTTGATTTACCTTGGATATCAGCTCTATTCTGTACCTTCTCTTCTGTTGTCCATCAGTCCTCATATCTGCCCTACATCATCTCTTCATCTTCTTAGATTCACTATCAGCTCCTCCTTCTTCTCTACCTCACTGCTTCATTTCTGCATTCTCTAAATTTTCACAGCATCTCGTTCTACTCCTCCTCCTTCTTATCTTTTCTGCCTCAATTCTGCATTCTCCAACCTCTCTAACCTCTCTATGCATATCAAGCTGATATCATTTATAGATATTTCCTTATGACTGTTAGCATTCCACAGGTAATTCGAAATGGAAAACCATGCCTCCTTCCCTTCTGCCTTCTCATTTCTTTTACCAACCCACTCAGAAAAATATAGCAATATTTACTAATTTCAATATTACAGTGGGAGTTTTGTTTTCCTACGGAGACTTGCCAATACCTCACAAACAATATAAAATCAATTAAAGCTTATACATTCAATTTTTTAGTTACATATATCAATTTCACTCAGTCTTCTTTCCAGCACTTGGCTTGCTGGTTTTTTATTTTCTACTATTGTCAGGTAACTGTTCTACCTTCCTCTACTATTCACTGCAATTGTGTATCTACAACTATCATGTAACTGTTCTGTGTATTTTGTTCACTATATTTTTCAGTTCTGCATATTCTCCAGCTTTCTATGCTTGTACACCTATGAAAACCACATTCTCATTCCTGTGCATATTCACCTGTTCACTGCAATTTTGAATCTACTGGACATATAATAGTTTTACCAATTTAGTTCTCCAATAAATCACAAAGTCTTATGGAGATAAATATGCCTCTCCATTCATTTTCCCTGCCCTGGCAATCTTGAAAAGTATATCTAGAAGTTTTAATATTTCAAATTAAATATTTGAGATATTAATTAAAACTTTGCTTACAGTTATAAAAATCACTAGCACAATCATACACGGAAGCTTCAAGTTTTCCTCAATGGTAGAACCATACAAATAAACCATCTATGCAATGTTCACTCCTTCAATTATTCAAAACAAATTAATCTTGTCCTTATATCTTAAATGTTCATCCTCGGCATTATATTTTAATATACGAACCTTATAAATCCTAACCCCTATGGTTATCATATCATTGAATCATTCAATATGTCCTCACGAATTTCACACATCGGGCCTGATGATTTAACACCTATTGTGTCCTCAACTCACTTGCTATGAGACACCACAACAAATACTCGACTTTAGAATTATATCCCAAGTGCTAACCTCAATGTATGTAAGTGTTTCTTGGGTCCCACAATTAACATTTCATATCATTCCTAGAAGTTCGACCTTTCGTAACTCTTCAAACACAAATATTAACCCAATGTTCGTTCGGTCCTCAACATTAACCAACACTTATAATTAGAGGAATATTCGGGCCATATATATAAATATCCCGATTTCCTTTTAGACATTGCTGTAATAGTTCTGATTGCGATTAAGTCCTTTACGATGGCTGCGATGCGATTAATCGCAATCGCAGCTTTCAATAGTATGCTCTGATGTTCTGCCCTTACTCCCATGCAATTAATGCCTTTGCAAATGATCCGATGCGATTAATTGCAATCTCATCCTTCGATGGTATGTTTCGATGTTCTGATTTAACTCTGATGCGATTCATGAGGGTCCCACCTTATAATATTTCGCTTGTTTTAAACCCAAAGTATATATGCTAAAGGGTTACTCTTCGTATGTTATATCTTAAGTTCAAAACACAGCTTTGGTTAGCACATTACATGCACATATTATATATATATATATAGATAGAGAGAGAGAGAGAGAGAGAGTGAGATATGCCACCACAACACTATCAACTAACTCCATTATATCGTACCAACAAATATATACTAACATATATATATATATATATATATATATATATAATTCCCCGACCAATGTGAAGACCAATTTATTAACTTTAACATAAGCGTAGCGTGCACCTCATTTCATATAGGTTTCGACTTTATCAAAATATATAAATATATATCACCATGTATGCGTATTCCCTGAGTCAAGCGTTAAAACCATTAATATTTGACCCATATTACATCATGAAACCTTTATAATAAAAAAATTATCACCGTGCTCACCATTGAATATCAAAACCATATATTAAATTGAAATGTCGGCCCCACAGCTGCTTACCTCAAGTTAACTCTCATCCATCACGCGATCGTGGCCACCGTCGATTCTCCAACGCCTTTTATCAGATGGATAGAACGCTTATCACGTTTTTTCAATCTCTGAGAGTTAACGCTCCAAATTCACGCGATGAGAGTGGTTTTTGAATACCACTCTTGGCTTATGTGTCAAGCATCAGGATAGATCGCGTTTTTTTACCAAAAATTTACTACCACTTTTGCACAGCGCGAGACCGCTGGTTTCTTGAATGCCGGTTTTACTGTTTATCATTCAAGGTTCCATCCTAGTCATGGTTCCGCTCCTTCTGTTTTTACTATGGTAGTTAAATTGTATTGCACCTCTATTTTTTTTTCCACCGTTATGCATTTTAATGCTTCAACCAAGCATCAATTCACTCAACAGCATTCGACCTCAACTGATGTCGAGCTTCCCAACACTACCAATCATCTAGTACAGAAATTGCTTACGTTATCCATTCAAAAAAGCTAAAGTGCATCGATTTTACGGAGTTCTCCTCATAAAATAATTATGCTTCCATTCATCACTAGAGTACTTATATTCAAGGTCACTCAATCTATGGCAATCATATAATCATGATCCATTCTTCTATTCATAACCCAACAAACCGCACATTAACTCAATCAAATTCAACAATGCGACTCAGATTCAATACTGTGGTCTCTTATATATGGTTAAATATACACTTTCTTGTTAACAGCCTTCGCTACGCATACTTTCCACATACCAAACCCTTAACACAAGAATTATGCCACGCATTTCTCATACACTCTGAGTATGGAATCTCTGAATATCGCTCACACAGAACAAATCAATTCAAATATTAACAAAAAGGTTACAATTCAGAGGTTTTCGCTTATTCAATTTCTTATTGAATGCAAAGCCTATCACATAGAGTTAATTCAATCTCAACCAAATCCTATGAAATCGAGGACTGAATTGATTTCCTCCAATAGGGTCGACCCTTCAGTGGTTGATCCTTCTCAAAGGTGCGAATGAAAACCTATAACAATGCTCTATTTCACACAGAGCCACAAAATTAACCCACAATGCAGAGCTTCACACTTGCCCATGGAATTCGATATTCTTCATGTAGAGTTTAATCAATGATACACACATTTCCACACAGAAATTAGGAACAGTTTCAACTACAAAACCCTCCTGGTTTTGGCCAGATATTCAGGTCAATTGGCCCTTATACTACCTATAGCTTATAGGACTTCAGGGTTTCTAGGTCTACTCTAACTCTATCCTTTCCAACATTCATCTGCAAACTATATTAAACCCATAATACATAAATAAACCTTTGTATTAAACTCCTTCAGGCCCTTTCAACTTCATTACTCTATCTCTAATTCCTCTGCTGCTTCTGCTTCAATTCCTCTGTTTCATCTGCTGCCTCTGCTACCTCTTTGTCTCTTTTTCCTTATGGATAGTTTAGTTGTTGTCTTCTCCTTTACCATCCCCTTTGCCATCAATGACAACATTTCCAACAGTCTCCCCCTTTGGCATTGATGGCAATACACTTCGTCTAATTCTCTCTGTTACTTTCTTTTCTTCCCCCTTTGACATCAATGGCAAAGGGTTTCACATCTCCTAGTGTGCTTTCTATCTCATCATTTCCTCTCTTTGATATGTGTTTAGGCCGCCTTCTTCTAACTTTGTACCCTACTACTCCAAACTAGTGTACAAGAGTTGTTGAGAGAACACTTTTTAGGATTATTGAACTTGAATATACAGTGTAAATTGATACAATTCAAAACCATAGACTTCTTTCACTTGTATATAACTTAAAGTGAAGATAATGACACTTCATAGAACACATTGTACCAACCTTATCTAATTAGAGATGTATGATTGGATTAAAACTAAAATACCGAGAAGGTTTCAAATATACTTCAGTCTCTAGTCTTATCTTCATCGGAAAACCATATCTGTTGAGGAAGGTTGTAGATGGAGTAAGTCTTTTTCTGCAATGCACATCTTGATGTTGTTTTTCAATAATCCTTTCATCCTGAGGACATGTACCATACTGCTGCTCCACTGATAACACCTGATATTCATTTGATAGGCATGCTGCTTGTACCAAGTACCAATTGATATTACCTTGATAAAATATGCAAAGATTTCACTTTAGCTTGCACATGAACCCATAATTAAGACATCCTTCATAAATTCTACAATTGAGATTTCCACTTTTCACACCAACAGTCATCAATATCCTGAAACTGATCTTGTCATTATTAACCATTTTCTTATTCTGTCATTCTGGTTTAACAGAATGTCACTTCACTTTCCTTTCTAGGATTTCTCCAAAATCATTGCTGCTTTAAAAATCAATTCAACAGTTCTAATATAAAAGTCTTTTGGAAGGCATCTTCAATTTCTTTTCTATGAATCTTCATGGGCTGATTACTCAAGGATTTATTACTCACTTAACTGCATTCCTCCAAGGGTATTTTTTCATAGATGAAATATGTAATGATATAATGATGATAGGCTCTTCTCTTACTCATCCTCCTTAATGTGATAATGTAATCATCACTTAATGTGCTGATGTTCTTTATACCACCAAAGCTTGTTACTTTCTTCTCCTCTTCCATCAATCTGTCTGCTATTAAATACTTTAGATAATCTTCTTTCTCTGTAGTTCTCTGTTATAGGAATTTCCTTTCCCTTACAGATCTCATAGTTGTTGTCATTCCAAGAAGCTCTTCTTAGACTACTTTCATGGGGAATATTTATGAACTGCTCTCCCCCTAGGATTTTGCTTCATATTTATTACTGGTTGGATATTTTCTTTGTTTCCTAGAGTTTCTCCCCCTGAGACTATGATGTTTTCATTATGTTATTGAGATAATAGGCTCCCCCTTTCACTTTTCCTTCCATACTTTATTGGGGTTCATCATAATGTTTGCACTTCTTTTAGATTCATAGTTTTGTTTGATTTTCTTTGATTCCATCATCTGTCTGGAGTTCTTTAATATATATGGTAGTTTACAGTCCTTTTCTTTGTGACCAAGCTTGAGGCATACATAACATCTTACTTTGCCAAGGTATGTTTGAGCTGATGTATAACATTTCATTTCCATTTTTAAACATAATTTACATTCAACAGATTTATGTCCAAATTCATTGCATGCATAACAGTAGCCATGGAAATGATTTGTGTACCTAGTGAAAGATTGTCTTTTCTAGTTTCTTTCTTGAGGGGTTCTTCTCATTTGCTGCATCCTTTGCTGGTTGAACTGGATTTTCTTTGTCTTACAATATGTTGCAGTATGTCTAGGTTTGTGGCAATAAAAACAAGTGATAATTTCCATGGGAGGAAAGAACCTTCTTTGACATCTTCTAAATTTATTACTTCATAATAAAGAGTGTATGAGCCTTTTTCAGATAACCGTTTCATCCTTTCATTAACTGTCCTTTCATGTTGCTGCTTGTTTTTGTTTTTTTCTTCACAGATCCTGTTCTTGCTGGCTTCTGCTCCTGTAGGAATATTCTGAGTTGCTTCATATTCCTTTACATCCTTTACAAAGATGATATTCCTATTATCTTCTACCGTGGAATTACTGGTTTCTCCTTCATATCCTATCCCAGCCTTTATGAGAGGCGACCTTTGAGAATTTAGAATTTGGTCCAACTGTCCAGAGCTTTTCATTTGTGGAGTATTCATTAATAATTTTCTTTGAGCTTTCTCTAATTTCTTTCTCAGGCACACTACTTCTTCTTCCAGTTTCTCACATTCCAGACTTTTCTCTCTCATTTGTCGCAACATAGTGTCTTCTACTTTCTTTGCTTCTTCAAGCTGTGTCTTCAGGCCAATAATTTCTTTCTTATCTTCATATTTTTTCTCATCACCTATTTGCATCAATGTCGTCGGGTCTTTGTTTTCATTCTTCAATATTTCTATTTCAGTTAAGGTTGTGTCAAGTTTGGCTTTTTCCTCAGCTACAATTTCTTCATGGTTCTTACTTCCATTCACACTAGCAGGTACCTCATTTGATTGAATGTTTTCCTGTTGACATGAATTTTTATTCTTCTTAAGTCTCTTCTCCTTCTTGACAATGTAGTCTTTAGTGTCTATTCCATGCATGAAGTGTAATCTATCCCAGATTTCTTTTGCAGAGGTTAAATCCATTATTAACTCAAGATCCTTGTTATGAAGACTATTGAATATCACAAATTTTGCCTTGGAGTTCCTATGTTGTTCTCGGACAGTGGGAGAGTGTGTGCAGTAACCATCACATACAAGCTTCCATACCTCAGGTTCATAAGCCAATAATCCTGTTTTGACCTTATCTCTCCATTCAGGAAAGTTTGTCGTATTTAACACATGTACATTTTGATAGTCCATGACTCAACTAGATATCCTTCAAGCTATTAGGCTTACACCAAAGGAACCTGCTCTGATACCAATTGTTGAACGCTTAGTTAAACTGAGAGGGGGGAGAGGGGTGAATAATTTTAACACATTCATGGTTTTTAAAACTTTCCTTAAACTAATTTACACCTTCATTTCAAGATCAAATTAATATGTGAGCAGCAAATATCAAGCAGATTTGTTAATAAAACTGTAGTATTAATATGTGAGCAACAAGTATTAAGAAGATTAGATAAACCACATCAACACAAACATCATGCACAGAGACACTAGATATAAGTGGAAATGCATAAAGGGATAAAACCACATCTCATTATTGTTGTGATGCAAAGGCAAGCTCCAACTCCCTCTCACCACTGATTTTCTGTAGGCTCCAACCCACAGTAGGCTCCTACCTCAATTCTAGAAGCTACAACTTCCAAGGAAGCTCCAACTCCCGTCAATTTTCTGCAGGCACCTACCTACAGGAGGCTCCAACCTCAGTCAGCTACAACTAACATTTTATCAAGCTACAACTTGATGTGGAAGCACCAACTCCCATCTATTTTCTGCAGGCACCAACCTACAGGAGGCTCTTACCTCATTCAGCTACAATTGACATCTATCAAGCTACAACTTGTTAGGGAAGCTCCAAATTCCTTACTCTTTTAAAAGAAAAACGCTTGTTGATTTACCTTGGATATAAACTCTGTTCTGCACCTTCTCTTTTGTTGTCCATCAGTCCTCATATCTGACCTGCATCATCTCTGCATCTTCTCAGATTCACTATTAGCTCCTCCTTCTTCTCTTCTCAGCTCCTCCTTCTTCTCTACCTCACTACTTCATTTCTGCATTCTCTAACTTTTCACAGCATCTCGTTCTTCTCTTCCTTCTTCTTATATTTTCTGCCTCAATTCTACATTCTCGAACCTCTCTAACCTATCTATGCATATCAAGGTGATATAATTTATAGAGATTTCCTTATGACTGTTAGCATTCCACAGGTAATTTGAAATGGACATCCATGCCTGTTTTCCTTCTGCCTTCTCATTTCTTTTACCAGCTCACTCAGAAAAATATAGCAATATGTACTAATTTCAAAATTACAGTGGGATTTTTGTTTTCCTCCGGAGACTTGACAATGCATCACAAACAATATAAAATCAATTAAAGCATATAAATTCAATTTTTCAGTTACATATATCAATTTAACTCAGTCTTCTTTCCAACAATTGGCTTGCTGGTTTTGTCTTTTCTGTTGCTGTCAGGTAACTATTCTACCTTCCTCTGCTATTCACTACAATTGTGTATCTGTAGCTGTCATGTAACTGTTCCGCATATTCTGTTCGTTATCTTTTTCAGTTCTACAAATCTCTCCAGCTTTTTACGTGAAAATGTGAAGCTGGGTTACACTTTTTTCCCTTTTTTGAGAAAAAAATTTCATTTTTTTCAGTTCTTCAATTTTCTACAAACTATAACAATTTTTCTGTGTAGAATTTCATTTTGTGATAAAAATAAAAGTTGTGAGAAATTTTGTTAGCTTTCTATTGCTTATTTTTTAATTTTTTTTTATTTAGATTTGATATGTCAACTTAGCATTTCTTTAAGTTTGTGTTTCTTAACAATTAAAGGATTCATAAGAAGTCATGTTAATACGTAATGTTGTATTCATTGAAAATTTGGGGTTTTGAGAAGATAAAATATGTTACAACAATCTAGATAGAGTCTACTTCAGTTTCGTCATATTTACCAAGCCAATGGATGCATATCATAATTACTAGAACTTTTTGAACTGGTCCAATATGAAAAAACTTCATATTTTGGATATGTTTAACGACGAAACAAATTTCTTAACATATAAGTTATAAACTAAAAATCTAAAAGCTACCCATTAGAGACGACGGACCAATATAATGCCCCATATTTTTTTCAATTTTTTTTACAATGAATTTTGGGAGATACAAAATTTTGATTTCACTGAATCACAACGACCCTTAGAAATTGTTTGCACCCATTTTATTAGAAAAATAATTAAAATTAGCAAATGTTTATGAAATTCCATAAAAGCTATATTTCCTGAAAGTAGATTCAATTCTGAAAATTCTTGTCTTGGTTCCGACAGTTAATTAACAACCTTTCATGGAGTTTATTCATTCCAAAGTTGCATAAACGTATTCAGAGCCTAGTTCTTGTGTAACTGGTGACGCGTTAGTTCAGCCGAACTTTGATTAAGAGTTTGGCCAAACTATTTTTTGTGCCGACGGCCCGTTAAGTCTAACGAGTTAATAATTCCGCCAAACTTTTGTATAACTTTCCGTCTACCGGAAAATCTTGCAGAGCCCCTACTAAAACACATTTCGCGGCAATATAAATTGTCACGAAATCATTCACAATTTTCACACATTTCGCACATTTCATCTGATTTTACAAAGATCTTGGTTTGGATTTAAAAAAATTTCTTCAAAGTTTGGATTTAAGAGCATTTCTTGGAATAAAATTGATTTTGCAAAGAATTGTTTTGGGTTTAAAGAATTTTTTTGGAAGACATTTCTTGGAGACGGCCTGATTTTGCAAAAAATTGTTTTGGGCTTAAAAAAATTTCTTGGATGTACATTCAAAAGACATTTCTTGGAGGTATGTATGTGTTTTGAGTTGAAGTAAATATTTTGACTTCGTTTCATTTTTATAAGACATTTTTCTCTCGAATTTTTTAAAGTGTTTTTGATTGGAGTATGTAATTTTTGCAAAAAATTTAAACTGAATTTTTTTAAATTAAATCTTTTGTGATATTTTTTGTAATCGAGTTATTGTTTAATTTTTTGAAGGAAATTTTTTGAACTTCATACCCTATTATCATGGGAAATCGAAGAACTTGTGCGAGAAAATATGATCAAAAAAGACACCCTGAGGAACGTAGAGAAGAGACGAGATAATCTCGCAAAAGAACATTAGAAGCCCTCTCAAATATTGAAGAGGAAAATCAACCTCAAGTAGAAATTGAAGCAGGTATGTAAATGTAAATATTATGATCTATTGATATATTTAAAATTTTCCTAATGTAAAATGTGAAGCTTAATTTTTATTTGATGAACTAATTTGAAAATATTTTGTTTAATGTAAACAGACAGAGATATTCCTCAAAATATTGAAGAAGAAAATCAACCTTAAGCAGAAATTGAAGCAGGTATGTAAATGTAAATATTATGATCTATTGATATATTTAAAATTTTCCTAATGTAAAATGTGAAGCTTAATTTTTATTTGATGAACTAATTTGAAAAATATTTTTTTTAATGTAAACAGACAGAGATATTCCTCAAAACATTGATGATGAGATACAAAATTTTGAAAGAGAAAGTGAAAGAGATATTGAACCAATGATTGAAGATGGTGAAAATATTGAAAGAAATCCAAATAAAGAAATTGAATCACAAGGTATGTACATATATATATAATATATATTAAACACATGCACATATTATTGAAATTATAGATATATTTATTAATTTAGTTATTTATTGAATATGTACTATTTTTTCGAATATGTATAGATGAAATCACTATCGATAATGAGATGTTAGAAAATGTTGACACTCACACATATGGAGATAAAAAACCTGACCATGTTATACGATATCGTGTTAACTGAATTTTTGAAAATTATTTCTTAAATGAGCGGGTGACAGTTCAGGCTTAAATGTTGAAAGGTCTCCTATCATTAAGGAAATTAAAAGAAGCTATGACACTATTGGTTATTCGAAAATCAACCAAAGATAAAAAAAATGAAGGAAGA
This sequence comes from Pinus albicaulis, assembly GCA_034641835.2. Classification (NCBI taxonomy): domain Eukaryota; kingdom Viridiplantae; phylum Streptophyta; class Pinopsida; order Pinales; family Pinaceae; genus Pinus; species Pinus albicaulis. The sequence continues at coordinate 1,151,959,864 of CM076583.1, forward strand.
TGTGATAAAAAATATGAGTAGTGTTATAAAGTCAATTAAGAGATCTAGAGAAAAAGATGTTTCAATTGTACGTAGAGGAATACAGATGGCAATGGTTTTATCAAGTACTCAAGAGAATCGTTTGGTAACATCTATGACACGAGCACTGGAAACCTCGCGAAAAAAATTCCACAAACATCAGAAATTTCGGCTGCAAATAGATGTAAGTGATGAACTCACTTATTGGAGAGCTATTTGGAGGCAACCATAAAAAGATAGACTTGGAGAAAATGTTAAAAAATAATATATAAATATTGGAAGAACAATTCACGTGTTTCGCCAACCGCAAGGCATGTGATGCGAAGAATAATAACACGAAATCAGTACGAAGAACATGAAAAATATTTCTTAGAAACCACTCAGATAGAGTTATTCAACAAGTTCAAAGAAGAGAATCGTCAAATTCATGTTTCACTCAGTGCTTTTGTTCAACAAAAACCATGGTATGTAAAACCTATCACCGTATGTGACACTTGTTGTTGTCGTTATCATGTGGAATTTGAGTTATATTATGACACATTCCTTGATTTTGGTAGAAAATTATGGAAGGATTCACCTCCTCCTTCCACTATCCATGATTTCATATCTCAAATTCTATGTGAAAGAGAAAGCGATGAACTATTTTACAAAAAAAAAATGTGTTGGTGGTAAAAAGTGCGATGATTGTGGAAATTTGACTAAATTTCAAAACAAATATCGTATTGATATAAATGATCAATCATTGTCCAACATGAAATTGAAATGGAAAAGATATGAATATATCGATACATCGATTCAAGGTGCAAATAGTGTTAAAAGAATTGAATTACTAGAAGACAAAATTTTTCTGATAGACTTCTTGAGAAATTTTGAGGCTGAAATTTACAAATACACCAAGCATTCCCATAGAACTCGATGGAAAGACTTGGAATTCGAAAAATCTGTGAAGTTTTTCCACCAGGTACCATTTTGTCAGTGATTGATTTTGCAGAAAACTATACATTTGCTCCACAAAAAGAAATTCAGAGTGAATACTGTCATTCTGACCAATTCTCCATGCTCATCCATATTCTATATAGACATGCTGAACAAAATTTCGATCATATAGAAAGCACGAGTGAAAATCGAAATATCATTAAAGAATATCACTTTTATATCAGTGACGATTGTACTCATGATACATGTTTTGTACAACATTGTTTTGGAAAAATTTATGATTCATTGAAAAATCATGGAATAACATTCAATGAACATTGGATATGTTCAGACAGATGTGCAGGTCAATTCAAATCTGCACGATCATTCTTTTGAAATTGTTGTCTTCATAAGAAAACCTGCATTAAACATTGTTGGAATTTATTTGAGACTGGCCATGCAAAAGGAGAACATGACGGTGCAGGAGCATGCATAAAAGGAGCACATCGAAGATATCAAATGAACCACTCTACAAGCCAACTTTTGAACGCTGAAGAAGTTGTTTAATGGTGCATCACTGCTATAAGCCATGAGACTAACCCATCAAGGGAAGTGTGAAGGTACGTTCAATTTAATTTATATTGGAAATCTAATTTTAAACATTGTACATTTATCATGCAATGATTATCTTTGATTGTATTTTGATATCATATTTACAAATTCTTCTTCTAATTTTCCATATAAAGGTTTTTCTAGCATATTAGAATCGAAGACGTAGATAGATCAATTGGAAGTGACGTTGAAACAATAAAATGGACTTGAAAATTGCATTCAATTCAAACAAAGTCATCGAGAAATGTGTTTGCATTGGATAAAAGAAAATATTCTTGTTTTTGTGATGTTTGCATAGACAACACAAAATCCAATGACATTTGTGAAAACAAAATGTATGTGAACGATTGGAAACATACGTAGCTAAATACAAAGGGAAAAATGTCTGTTGCAATGTTTGAAGAAATGCAATCAGAGGAAACTACAATATCATCCGATGGTGATCGAGTTTCCGATCTTGTTAGAGAAGGTAACATTTGAATTACTTTCTAATGAATTAAAGATCTAGAAATAAATTTAAATATGTATAATTTTGTTAAGCTTATTTTATTTTGCAGGAGATGTTTTTGCTATAATTGCACCTATTGACAACGATGAAAATTTGAAGTATTGTTTGATGCATTGCACTGAACGAAAAAATGAAATTATTAAAAAACTATAATGATCATGGATTTCAATATGACAGAGGGTCTATTATACTGAAAGGTTATTTTTTCAGACAAACTCATCAAAGTGGAGACTTTGTTTACTTTGAAGACTATGAACCTGATTCCATACGTTGTCAATATAGTCACTTGCTGTGTGCAGCATGCATAAAGTTGATAGAAGTTCAATCAAAGAAAAAATAAAAAATTAAGAGATGGAAAATGTTGAAATCCGATCATGAACGGATTATTGAAGATGGAATTCCATTAGAATTTTTTTGAGTGAATTGTCTAACAATTTATTCTCTTTGGATTAAATATGTTTTAGAACTTCCAGTACTCAACTAAAAATTGAGTTTTTTATGTTATTTGTGCAAGTGTTTGCACATGTACAAATTGTTTGGGTACAAGCATGTGCTCTAGTATCAACTGAAAGTAGCTTTTTTATACATGTGCATTGATGAAAAATGTTATATGTATTGGATATGTGTGTGTGTGTGTGTGTGTGTGTGTGTGTTCTAGAATGCAATTAAATGGAACTAGTTTTTCTATGTGCATTGATGAAAAACTAGTTGGATTTTCTAGTAAAAAGTATGGACACAATGTAGATAAATCATCTGCAGTATAGTTTTGTACGAAAATTCCTTTCAGACAAGAGACTCGGAGCACTTCTCCGACTTTTGGTGGGATTTGACCCACATCTCTATTCCTGATTGAAAATCTAGTACAAAATTTGTTTGTTCAATGGTTGGATATGTTCAATGTGCATTGATGAAAAATGTTACTTGTATTGGATCTAGATATGTTCTAGAATGCAATTAATTGTTCCAAGAAGTTTTTCTATGTGCATTGATGAAAAACTAGTTGGATTTTCTAGTAAAAAGTTTCCACAATGTAAATAAATCTACAAGGCTACCTATTTGAGTGCATTAATGACATTGACCCAAATTCAAAAAACATATATATGTACTAGACTTATATTTCTAATCAAAATTAAAGCGATAATTTGTACATATATCTACTTCCTTAAACTCTTTTTTCAATTAGAGCTCAATTGATACATGGTTAGTTGCATTGAAAAGCTATGTTCTTCCTATTGGAAATTTTTTCATTTGAACAAGACTACATGTAGAGATAAAAAGCAATCTTAAAATTCCAAATGTACTTCAACCATCCAAAAGGGATTTGTGCAACATTACTTGAGATTCCATGCCAATTATAGTGAACAACTATCCAATAGAAACATTTAACATTATATACCACATGTGCCAAATGTAGATTGAAACCATCCAAAACTTTAAAATTTTAAAAACTTTTGATAATATATCGTGCAACATTAAAACATTAAACATCACATGTGAAATGTAGATTGAAACCATTCAAAACTTGAGTTTAAAAAACTTTTGATTATATATACCGTTACTTCACATGCCATGCCAATTATAGTTCAACTAGATCCAATAGAAACATTTAACAAATTATATACCACATGTGCCAAATGTAGATTGAAACCATCCAAAACTTTAAGTTTTAAAAACCTTTTGATTATATATCGTGCAACATTAAAACATTAAACATTTAAAGTTCATTCAATATCACATGTAAAATGTAGATTGAAACCATCCAAAACTTGAGTTTTAAAAACTTCACATGCCATGCAAATTATAATTCAACTATCCAATAAAAAAATTTAACATTAAATATCACATGCCAAATGTAGATTGAAACCATCCAAAACTTTTAAATTTTAATTTAACAAAAAAATATAGATCACAACATTAATTCACATGCCAAATGTACTCCAAGCATCCAAAACTTAAATTTTAAAAACAAAAAAAATTATAACACATTTCATTACATAACATGCCAAATGTAGTTTAGATGACAACATTACTTCACATTCACATGCCGAAAGTACTAAAACCATCCAAAAATTAAATAAAACAAATTATATTAACAATGTAATAAAATACGTCCAAAAATTGTAGATCTCACAAGTATCAAACTGTATCAAGTTTAACAAATTTTAAGACCATCTAAATCTTGAAATCAAATCTACAAATCATGTCCATCAAATAGAGATGGATCTAGCGTCTTTGCTATCCGGGTCTCAATCCGCGCCCTATCATGTGAAGAATCATGGGAAACCTACATACACAATGCACATGTACTTGAACATTAAAATTTGATGTTTTAAAAATGAATGAGAATATATATATATAGAACTTCATGTAAAAAAAAAAATATAACAAAAAAATCATGCAATACCTCATGAGGTTCCCTCTCCATTTGATGAACAAGTTCTCCCATAGGAACATATGTAGTGGTAAACTATACAATATACATGTACAGTTAAATATATATATATATATATATATATATATATATATATATATATATATATTATAATATAAATAATTTATATAAATTAAAAACTTTCAAATGAAAATGCACGTGTACATATATAAACTTATTTTCAATTTAATATTAAAAAAAGGAACTAAAGACAACTTGTTCAAATGCTGTGGATGTTCCTATCTTCGTCGCTAGAGTCCGCGGATTAAAGAAATCTTCTATAGGAACCTAAATTCAAAAATGAAATAATTAAAAATACAGATCTCTCTCTCTCTCTCTCTCTCTCTCTCTCTCTCTATATATATATATATATATATATATATATACATATATATGTGTGTATCTCAATTTTAATGGAACTTTTTATAATATATATATATATATATAACTTTTAAACATAAATTTTAAACTTGTGAAAAATTGTCCATACTTGTGGCTCATCTCCCAAGGAAGAAGAAGGTACCGCCATCCCAAAAACATCAGACGAAATCGGTATCTATTAAAACATTTTATCAAATTATATATATATATATACATGTACATATGTGCACAGTTATTTATTTTAAAGTCACTTAAAAAACACTAAAATTTTCCAACATATCTTGATGGTCAGACCCATCTGCATTGTTTGAACCAGAGGTCTCGAATGTGATATTAACATTTTCGTCACACATCATGCGTGAGAAATTTAGATGGTGTTTTAACATATAATCGTGCATTTTTGTTATATTAATGTACACATACAAATAAATGTATACATGTACATACACATGTATTTATTACAAATTGTACACATGTATATGTATGTTAAAATAATTTTGAACCCTAAGGTCACCAACACATACCATTCTAGTGCCCTCTTCCTGATGAAAAATTAGGTCTTGCAAACCATTGCGACAATTTTTTGCATATTTTCGGAGATCTTCAACATTCATGTTTTCAATCTCCTCATCTGTAAAATACACAAAATTGGCATGTGCATTTTCACGTGCTCTTTGTCGATTTAAACAAAGATCGATTCCACCCAATACGCTATGAACATTTTCGATCATAACATCCCTTGCTTCTCGACTTATTTGAGAAGTCTCATCCATCTTTGACTGCAAATTTTCGACTCGAAACAGTCGACTCAGCAATGGTGGCTCAGGGCGAGGCAACTCCACATCTCACTTAACGCCCTTACGGTCATATAATCGACCTTTATGTGGGCCAAAAAATTCTGACGGAAGATCATTGTAGTTGGGTTTCATACCCAAAAAAAATTCTGCATAAAACATTTGTGAAAAATAAACAAGAACCTCATCATTCCATGGGAGCCTTCCATAGGCTGCAAGGTGCCTATCATACAAATAACGAGCTATGTTTGGGTGCTTGAAATACTGCACCTTCAACATTCTTCTTTTTGGCCCTTCCTTGTAATTAAACATCGACTTGGCCACTTCTTTTGTACCTTTTTTTTTTACGTCCTCCCATTTATCTGGACCCATTACTGTTTCTTTTTTCTTGATCATCATTTCTAGAAATGAATCAATCGTTGGCCGAATATTTTTGTACACATTTACCATTTCACCTAATGAATGTGTAACTATTTCAAGGCTTTGTCGACTCTCAGCAGGTAGAGACAAAGCCACAAGATCTCTTTGCAATTTTGCATGAAGTCTTTCACACCTTTGTAAGGTGCATTCCGCCATGTTGTTTTCCCATGGTATATCAGTAATATCGACCATATAAGTTGTGCTGGGTTGACAACCTTCTTCTTGAATGTAGCGGGCTACCCTGCGTCTATTTTGACCACTAGTTCGAACATTTTCGGCCTCTGCATCAATATATATAAAATTTCGTATATTAGAAAAAACTCGTGTAAAAAAATTTGTACAAATTTAATGAAAAATATTGAAATTGATGGCAACCTTGACGTTTTTGGTTAGCATCTTCTCCAACATGACCCTGCTGAGAACCAGACCCAGAATGACCTTGCTGAGAACCAGCAGCGGTTGATTGGCCCTCTGGGTGGATTTAAACCACCACCAACCTCTCTAGACGAGGGAGAAGCTTCATAAACAAATACGAATTTATAATCAATTGAAAAATACATTCATGTGTATATATAAATACATATACATATTCATTGATTAAATTGCATGAACCATACCTCGACCGGTTGAACCATGGGCACGCTCCATGGATGGAGTAGAAACCCTTCTCCTCTTTCCTCCTAAAAATTAAAATATGAAACTTATTAACAACTAATTTAACTCACAAAGTTAATAAAAAATCAATTTGATATGTACACACATTTATGTAGATTTAAGATTATATTTAAATACCGTGAACATCCCCCGATCCCTGAACCTCCATATGGGATTCGGCTGATCTTCGTCATTCATCCTCCATGATATATATATCTATTGGTCAACATTTACACAAAATAGATTTCAGAAAATCAATTTGTAATTTAGTGTACACAAATTATGTAGAACACAACTTTCAAAGCAATAATTGATGTGTGAAACTAAATTTAATCGAAAAAGAAATTATAAAAATGATAAGTTCACCAAATTGTGCTTTACATGGTGGGAGCACACTTGATATAAAATTTACCACTTATACACTTTAGTTTGTGGGAGAAATGACACATGTACATATTTTACCTTAAATTTGTTGTGTTTTATGGATATTAAAATAAAGAACTTCTATTTAGATCCATTCCAGAGATTGACTGTAGGGGCATTTACTATATATGTCACCTTTCATAAAAGATGAGATCCAGAGGCTACCTGGCCCTTTACAGACTCTGCCTATAGAACTTGTAGAAGTAAACACTAGAGGCATTAACAATATCAAAGAACGTTTTCATGCTCAGACATGGGAATGTGTGTCTTTCCCTACGCAAAAAAATAGTTCAAGGTAGTTAATCTTCATAGACATGTCATCAAGCAGGTCAATGTGATCATCCCCAACTTACTTTTCATGAAATTAGGCTTGGAATCCTCTACAACCTGGTGGATGGAGTTGAATGGGAACTAGGTCAAGGCCTTTACAAAATACATGCTAGTGAATAATACTTACTAGGTTATGCCAACAAATAAAGTGGGAGAAATGTTTTCTCCTCGAGGTTATCCAATTGGGTGTGTAATACCAACTTCACCCATTTCCTAACAGGTTTCTCTCTTAGGTTACAAAGTGTCTTCACCTTATTAGTTATATATTTTTCAATTTCTCGTGGATTCCTTGAATTTTTTCTCCTACCATCTCCCTCTCTCACTCTAGAAATTATTGTCATCAAACATGCCCCATTGAGGATCTGGAGCAATGTGTGCACCATACTTAGAACTGTCATTGCTGCTAATTGAAATTGGAGAGCCATGTATACTAGATTGCTTGCTTAAGTGGCTCTTACTTGGACAATATCCTGATATGAGTTTGACATGATGGTCATATGAGGCTGGAAGCTAATTGGTGTAATTTTCCTTAAATATTGAAAAAAACAGAGAAAAAATGTCATTTTCAATCATTTTTATTAGCTTCTGCATACAGCAGATGTTATCAAAATTGCAACACAGTCATGTTCCATGAGCATGAATTATGAAAGTTGCAAGCCAAATTGCAAGGAAATTTGCATTCATTTTAGGCAAAAGAAGGCTATGACATTAAGGTCCATGCTAGAAAAAATTATGCAAATAAGGTTGCTAAGTCTTGATACTTACCATGTGTTTCAAAGCCATAACGAAGGTTGGCTTTGAGAGTGTCCTCCCAAAGCCCTGTCTTGAGATGAAATTTAATTCAATGTCTCCTAGAGTTGCAAGGTGGAACTGATAGATGGATATCTCCTTTCATCTATACCTTTCTCTACCATCTTATTTCCAAGTGAAATGGGAATTTTCACATTTTGAATGCAATTACCATGTAGTTTGGTAGTCTGCTAGCTAGACCTATCACACGTAAGGTTGTCATACCAAACTATTTCTCTTGCTCAACTTAGTGACCATGACTCTCTTCTCACACTGCTTACCATAAGATCTTCAATTGTACATGTCACACAAAGTTGGGGGTTCTAGGTCTACACCTATTAGGTAAAGTTGTATTTTATGGCATTGTGGTCCTTAAATTTGGAGGTGTTCCACCTGAAAATGTAGGCATTAAATATGGTTGAAAAGGATTTTTTTAACTTTGATAGAATTTCCTTGTGGAATTACTGAATTTCTCGATGACATCATGCTAGCTTTACTCAGAGAAGAAGGTTTTGGAGGAGAAATTGAATTCTTTTGACTTATTTTTGTCATTGAAGTTTGAAATAGTAGTTTTGATGACTCCATTGATGACGTTGCTGAGGAATTTGATGCACACAATATTGACTTTGAAGATGGTTTAGAAGACGTTGAAGAAGTTGTATATTTTGGTGTTTCCACTGAATGTTTCTTTGTTGTTGGCCTTGATCAAGACACAATTTAACTTTACGAGCAGATTGAAGACCTTGAAAATGTTTTAGATTTTGTTGTTCTCACTGAAGGTTTTTGTCTGGTTTTGTTTCTTAAACCATCATTTCCATAGGACATTTTTGGTGAATAGATTCTTGACCTTGATGGGAGGATATGATACCTTGAAGAGGCTACATCTTTTGGTGACGTCACTAATTGTTTCTCTATTATTATGTTTGTTAAAAAAAATTATCCCAGAGGAGGGTGTTATCCAATGTGAATTTGAAACCCCCCTCACATTTTTCAATGAAGGTTCTATCTGAATGTTAGGGAGCTACACAAATTATAGAAATTCAATATGATGTGCCAAAAACTTTATAGACATCCCAAAAACATAAACCACCTATTATACGTCAATTAAATCTACATGGAACCAGCAAGAAATATGGTAAAATATAGAATTACAAATCCCTTCAATTAGTAAAAAAAATAAAAAAATATGAAGAAAGCACCCAGAGGACTAGAAATAAAAATATAGTAGAGAAAAAGAATATTATCTCAACAGCTATAATTGCAATTCATAAATTAATATCATATATTCCAAATTCAGCACTAAAAGAAAACTCAAAATAACATAAAAGCAGAGACAACATTTTTTTACATCTACAAGTAAACATTGTTAATGGAAATATGAAACATGGATTGGCATAATAATGCCTTTATCAATGAAATTTCATTAGAACATTGAACAATTGTGCACTAAGAATATTTAAATAATTTAAAGGAAAAATTGACCTATATTGTACAATTTATGGGACAGAAATCAATATGTAGAAATATTCACTTGGTTTTATAATTGGATAGAGGAATGACTTAAAATGACCTTGCATGTCTTCTCGTTTTAGAGCTCAAATTTTTAGGAAGGATTTATGTATCCATATTTCAAGAATCACTAGAAGAGGTTGATAAAGAATATAGGGAGACAAAAAACTAACCAGTGGTGTAATAAATGGATTTCTTGGGAGGTAGATTAGCATATGGACTTTTGGTAGCTCTAGAACTTTTCCAAATAAGTGAATGTATTCGAAAACCAAACCTCTAGTTTATTTTGGTTTAGACAAGGTCTAGAATTTGAAAAGTGAATTCCTTCTTTCTTCCTCTTACACGTCCAATGATCGGAATCTGGATTGAGGGAAACAATTTTCCAAAATAAAAATTTTGCATTTTATTTGTTGTACGCATGAGTTTTTAAAAGCTAATTAACTCATAAATTGCTCACAAAATACACTTAAATATTGACACATAAACCCCTTCCCAATTGGCTAACTTTAGACTCGATCCTAAACACATTTTTATTTAACTCATGAGGGAGATAGCCCAACAAAACTAGTTTTTCCATATTCAAATCAAGTTGGTATCAAAGTACAATTAAGCTCATTTTAGTCAAGGTTAGTTAGAAGAATTAGCTATTGGTTTATGTCTTCAATTTCCTCTCAAAATTAATGTGTACGTGCTTTTGAGAGACACACTAGAGGAATAAGGTCCAAATTTTTGATGAAAATATGCTATGAAAGTAAAGGGTTAAAGGCAAACATGTAAAAGGAATAGTTGAGCCAAATGTTGTTGAGGAAGGGCCTAATTATTTGGGTCTTGGTTAAGGAAAACATGATGGAGAATGCTCCAAAGCCAAGGAGGCACATGAAGCTGTTCCAAGTAGGAATTTAATTTCGTGTTCATTACCTCAAGCTTGTGAAGTTTGTGTTCATGATGAATGTAAAATTTTGATACCCACTTTGCAAGAAGATGTTAATAATCATGCAGCTAATGAGAATGTAAAAGAAGAGGATGTTGAAAGCTCTAGAGTCATTGAATTCATTTCTAGTATTCAGAGGAGAGCCACTACCTCATCAAATTCACCTCCTCAAGAAGGCGACAAAGGTGAATGTTCAAGGTATAAATTTTCCTTTAATCAAATTGCTTTTGATTATGATAAACATGGTAAATATTCACATAAGATTTGGAAAATTTTGCATGTTCCTTTTGTGGTTTGAATAATCATAATGTTTATATATGTTGGAAGAAGATATCCATGCACATGAAACTTTCTAAATAAATGAGGCAAAAATTCAAAGGCCCATTGGACAAGGAAAATGATGTTGAAAATAAGATGCAATTGTTTTACACTCATTGCCATAAGAAAGGTCACCTTGTAGACAAGTGTTGGACTTTGTATCCAACAAGTCATCCACGACATTTGAAGAAGGTGGAAAGAGATATTGACAAGAATGGAAAAGAGGAATCCATAATCGATGAGGGTCAGGATGATTCACATGATGATGAAGTGCAACTGAAAGAAGCACCATTGAAATGGTTTGGTAAGGGATGTTTAGATTTCTTATCCAATCAAGGCCTTGCATGTATTTTCATGTTTCATGAATTTCTTTGCAAATTCAAAGTATGGTGCATGTTTCATGAAGCAAGATGTTGAAAGTAGAGTTATGTTGACAAACTTAGATGAAACAAATATGGAAAATTGAACATGCTATTATTTGACTTGAGAGTCAGTTGTTTGAAGAGGCATGTTTTGTCGACTTGTGTTTGGTTGATGGTTTTGTACACCAATATGTAAGAGTACATGGAGATATTCACATGATGTGAATTTTTTTTCTTTGAAGGAGAAAAATGATATGTCAGTGAGCTATGTTTCTTGCATGATGTATTTTTCAGTTTGATGGTTTTGTTTGTAACAAGGCGTCACAATATTTTGGGAAGGTCCACTCTTGAGCGAGAGCCTCATGATTACAACCTAATCATGAGAATAAAATGGGAGTGCATCCTTATTTTGAAAACAAACCTCTAGATAGGATTCTAAGCTACCTAGGACTGAAACCATTATTTTTAAATTTGAAATATCATGTTCTGTTGTTTCAATGCCTAAATCCACAACCCTAACATAAATTGTTTTATTCTTTTTTTGCAGGATTTAGTTGGTTATATATTAAAAGTCAATTCAATTTAAAATTCTTGGATTAGTGGCATGAACCAAACATATTGTGTATTAAATGAGGAATTTCACTCTCCCAATCATTTATAAATCACCCATATCACCAAGAAAACATGTTTTAAAAGAACATAATTTGGTATGGGAAAGACCTTAGGTCCTTTGACTGTGCACATGTGGTGTGAAAAATTGAAATTGACAATTTGAAAAAAAGTGAAATTATGAATGAAACCACGGAAACGAAAAACCCTAAAGTGGTAAATGATTTAAATAGACCTAATTAATTATTTACCAACATAAATTCTTCAACTTTTAGCAACTAAATGATAAGTAAAAAAATAGATAAATTTGTAATTATGGTTCGAAAGTTACATAATCTTAAGAAGCATTTTAAATTAATTCTATCTCATAAAAAGTATCCCTCCTAACTTAACAAATACTATCTCTTCTCCTAAGGTTCACGACCTCCCTTACTTAGCACACAAGACATAAATACAATTCATATTTCAATACGTTAATTCCTATCAAAACAAATGAAAAGTGATATATAGATGGTTTCAAATATTATAAGAAGGTTTTTGCTATGGTTGAGAATGTGGAAATAGAATCCATGAACAAATTATTTTTCAAAACGTATTACTTTCAAAGTATCAAAAAGGAATGTACAAGGGTGTTCAATGAATTAACGCTATTTATTTAAATTCCATGATGTATATCTTACTCATAATATTAACAAATTATTAAATAATGATCTAGATTGGATAATTATATTATTTGTCATATATTTTGATGCTTATAGAGTGAAAAAACTGAAAGAATCTTGACTTGTAGGGTCATTTTAAGGGTGGCTGAAGAATTGGGGTCTAAAACCTTTTGGAGTCATTTTAAGGTATTAAATGACATTTATGGGGGTCAAACGATTATCCCTTGTGACGAAATATTGACCATTATCCTACACTTAAAGACATATCCAATGGTGCAAGAAAAACATCAAATGAAGTTCATTCAAAATTTATGCCTTTAATAAGTTGACCTATCATGTTGACCACCATGGTATGAGAGAATGCCATTTTAGCCCCATTACTCATGCATAGAAAGCTAGCTACATGTGGAATTTTAACAAGACTCTAAAAGGTCTAAAATCACAAACCTCTTTAATGGTTGACGGAGTCAAATCTTACACCTAGTTGGCTATCACGCTATGTTAAATACTTGGCCACTAGGAGGAATAAGAGTTCCATTTTGTGTTATTGTATTTTGTTCCACAGTTGAAAATACAACTAGGAGTGTGAAGTTAGAGAGAAGAATGTATGAAGTTAAGTTTTTATAGCAACCTTACAAACCAAAAGTCTTAGCTAACTCTAGAGAGATTACCTCTTTCTTTGTACTTACATATTTTCCATACCAGAAAAGAGAGAGTAGAGCATGTTTACATTTTAGTGTTGTTTTTCTCCCATAAGGATTTCCTAGGAAAAAAGGAGTAGAGCATCATCACTTTTTAAGGTTGCTTGTCTCCCATAAGGATTTCCTAGGAAAATAATTGTGTTGATTGTCTAGATATGTATGTGTGTGTTTCATTATGTTCTCTATTTCTTACATTGTGTTTCATTATGTTTTATATTTCTTACACTTCCGCCCTCGTATTTTTCTTTCCATTCAAGGTTTATAAAGTAACATGAGACTTGGAACAATCATTTTCATTATCTATATGGAAGGCAATAAGGATTATATCCCCTTAAGCTTAAGCTTATGTAGTTTGTCAATTTTTATCATATATATTTTTTGGTAAGGGTAATTTTTTTTTATCTATAGTAAGTCATGATCCCCAATTTTACCTTATGTAAAGCATGATTCTAGGATTACTACAATTTGTACTTAGTTTTTTATTGTGATGATGCCCTGTCTCAATCACTTGTCCATCCCTCGATGGGTAGTTAAATCCTTATAACAATACTTAAGTAATATTTATTTATTTGTATTATGTGAAATGTAAAAAATGGTATACTATTTTTCTTAAAATTGTGTTGAGTTTATCGTATATTTCGATGAAAGTTGATTATATGACACGTTTTATTTAAAAGGAGAACAATTTTGTTAAGGTATGAATTTGCAATTTTGTGTGGCTCTTTATCAACCTTCACTTCCTCATTCCTAGAAAAAATCTACTTGTTCATTCGTATACCCACTTTGTATTCAAATGCATGAGTTTTGAACTCTCGGAAACTATGTTTTTACACACAGGAAAATTATATGTCACATTTTATACTAACTCCAAATATTATTTTGAAGTTTGGACTACTGTTAAATTATTTTATATAATTTAACATTAGATATAAGTTTAAATTGAAAGCTACTTAGATGAAATATAGCTTAGATATGGCATTTGCATTATTATCTATTTATTGAACTATCATGGACATAATTATTACACATGTTTAATTTACATTATTATTATCTGATGCTTCTTTGAATTATCTCCAATTGATTAATGTAATGCTAGATATATAATTTAAGTTGAAGGCCCATGAGATAAATATGACTTATATGTGACATTTGTATTGAATCATCTATTTGTTGTGTTGTATTTACATAATTGGTACTCATATCTAATTTGCATTACTAATATGTCATGCTTCTTTAATTTATCTTTTATAGATGACCGGAGCAACCCTTTTTAATCTATCCCTTTTGACTTCGGATATGTGGGCAATACTCATCCGCATATTTTTCTATCATAAAGCAGTGAGTAGAATTGTATTCCATTTTTGTCAATGTTAAGGTTAAGCACATGGACTAAAGTTTTATATAAGATACATTGCCACGGTGTACATTTATATCTAAAGATTCCAAAATCTCATTCAAGACCATATGTTTTGTTGATGTAGGTTTATTGGTTATATTACATTGCTTTTGCAGTTGTTGTTGTGGGCCTTACCATCTATTCGTTCTAGTAATTGTTGAAACTAATCTTTCACCTTTTTATTTTAAATAGAAATAACTTTTCAAAGACATTTTAATATGTAAAATTAAGGAAAACCCTTTTTTTCCTATGTGAATATGATAATGTCTAACATGTGCTTTTTATTTCTGCAGTAGTGACAAAGAGAACACTATTGTGGTTGAAAATGGTCTAAATGAAACCATACCATACACAACTCAATGAAGAGAGAGAGCCTAATATAACAGGCATAATTGTAACTCCCTCATGATTAGAAAATCACGCTCTATAGCATTATGCTTCTCTCCTCCCTCGTTATTTTTTTAAGCATTCATTCTTTGAAGAAATGTATTAAAAGAATATTACAATGAAATTTTCATTTTAATTTTTTACATGCTACATTACGATTGTAAAATAATAAGCTACAACTCAAACTAAAAGGAAAAAGGTTTGTTTTTTTTTTTAATATTTTTAAAATTTAACAATTATTTAAATAATTTTTTTCCTTTAGAAGTCATATATATATTGTGTAGCTGATGGAGATTTAAGTTATGATTAACACCATGGATGGGAAAATTGGGGGATGCAGCATAATGAGAAATAGGAAATAGAAGGATGGGATAGAAATATTGGACAATAATTGCAAACAATGGATGAGGATGCAGTTGATCTCTGGGTAGAAGAAATGATAAATCACCTCAAGAAGAGCTCTCCTAACGTACCAGTCTACCAGATTCTTAAATACTTGCATAACAGTATTTACTGTTGCAATAACCCTTTTATAAAATTTTTTGTTGAATCCAGACTTCTCTACTTCACACACTTTAGTGTTCTTCCAAATCGTAACACACAAATAATTGACAAAAACAATAGATTAATAACTCAATCTAAAACTAGAGTTCCATTGAAGCACAGCTTTGAGAATAACTATAAGGAGAAGGAACATTCAATAGAATAACATAGACTAAATATGTCATCATTTCCATTGCATCATCATTTTAGCAAAATGCAAGAAACTCTGGTAAGAAGGGAGGATGAGAGATTCAATGAATCAGATGTAGCAGGTAAGGAGGGTTCAAGAACATTAAGGAATATTAATAGCCCAACTACAACTTCTTCTTCTGAAGGAGAAGGATTGCATCTCCTATCTCTTCTTCTACAGTATGCAGAAGTTGTTTCAGAGGACAATCATGAAGAGGCGAACAGTATCCTTCCCTATATTTATGAGCTTTCTTCACCTTATGGGAGTTCAGTTCACCGTGTGGCTGCATACTTTGTTGACGCCATATCATGTCGGTTGATCAGCTCATACTCAGGAATCGACTCTCCTATCATGAATGAATCACAGAACCAAAGTATTGTATCAGCATTCCAAGTATATAATGGTATCAGCCCATTTGTGAAGTTTTCTCATTTCACTGCAAATCAGGCAATCCAACAAGTATTCCAAGGTGAAAATAGTGTGCACACCATTTACCTTGACATAATGCAAGGTCTGCAATGGCCAGGATTGTTTCAAATATTGGCCTCCAGATCGGGAAGTCCTCCCTATGTGAGAATTACAGGCCTGGGAACCTCCATGGAAGCATTGGAGGAAACTGGCAAGAGGCTCTCAAACTTGGCTGAGACATTCGGTATTCCTTTTGAATTTCAGGCTGTTTCAGACAAGGCTGGGAATATTAATGAAAATTTAGAGAGGCTTAAGGTCAGAAAAGGGGATTTCTTGGCTGTGCATTGGTTACAACATTTTGTATATGATGTCACAGGCTCTGATATTAGCACATTATGTATTCTGAGGAGGCTTTGTCCAAAGGTTATCACCACGTTGGGTCATTTCTAAATAGATTTTCGTATGGAAATATATTTTCTTATTAACTGCTTCGGCCTAGAGACCTACTCATCATACCCTCTAAACCTAAAATTATAGTTTTCCACAATTAAATCTGAAGTACATTATAAATATCATCATGGATATGAACTTGGAGAAAGTTATAGTTACAGAGAGAACAAGTAAATTATGAATATCATCATGGATATGAACTTGGAGAAAGTTATAGTTATAGAGAGAACATACCTTGCGCCGACGAAAGGAGCAACAACGCGGATGGGAGGAGCAATACCGCGGACAAACAGACCAACAGTGCGGACAGGAGGAGCAAAAACGCGTGAAAAGACCAGTAGTTTTCCATAGTTAAATTTGAAGTACATTATGAATATCATCATGGATATGAACTTGGAGAAAGTTATAGTTATAGAGAGAACAAGTGCATTATGAATATCATCATGGATATGAACTTGGAGAAAATTATAGTTACAGAGAGAACATACGTTACGCCAACGAAAGGAGCAACAGCGCCGACGAAAGGAGCAACAAGACAGATAGGAGGAGCAACAGCGTGGAAAAAAAGACCAACATCTCAAACGGAATAGTGAAAAATACGCGCGAATAATCAGACAGGTAAACAAATCAACTTCGCGGGTGATTTATTTATAGAAACTAATCGGCTGAACTATTTTAAAAGTAAAATTTTGGCCAAACTTTTGTTGTCGGTTTTCCCACCTCCGGAAAAAATTCTGTTTGCCCGCACCATCAGTGTGTCGTCAATCTAAACGGAATCACAAGTTCGGCCAAACTTTATAAAAAATTTGGCTGAACTATTGCCGAAAAAAGTTTTCGGCCCCCGATTCTCACAAAAGTGTAACCCAGCTTCACGTTACCACCCACCTGTCAAAACCACATTCTCATTCCCATGCATATTCACTTATTCACTGCAATTTTGAATTTTTTGGACATATAATATTTTTACCAATTTAGTTCTCCAATAAATCTCAAAGTCTTATGCAGATAAAGATGCCTCTCTATTGATTTTCACTGCGCTGGCAATTTTCAAAAGTATATCCAGAAGTTTTAATGTTTCAAATTAAAGATTTGAGATATTAATTTAAAATTTTCTTACAGTTATAAAACTCACTAGTACGATCATACGTGGGAGCTTCAAGTTTCCCTCAATGGTAGAACCATACAGATAAACCCTCTATGCAATGTTCACTCCTTCAATTATTAAAAACAAATTAATCTCATCCTTATATCTTAAATTTTCATCCTCGTCATTATATTTTAATGTACGAACATTATAAATCCTAACCCCTATGGTTATCATATCATTGAATCGCTCAATATGTGGTCACCACTTTCACACATCGGGCCTGAAGCTTTAACACCTATTGTGTCCTCAACTCACTTCCTATGAGACACCACAACAAATCTTCGACTTTACAATTATATCCCAAGTGCTAACCTCAATGTTTTTAAGTGTTTCTTGGGTCCCACAATTAACATTTCATATCATTCCCAGAAGTCTGACCTTTCTTAACTCTTCAAACAAAAATATTAACCCAATGTTTGTTCAGTCCTCAACATTAACCAACACTTATAATTAGAGGAATCTTTGGGCCATATATATAAATATCCTTATTTCCTTTTGCACATTGCTGTAATACTTCTGATTGTGATTAAGTCCTTTGCGATGGTTGTGATGTGATTAATCACAATCGTAGCTTTCAATAGTATGCTCTGATGTTCTGCCCTTACTCCGATGTGATTGATGCCTTTGCAAATGTTCCGATGCGATTAATCGCAATCACATCCTTCGATGGTATATTCCGATGTTCCGCTTTAACTCTGATGTGATTTGTGAGGGTCTGACCTTATAATATTTCACTTGTTTTAAACCCAAAGTATATATGCTCAAGGGTCACCCTTTGTACGTTATATCTTATGTTCAAAACACAAATTTGGTTAGCACATTACATGTGCATATATATATATATATATATATATATATATATATATATATATATATATATATATATATATATATATATATATATATATATATATATATATATATATATATATATTATATATATATATATATATATATATGCCGCCACAGCACTATCAACTAACTCCATACCCTTTCATGCCTATTGTTCCATTATCTCATACCAACCAATATTTATTAACATATATATATAATTCCCCGACCAATGTGAAGACCAATGTATTAACTTTAACATAAAACCAGCACACACCTCATTTCATATAGGTTTCAACTTTATCACAATATATAAATATATATCACCATGTATGCATATTTCCCAAGTCAAGCGTTAAAACCATTAATATTTGACCCATATTATGTCATGAAACCTTTATAATAAACAAATTATCACCGCGCTCACCGTTGAATATCAAAACCATATATTAAATTGAAATGTCGGCCCAACAGCTACTTACCTCGAGTTAATTGTCGTCCATCGCGTGATCGTGGCCACTGTCGATTCCCCAACACCTTTGATCGGACGGATAGAATGCTTATCACATTTTTTAAATCTCTGAGCATTAACGCTCCAAATTCACGTGATGAGAGTGGTTTCTGAATACCACTCTTGGCTTACCTTTCAAGCGTGAGGATAGATCGCGTTTTTTCACCAAAAACTTATTACCACTTTTTCATAGCGCGAGACCACTGGTTTCTTGAATGCCGGTTTTACTGCTAATCATTCAGGGTTCCGTCCTAATCATGGTTCCGCTCCTTATGTTCTTCACTACAGTAGTTCAATGGTATTGTTCCTCTATCTATTCTTCAATCGTGATGAACTTTAATGCTTCAACCAAGCATCAATTCAACCAACAACATTCAACCTCAACTGATGTCACTCTAAGTCACAGAGCTTCCCAACGCTACCAATATTCTGGTATAGACACTGCTTACGTTATCCATTCAAACATGCTAAAGAGCATCGATTTTACGTAGTTCTCATCATAAAATAATTACGCTGCCATTCATCACTAGAGTACTTATATTCAAGGTCACTCAATCTATCGCAATCATATAATCATGATCCATTATTCTGTTCATAACCCAGCAAACCGCACATTAACTCAATCGAATTCAGCAATGGGACTCAGATTCAATACTGTGGTCTCTTATGCAGGGTTAGATATACACTTACTTGTTAATAGCCTTCGCTACACATACTTTCCACATACCAAACCCTTAACACAGGAATTATTCCACGCATTTCTCATACACTCTGAGTATTGAATCTCTGAATATCGTTCACACAGAACCAATCAATTCAACTATTAACACAGAGGTTAAAATTTAGAGGTTTTCTCTTATTCAATTTTTTATTGAATGCAGAGCCTATCACATAGAGATAATTCAATCTCAAACAAATCCTATGAAATCGAGGACTGAATTGATTTCCTCCAATAGGTTCGACCCTTCAGTGGTCAATCCTTCTCAAAGGTGTGAATGCAAACCTGTAACAATGCTCAATTTCACACAGAGCCACAAAAATAACCCACAATGCAGAGCTTCACACTTGCCCATGGAATTCAATATTCTTCATGCAGAGTTTAATCAAGAATACACACATTTCCACATAGAAATTAGGAACAGTTTCAACTACAAAACCCTCATGGTCTTGGCCAGATATTCAGGTCAATTGGCCCTTCTACTACCTGTAGGCTTACAGGACTTCAGCGTTTCCAAGTCTACTCTAACTTTTTCCTCTCCTGCATTCATCTGTAACCTGTCTTAAACCCCTAATACATAAATAGACCTCTGTATTAAACTCCTTCGGGCCCTTTCAACTTCAATGATCTGTCTCTAATTCCTCTGTTGCTTCTGCTTCAATTCCTCTATTTCATCTGCTGCCTCTGCTACCTCTCTGTCTCTTTTGCCTTATGGATAGTTTAGGCGTTGTCTTCTCCTTTGCCATCCCTTTTGCCATCAATGACAACATTTCCAATACTCCATTGAAACTCACATGCATGCAACTATTAATAGTAAATCATCAATTGCATGGAAGATCACTGATTGTGAATTAAATAATATTTAATTCACTTGATCTCTCACTAGTGCAACAAACAGTTACAACTAAGTCATGTGACTCTAACTCACCTAACTGACTTAACTCATTACACATGCATTAAACTAATGCACCAACTACAATTCTAACTCCATAACTAATAGAATTACTCTTCTTGCCTCACCAACCACCCTCAACTCAAAATACATGAGCTAACTGAGTTTATCACAATGAGTTAACTATTACAAGTGATTATGAGATAATATTACATTTTATTATCCAATTTAATTAAGGGATAATTAAATTTGACACATTTTAATTTAATAAATAAATTTAATTTCACACTAATGTATCTCTAGGACCCATCACTACATGACCTGTGGTCCCACACTAGTGTAGGTGTTTTCATGTTGCTTCTGGATGCCAATTTCATTGTTTCTTGTTGCAAACTTCAACACACCCTCTCAACAAGAAAGGAATGTCCTTGCATGTGCACATGCACCTCTTGCATGTGAAATGCAACTCTTGCATGTGAGATGCAACTCTTGCATGGAACACTTCTCTAGAATTTCTTGCACATGCAACTCTTGCATGCAACACTTCTCTAGTGTTTTTCGCACATGCAACTCTTGCATGCAACACATCTGAAACTCAATAGACTCCAAACAACTAAATCAGTATAATGCATCTGTCGACAGAGTCTTCTGACTATTCATACCTACTGCATATTTCTGCTAGATTCTCTGCGCTATTAACATTTGCATCCATGTACTCTGCACTGCTACCAACTTTGATCTGCGCTCTAGTATCCAACACATGTCACTTTGATTTTTTTCCTCTTAACATCTAAGTGCATCAATCTAACTGATCCTGCTACTGTTGTACTGTGGGATCCTCATAGTCAGGTTCGATCCATGAGACACACCATCTCTACCACCTTGCCTAGATTTCTTCTTGGGATTAATTTTGCACATCAACCCACCTCACACCCGGAGGTATATCTGCATGTACTCCCTTTGCCCATATGGATCGAAATTTCTCTTCTTGAGTGGTTTAGACTGCCACTCCATGATCCTCCAAATGTGGCTCATCCACATCTTGAGGTTCATTATTTGGAACCAAGAGTTCCTCGTCTGCATGCAAATCAAGCTCCCTCTCAAGGGACAATTTCATGGCTTTCTCACACTTCCCCATGGTACATCCCTTGCATGTGTCTATCTGCGCAAGATTACCCATTGGAAGCCTCGTAGAAATCTATTTCATGACCTTCAAAGATCCATCGTGTAACTCACCCTCATCTTGGCTCACCACTTTGTCTGCTTTACCCATCAATGTTGTGCAACCATCTACATCGAGTTTATAGAGATTCTTCACATGAACCCCAACCTTCTTGACTTGTCCTATTGCTTTGTGTCGAAGGAAAGCTTTTCCTTCACTGAAAAAAACATCATAGCCTCTATCCTCCGACATTGTGACTCAAACTAAATTTTTCTTCAAGCCTTGTACATGAATTACATATTTTAATAAAAATGGTTCATGTGACTGTCTCTGGAAAGTAACTATAAAAATCCCGGTAGCGCTATACCTTCCTTTGTGACCCATTTCTATATTCACCTCGAGGTCCTTCTCCTCCAAGCTACTAAAAATATTTTTGTCTCTCGTCATGTGGAAATATGCACCACTATCCAAGTACCACCCTGATCCCATCACGCTTGAAACCATGCATGAAATGAGCGAGAATTCAAGTTGAAATTGCGAGGCAAAAGCCTCACCAGCTGTACATCCTAAAGCCTTCTTTTTATTCTTCTTTTGTGGACAATTAATGGCATAATTTCCATGCTCGTGACAGTGAAAACACTTCACTCTGGACATGTCGCGCTCCTTGCCTTATTCGCAAGTCTTAGATTTCGAATAGGATTTTTTGCCCTTCCCCTTCTCCACCTTACCAACCAAGCCACAATTTTCTTCATCATCTTCCTTAGATGAAGATCCATCCCTGGTATTCTGCCTAAATTTTTCTTGCACCAAATCCAACCAAATTGGTTCCCAATCTGGAAAATTTTCCCTTCCATTGACAGAGTCCTGGTAAGTATGTTAACTCTTGGGAAGTCCTATAAAATCTAGGCTCATCAAGTCAAAATCTCCGACAATAATTCCTACACTCCCAATATCATCCCAAAATTGGACAAAATTTGTTAATTATACTAGAATAGTATCACTTTTTTCCATTTTGATTTTCTTGAGCTTGTCCTGCAGTGCCAATTTTCTATGATCATTGTTGCTCTAAAATATATCGCTCAAAGCCTTCCACATTGCATATGGATTCGCTTTGCCATGGAGACTTGAGAAAATTTGGTCTCATGCTCCCTCAAGTAAGATCCTCCTCGCCCTTGCAACCTTCTTTTTCCAAGCATCAAGATTTGCAGCATCTGCTACAGCGGGTTTGGGAACATCATCATCAATGAATTATTTCAACCAATTTTCCTCTAGTACTGCCTCCATCGTGTCTTTCCAAGGAATATAGTTAGATATACCATTGATTTTATACTCCAATCTCAATCCATTGAAATCCATTTCGATCCTGATTCACATGTGGCACCAAGAATAATTTTGCAAATTCAAATTTTATTTAGTCGCAAACTCAACTTCTTCTCCACTATAGTGATTTCCTGTGTTCTGATACCATGTATAAATTATACAAACATATGTATATCAATGGATTCAATCCGATCTAACAATGTGCGAATGATAGATACTTAATCACTTCCACAAATCAATTACGGAAATTAAATGCAATCGCTAATCACAATTAAGGAGGAAATAATAAAGTCAAAGCACAAAACGGATAATTTCCGGGGGAAAGCTTACTTCTGAAAACCACTCTATCATATATTGTATATTCCACAAGGAATCATGAAATAATTTCAATGCACTCTTCTTAGAAGAGTCTCCTTCACTCTCACAACTGTCTCACACTGATCCAGATAAAATCAAGCCAACACTTAACCAATTCTCAGCCTGTCTTCAGCCTCCCTTGCTCATGCAATTCTTGAGGAATTCAATCCCTATTCTTTAGGAATTTCAACCTTCCTCAACTACGTTGAGTATCATGGGCATCCAATGGTGTTTTGACTGCATATGGGTAGTCTAATAATATCACAACTGATAGTTAACTTCACTTTAACCCTTGGTCAACTGGGTCTCCACTGGAACTGACATGCATGCAGCTATTAATAGTAAATCATTGGTTGCATGGTAGATCACTGATTGCGAATTCAATAATATTTAATTCACTTGATCTCTCACTAGTGAAATAGACACTTACAACTAATTCAACTGACTCTAAATCACCTAACTGAGTTAACTGATTACACATGGATTAAATTAATGCACCAACTGTAAGTCGAACTCCATAACTAATATAATTACTCTGCATTCCTCACCAACCATCCACAACTCAAAATACATCATCTACTGAGTTTATCACACTCAGTTAAATATTACAAGTGATTATGAGATAATATTACATTTTATTGTCCAATTTAATAAAGGGATAATTAAATTTGACACATTTCAATTTAATAAATAAATTAAATTTCACACTAATGTATCACTAGGACCCATCACTACATGACCTGTGGTCCCACACTAGTGTAGGTGCTGTCATGTTGCTTCTTGAAGCCAATTTCATTGTTTCTTGTTGCAAACTTAGAGAACACCAACCCCATACTTGAACACAATCTCTGCAACCAAACTGCTTCGTTCCTTGCATGAGTGGCTTCCATGTGTTTTGCGTGTGTAGTTGAAAGAGCCACTACAAATTGTCTTTTACTCATCCAACTGATTGCACCTCCAAATAGGTTCAACACATACCCACTTTTAGACATTCTTTGGTCTAGATTTCCAGCCCAGTCTACATCAACAAAACCAGGGATGTCCAAAACTCTTTCCAATCCTCATCTTTCCTTGTAGCACAAACCATAATAACTAGTTCCACAGAAATATATGAAAACCCACTTCACTGCTGTCCAATGCTCCTTCCCTATTTTTGACATAAACATACCTAATATTCCCAGTGCATGTGCAATTTTTGGTCTAGTACAAACCATTTAATACTTCAAGTTACCCACTGCACTTGCATATGGAACATGATACATATCTTCCTCTTCTTATTTTGCCTTGGGGCACTGTTCAGAAAATAGCTTTACAGCTAGAGGAATAGAAACCTTCAATATTTTGCTATCCTATATATTGAACCTCTACAATATTGTCTTGACATACTTCCTATGGTTTAACCAAAACTTCTTGTTTTCATGATCTCTCTTAATTTCCATGCCCAAAATATAGTTTGCAACACCAAGATCGTTCATGTCAAATTTGGAGAACAATTGGGTCTTAAAATCCTAGATAATTTCTTTGTCAATTCCAATCAACACCATATCATCCACATACAATACCAAATAAATAACACGGTCACCAATTAATTTAAAATACACACAGTGATCCTCTTTGCTTCTGGTGAGGCCAAGTCCGTGTATATAGGTATCAAATTTCGGATACCACATACTTGGTGATTGTTTTAACCCATACAAATACATTTTTTTAACCTGCACACCAGTTATTTCTTGCCATTCACCTCAAAGCCTTCAGATTTCTTAATGTAGATCTCCTTTTCCAGATCCCCATGAAGAAATTCTGTCTTCACATCCATCTGTTCTACCTAAAAATAAAATGCAGTAGAAACAAATAAAAGTAATATAATAGAATTAATCTTGTCAATAGGAGAAAAAATATCACCAAAATCAATTCCTAGCACCTGGGAATAACCTTTTTCACCTGCTTAGAGCTTTTTTTTCTCCTGTACCTTCTACATTCACCTTCTTCACGAAAACCCATTTTAGATGGAGCTTCCTCAGGCAATGACTCCACATGATCCCATGCCTCATTTTTGTGTAAAGTTCACATTTTATAAACCATGGCCTCCTTCCATATTTTTCCATCCTCCTAACTCCATTTTTCCATCCTATGCCTGAAGATCTCCTCCTACAAGATGATGGTGTAATCACTCACTACAAGTGTGCAATGAAATAACGTAGTATGGAGAATGGAATATGCTGTCTATGATGGGATATTCTTGGCATTGATGCCAAGGTATGAAAATAAGCTCTGAAACCTCCTTTACTAATCTCCTAGAGAAATAGGAATTCCCTCCTCTCAAAGATAACCCAAGGAAAGGTGTTGTGGAACCCTCCACTGCAACACGCAACAACACTACATTATACTTCAGCAGAAATAATGCAGTGACAGAATATGTGGCTTTGGCCTTGAGCCAAGATGTGGATAAAATGAAGTGCAATCCTTCAAGAGGCCTCTCAAGAAGGAGAGGAATCCTAAACAGGAATTGCTCATGCTAAACAACACTACAACTCAGCTAAACAGTCAGAGATTGCAAATAGTCTAATCAGACAAATGATCAAATGCTAAAAGATGTTCCACTATGGCTGCCTCTTCCTCCTTTTATGCAAGTGAATGTCTCTTTGCCCTAGACCTCACACATTATGGTTTCTTCCACAAAGAATATTCCTCCCTCTCAAACTATGTTGTCTTCTCATGCAAGCTACACCTTCTCCTCATGCATTTGCCCCCTTTTCACACTGGAAGGTGTAAAATAAAGCTGCTCCATGGATACTTTTGACATTATGAAGGATCTTATTCCTACTCATGGGCCTTTTACCCATTTTATGCACCTCCTAGATGAAATAAACAAAAATTAATGTTCCAATTATCTTCATGAAAATTTTGGAACATTACAGTCCTCCCCTCTCACAGATAGGTTGGATTCTTTCCTCCTCTCCCTGTAGAATCTGTGTATGATGAGCCCCTCCAAGTGTGTGATGCTATCTCATCAATCAAGCCTCCACATTGTTCCTCCTCACCATGCAAGTCAGCTATCAAGCTATCATCATGTGAAAGTGAAATACTCAAGAGGATAAAAAAGTGATGTCTAGAGGTCCCTTTGTGGAATGGGATCTAAAATATAATGGGATCTATCTCCCTCATATGGATCCCTCATCGCCAGGCTATTAGCCATGCAAAGTGAGTCACCTCCCAACTAGGTAACTCCTGAAAGTTGTCCTCCAACTTTGGCTCTGGTAAAGAAGGTGGGCTGAAATTTTGCACATGGTAGACAATGTAGCCTACTCCACGGTGTACATATCTCCACTTATGATAAGTGTACAGAAAGTTTTGATCCTGGGCTGAAAAATACTTGCCCTCTAGTGGCAATATGAAGACTATATCTCCAAGGATCTCTCCCCCAATGCTGCAAATCAAGCTGGCCCAAATATCCCCATATATGATGATTTGGAAGTCATCAACATATGGCATCTCCTCCATCATATGACTCACCTCATAAAGTGAAAAATGTGTTGTTAAGGTAACCATATCATCTCCCATGCTCCCCTTAGAAAATGTAGTGCAAAAAGTGTGGGAGGATTCTCCCTCAAAGGACACATTCACCCAATGTGTCTTTCTCCCAAGCATGCTCCTCATAAAGATAGCGACAATAGAACCATAGGGAGAAAAAATGAGAATCATACTTGCTGCCATGTGTAACAAATGTGAAGGAAAATGGTCCCTCAAGTGCAACTAGTGCAGCTTGACCCTCTACTACAATAAAGACTGATAAAATAAGTGGCTTCCCAACCACTTTCCTGCTGCTCCAATCTCCTCATAAGTATGGAGGAATTTAATGATGTAAGGTGTACAATGAACATGTCCTCCACAATGTATCTCTCCCCCAAGTCCTCCTAGGGGATGGTCATAAATGATGTTCATGGCCTCAACTAGACCATGTGGTCTAGAGAAAATAATTCTCTTCTTTGGAGAATCATCCTGCACATGTATGGTTAAGGGATGCATAAATACATCATAAAAATAATCATGTAAACAATAATGAATACCCTTACCATATCTCCTGCTAATACAAATGGAGTGGCTCATAGATGAGTCCCCGCTCATCCTCAAAGAGAATAGAGGTGGTTGTGCTAACTCCTCCATCTCTATGTAATCCATGCATCTACTCATATGCTAATATATCTCCTCCTCAATGCCCTCCCAAAAATACCCCTCCATCATGGTGTGGTATGCTCTCATAGAAAAAGTGGAGCTAAAAAGGAAATCCTCATGAGCTTCTTGTAGCAACTTCTCCATGAGCTTGGAAGCTCCATATAAGAAGATCCTACCCTGATAGAATATGACCCCATCTCTGATTGAGTATCCCTCCTCATGCAACTGGTCATCCAAGATCATGCAAGTGAAAATATCCTTGGAAGACTCCACCAATAGCTAGGAGCTCCAATATGGATCTAACCTCCTTAGTGACAGCGCTAATGATCTCTCATGAAGATCATATGTCATATGGTCATCCTCCTCTCTGACATCTCCTATGCCAAATATGCAAGTTGGAAGGTTGTTATCCTTCCCCTGCTGCTTCTGCCAGGACGCAGAATCTAAAATGGAAGTGGGTACTGATGATGTTGAGGGAATGCTTCCTCTCTCCTTGAGTCTACCCAAGACTCCCAGCACTATATCAAGCTCTCCCAAGGTTCCCAGTCCTCTGAAATCACTGAGTGGTGCCTCTACTGGTGAAGAATCCATCCTCCTCTACTGATCTAGTGGTCTCCTTGGAAAAAATTCTACATGCAATGAGACATCTTCATGAAGAGGTGACTGCATATATGAATGAAAAAATTTGTCCATGCTTCCACTGCGCAATCCAATTACCTTCTTAGGTGCATCAACCTCCAAAAATTGACAAGGATGTGTACTCCTCATCTCATGATGCTGGGTCTTCTCCCTACCTCCTCCCTATGTCTCCATGGTTCCACACCTCCTCAAAAATGGCACATGTAGAACATGAGTTGTGCCTTGATCTCCACACATGAGATCCTGGGGACTTCTTTGCAAAGATGCAAGCATCCCTCTACTTGGAGTAGGAGCTCCTCCTTCCTCTGCATGAGGTGTTAGATCAACACCAGATCTAACAGTGTTGTTTCCCTCAATCTTCACAACATGTATGGGAAACCCTCTAATGATTGGATCCCTCTTTGGAAAAGAGATCACCATGCTTCCTTGCTCAAAGGTGTGATATGGAATTCCTTCTTGCGGCAAAGTATGGTGCAAGTTTTCAGCCTCTCCCATGGTTTTCTGAGATGGAACTGCATTCTTATGTAAGGGTTTTATTTGAGTTTTCCTTTTTATTCCCACCATGTGTGTCTCATGAATCCCTTTATCAAATCCCTCCACTAATGCCTTAGTGAAACTTGAATAGGATGCAATGTTTACATTTTTCAAAGAAAAGGATTCAAAGATCCATTAGGCATAAGCCTTACCCCTCAAATGCAGTGCTACAACTTTGATGGCTTCATCCTCTGACATTTGGTGTTGTTGCAAGAAGGTATCTAAATCTCCCACCCAAGCCTTGGCTGAACATGTAGGTGAACCTTCAAAGGTAGATAGAAGAAATCTATCTTGCTGCTCACTTTCCTTCACCTTCATCTTGCAAAACTCTAAAAAACTTAGATGATCTCGGAATTTCTGAGTTTGAAACTCACACTCTTTCAAGAAATCACTAAGGGTTTCTCTCCTAGTAACCTCTTCCTCTCTTTCCATATCTCTTCTGACAATATTGGGCATGTGACTGTGCTGTGTGTTAGGGTGTGTAGCTGCTTGCTCACACTCCTCATGTGATAATCTAGAGTTTGATTTTGATTCAAACCCTCTTGGAGATTCTTCACACATATCCCTCCGGATCTCCTTGAACTATTCATGGATCATATGTACAGAACTAGGAATAAGCTTGGTAATCTTATCCCCTTTTTCTTCTCCAAAAGATGGAGTATTTTTCCTGCTCAGCTCTCTCTCTCCATGATGAGAATAGGAAGTGCAGGGTTCTTCCTCTTCTTTCTGCTTATCCTCCTTGGGGAGGTTCTTCATGGATCTGAAATATGATGAGATAAATCTCATCCTCTTCAATATTCTGATCTCTTGAGCTTATACTCACATGTTGAGCCAAGACTATGCTCTGATACAACTGTAATATTCCAAATTAGGAACAGCTAGCAAGGCATGACTGGAAAATGCATTTTCTAGTAATGGTTGCTACAAGAATTGATACTAGGACCTGGATTCATTAGATAAATATATATAAGTACTAAATCCAAGATATTGATCCAAAGAAATCCTTCTAAGTGGGTTAAACAGATCTTCCACACTTAGATGTCGTCAGAGAATGCCTGGTGAAGGGACTGCAACAATGTATGCTCATAAAATGGAATGACAGCGTTATTATGGTAATCTTGAGTACATGAAGATGTAAATAGCCAACAGGTATATAATATATCAGCAAAAGAGTACAATGACTTGAGAAATTAGTCACTCAAGCTAGGCAATGAAAGCCTCAATAGAACATGTACAAAAAAATGCAAGAGCACTGCTACATGTGAAAAGCCCTGGCTAAAATAACACAGTTTATAGGAGGTATTGCAACATACAAAATGATAATAGGATGATAACACAATATAAACTCAAATAAATGAGGGGGAGAAATATCTCAACCCCTAAAAACACTATAACAACAATAATACACAATCCTTAGAAGGATTGGCTACAATACATGTACAAATGGAAATTCTGCAGAAATGCCGAAGTTTCTAGGTAGCAACTGCTACTGTGAAAATAACAAGAGATGGGTGAAGATGATATGAAATCTAAAATAAAACTCCTCTGACAGAACTCTCAAGTGACAGGCTGATCCTATCCCTGAAGATCTCCTCCTCCAAGATGATGGTGCAACCCCTCACTGCAAGTGTGCACTTAAATAATGCAGTATGGAGAATGGACTGCGTTGTCTATGATGGGCTTGGCCTTGATGCCAAGGTATGAAAATCAGCTCTGAAACCTCCTTTACTGATCTCCTGGAGAAATAGGAATTCCATCGTCTAAAATATAAGCTAAGGAATGGTGTTGTGGAACCCTCCACTGCAACACCCAGCAACACTATGTTATACTTCAGCAGAAATAACGCAGTGAATAAATATGTGGCTTTGGCCTTGAGTCATGATGTGTAGAAAATGAAGTTCAATCCTTCAAGAGGCTTCTCAAGAAGGAGAGAAAATCCTAAAAAGGAATCCCTCGTGCTAAACAACACTCCAACTCAGCTAAATAGCCGTAGACTTCAAATAGTCTAATCAGAAAAATGATCAAATGCTAAAAGATGCCCCACTATGGCTACCTCTTCCTCCTTTTATGCAAGTGAATTTCTCTTTTCCCTGGACCCCACACATTAGGTTTTCTTCCACAAAAGATATTCCTCCCTCTCAAATTGGTCTTCTCATGCAAGCTACACCTCTTAGGCAGCGTTGTTGACTTGGTCAAACTTGACATTGTCCTCATGCATTTGCCCCCTTTTCACACTGGAAGGTGAAAAATCAAGCTGCTCCATGGATCCTTTTCACATTATGAAGGA
Organism: Pinus albicaulis; assembly: GCA_034641835.2. Lineage (NCBI taxonomy): Eukaryota > Viridiplantae > Streptophyta > Pinopsida > Pinales > Pinaceae > Pinus > Pinus albicaulis. The sequence continues at coordinate 1,151,991,176 of CM076583.1, forward strand.
TCTTATTCCTATTCATGTCCTTTTACCCATTTTATTCACCTCCTAGATGAAATAAGAAAAAAATAATTTTCCAATTATCTTCATGAAAATTTTGGAACATTACAGATGAGGTGTGTATGGAATAGTCTTCTTCCATGCTATACCACACCTTACAAAACTCTTCAAATTCCTTTGTGCAGAACTATCCACCATTATATTTCCTCAACACCTTTACCTTATTCTCTATCTAGTTTTCCACTAGAGCCTTAGATTCTTTAAATCTGTCAAAGACTTCAGATTTATTCCTCAAGAAATGTATCCATGTATTCCTTGATAATTGATCTATGAATGATACATAGTACATAGAATTTCCCAGTGATGGAACCGATACAGGTCCAAACTCATCATTGTTCACATGCTCTAATATCTTGTTTGCCCTTGTAGAACCAGAAGGAAAAATCACCTGATTCTGCTTCCCATATACACAATGTTCACAAAAATCAAAATCTAGAGACAAATTAGACATACCTTCTACCATACCATTACCATGCAGTATCTGAATGCCCATCTCTCCAATATGCCAAATCCTTTCATGCTATAGTATGTACTTTTCTAAAGAGACCACTAGGCTTTCCACTCCACTTTCAGGAACGACAAAACTGTTGCACCGATCAATAACAGTGCTACTGTGAAGCTTGTACAAAGTTCATACCCGAACTCCCCGCATTATTACCAGTTCTCCCCGAACCATCTGGAAGGTATCTTTCCCGAACTCTATTTTTACACCTCTATCATCCATCTTCCTTACAAAAATCAGATTTCTTACTAATGTAGGGATATGCAGAACACGACGAAGTGTTCTAATCCTTCCACCTTGCACCTTCAGCTTGAATTTTCCCCGTCGGACAATTTTTACGTTCCTATCATCCCCTAAGAAGACACCACCACCATCATACTTCTCATACTCGCAGAATCACTCCCTATGGGGAGTGAAGTGAAAGGATGCACCTAATTCAATCAACCATGGCTCATGATCTACATGTGTATTTGAATAAGAAGCCAAATATGCATCCCCACCGTTATCTGAGGTGGCTTTTTCCTCTGCAGAAGGAGCATCATCAGATCCCTTTCCTTTCTTAACATCTTTAGAGCTGTAGTCCTTTTTTAAGTGCCCTCCCTTTCTGCATTTCTAGCAGACCTTTACAGGCTTTACTGGGGATTTATATCTCCATCTATATATATATATATAGCTCCCACTCGAAAACTTATTTTTTTTCTGTTCTAGGACCTTCCTCACATGGATAATGCATCTCCATTCTCACCCTCCATATTTCTCTGTCTCATTTCCTCTGACAGTTAGGCTGACACAATTTCATAAAAATTCAAGGTAGATGTATTGCTACCTATTTCAATAACCAGACTACCCCCACGAATCTAGTAGAGAATGCAAAAAACTGATGCACTTATCTTCATCTAAGATTTTAATATCCACAGATGAAAACTAACTTCCCATAGTATTGAAGGTGTTCATATTTTGTGTCAGCGAGCCTCCATCCTTCATCCTTAGGTTATAAAACTTTTTTCGTAGGAACAATTTATTTACCAAAGACTTAGATTGGTACAAAGTCCCTAAATTCACCCACAAATTCTTCATCGTACTTCCCAGATACATTCAAGAATAAAAAATCTGAGATACACAACTGTATTGTGCTCTTTTCCTTCTAATCCAACTTCGCCCAATCTTCTTCTGACATTACCGTTGGTTTAGTGCCCGGATCTACCACAACCCACCCATATTTATCCATGAGCAGATCCTCCATGTTGAGATTCCACAACTCAAAACTATGACCATTAAATTTCTCGATCTCTATATTTCCACTGCTCGCCATCTTCTTTCACCACAAAAATCGATCGCACAGATCTCCCACTGAACAGGGTCTACCATAGGCCCAAGAAAAAAATCCCTAAGCAACAAAGGTGTCCCCTTGAAGCCAAAACAACTCTCATACCAAATGTAGTCTTTAACCCTGTACTGAAATTATTTGCAAACAAATTCTTAAAGATAGAAAATAAACAATAACGAGAGCATAAAACATTAAACATATATACACAAATATTTTACCTGGATCCCAAAAATGGACTACCGGCTTGATTTTTCATTATAATCATTTTAGTGTTACAAAACATATATATACATGTTGAAGCATTCATAAACCCTAATTCATTAACCCTGTATTAGAACATAAATGTAGTTCCCTTGGCCGGATCTACAAAATAGTAGGGGCTGAAAACCATCATGCCCCAAAACTATGTGCAAACCCATGCACAAAACCATAGGCGAGTCTGCCCACCTAAAATAAGGTCCAAATTTTTTTTCCTGGGGCACTGCCCTAGACACCATGCAGGGGGCCACTTGCCGCTTCCAAACCCCTGGAAAGGGTGGGCTGCCCTACCCCCCCTGTGACCCCCAGTTTCACCTAGTGCAATGAACAGGATGGTCTTCTACCCCACCCCTGGTGAACCCCCCATGCGTGCGACTATTTGTGGAAAAAATATAACACAGACCCAAGAGCAGATGCACTCTCAAGAAAGGATGAGGAGGTGGAAGCATTTCTTTATGCCATTTCTATTATGAAACCATATTGGATAACCAAAGAAAGAGGTGAATGAAAGAATGAAGAAGAAGTGTGCACACTCATTCAAAAGTTGCAGCAAGATCCCAGCACATCTGATACATTTAGTTGTAAAAATTATTCCTTACGGTACCAATATCACTTATATATTTTTATGAACTCCAAACTAAAACAAAATATTATTTTCAATTGCACACATCTCCCTTAGGAGGACACTCAGGATTTTTAAAAAATTACCACAGGGTGAAGAAAGTATTTTTTCGGGATGGCCTTCAATCTGATATTGAAAAGTTTGTTGTGGAATGTTTGGTTTGCAAGAAAAATAAATTTGAGACAATTAAGACCCCAGATCTGCTACAACATTTATCCATTCCAAGTAAGTGTTGGGAGGAGGTTCCAATGGATTTTATCAGAATTTTACCTAAGTCTGAAGGAGATAATGTCATCATGGTGGTAGTTTATAGACTTACCAAGTATGCACACTTTTTTTCATTATCTCATACATTTAAAGAAAGTACAGTTCCTACTCCATTTATGGAAACAATTCAAAAGCTACATGGAAACCCAAATATTATTGTAAGCGACAAAGATCCAATTTTCACTGGAAATTTTTGGATGAAATTGTTTTCTTGTTTGGGTACTCAACTAGCTCATAAATCATCTTATCATCCTCAATCCGATGGGAAAACTTAGATAGTGAATTTTTTTTTGGAAGGATATCTTCATTGTTTTGTATGTGATAAAAAAACACAATAGGTCAAGTGGTTACCTCTCTCTGAATGGTAGTATAACACTTCCTCCCATACTGGAAAAAAAATGACCCCATTTATGGAAATTTATGGATATCATCCACCGGCCATCACAATATCTTTAAGAGAAAATTCTAAGGTTCAAGGAGTGGAATATCACATCGAGCATCAAAAAAAAGTTCTCCAACTCTTAAAGGATAACCTAAATTTGTTAGAAAATCGAATGAAACAACAGGTAGATCAACATTGCAGCGAGATAATTTTTGATGTAGGAGAATGGGTATTTTTACAGCTACAACCATACAAAAAAATGTCCCTCAAGAAAGCTAAGAAGGATAAGAAATTATCGCCAAATTACTATGGTCCTTATAAGGTGTTGCAAAAGATTGTTACTATGGAATACAAATTGGAGCTTCCTAGTTCTTCTCAAGTGCACCCATTTTCCCATGTTTCATGCCTAAAGAAGGTTATAGGTGAAAATCTTCCAGTTCAAGCAATATTGCCAGAACTTGATGACGAAGTAAAAATCATATTGGAACCTGAAGTAGTCACGAAAACAACAACTTGATAGCTATGAAATCGATCAATTTCAGAGTATCTCATCAAGTGGAAGAACTTACCCACTGAAGATTCCACATGGGAGGTTGAGAATTTAATACATAAGCATCCAAAGCTACACAAGCATTGAGGTCAATAGTTTTGTGAAGTAGAGGGGCATGTTAGGTCTGTATATTACGAGCGTAGTCCCTTAATTTTGTCAGTGTAGCCCCCTTATTTTTATTTTTGTACCCCTGTAGTCCCTATATTGTTATTGTTGTGCCCCATAAAAGCTCACTATTGTTATTGTTGTTCCCTTACATTATTCCTTTTAGGTCGACTAGAATTATGTTGTGACCCCATGGACTCCTATAGATAGAAATGAGGTTTTTTCATTTGTATCATCCAAGAATTGTTCATTTATGTAATGTAAAGGAGGTTTACCCTTGAAGTGGTTTATTTATAAGGTGTTTATCTCTCTTTACTTCTATTTTGGTAGTTGGTTTCATAAAAATTAGTGAGGCCAAGGGTTAGCACCACGAAAACATAATGCACATGTCGAGTCCTAAAAGTTGTTTTATGGATATCTTCCTCTTTTATCCACAACTGATGAAAAATAGTTCTCAAATCAATCTTCGAAAATACAATTCCTCCCCTTACCGGATCGAACAGGTCATCAATTCGGGGTAGTGGATATTTATTTTTGATGCTTAGCTTCTTCAACTATTTTTTATGTTTTCTTGACATACAACACTGGAGCCCCCCAAGGTGACACACATAGTCGGATATAAACCTTCTCTAGAAGTTTTTGTAGATTTAATTATAATTATAATAGCATTGGTATACTAATTCTGTATGGAGTTATGCACATGCAGGTAGAACCCGATACCAAATATATACAAAAATCTATATTTCTCTGAGGGGGTAGCTAGGAAATTTGCTCCAGAAAATCATCCTTTAATTCTCTTATGACTAGTATATTCACTAATATTTCCTTTTATGTTTGTTGTTCCCCTTGTTCCACATGAACCATGTACACATGTCATCCATTTCTTGCTATCATTTTTAATTCTCGTGCTCAAATTTTCTTCACAAACACTATTTTTGTTTTCCCCTTATTATTTTTGGTTGTCCACCTTGATCTACACAATTTACAGTTTTCTCTAGATAGTTTCTGAAAGCCTTCTACTTTTCTAGCCAAATAATGCTAATTAATATATCATAAGATCCTAACGGAATGATGTTCAAATTTAATTATGTGAAGTAGTCATTCATTTATAAAGGGTGCTCCTTTACTTGGTGAGTTACCCTCAGCATTGTACTAGTTTCTAATTGTACCAACCATGCATTTTGAAACTTTTATAATTTCAATTTACAGGTTTCCACAATTTTAGGACTAATATAGCTTAAACTAGCTCGGGGTATATTAAAACATACAGAAATTTGTTAGGATTGTACCTTCAATTTCTATCATTGTAGATTGATGCTCATCCTACAAGTCCTCCAAGGTTGTGCTAATTCTGTGAATGTTTCTAGCCACGTCTTTAACATGAACTGCTTGAATATTTTGAATTTATCATGGATTATGTGGCTAGACCCTTAACATGTGCGACTCACAACAACCCAACATTTCAAAGGTTCTCACGTCTTACCTCCCATATTATTTTTCTCTTAATATCCATGCATTATGATCCAGTATGAGACTGAGTCAATTGATTTATAGTTCCCTTATTAAACTTATTTCTTTAATGATCCTTCCAAAAAAAATTCAGATTGGGAGGTTTTTATTTTTTCATATTCATAAAAGCTTTGTTTTTATCATTATTTTCCAAGATTTTGACCCTTCACTTCTACTTTTGAATTGTTAGTAACATAATCTAGTTTTTCTTACTTCTTCATCCATGGTTTTTGGGTTATCGAACTCTTTCCTCTCCTTTTATGGTGTTGATAAATAGTTCAAAAATATTTTCACTTTAGCTTTCTCCTCTTTAATATAAGGCACATACCATAGTATTCTGTAAATTTTGTTACAAACAGATCCATGGTAAGTTTTCCTAGCCTTAATTCATGGAATTCCTTAGTGCGATCATCATCATACCATTCACTCAATTACTGAGATTTAGATCACTTCTGAAATTTCTACAACGAAATTGCCTTCTCTTCTAGTCAGTGTATACCTTTAGCTTCCTCTCACCACAAAGTAGCCTTTACCTGAAACTGGAAAATAGTCAGTCAAGCTATCAAATTAATTTCATATTCATACACTTGAAATTACTTGTTCATGTTCAAAATCCATGCCTCCACATCTTCCTCCCTTTCCCCATCAAACAGAGGTGGTTTGATTTTTCGAAATTCTCCTTGCGGCTCAATTTTTTTCTTCTTCTTCTGTGACTTTGAATATGTTGTATGATATTCTTTAGCACTTTCAAAATTTCCTAACTCAGTATCTACCTCTTTGTGCTTTGTCCCTTCTTCTTCTACACTCTTATGTATGGATTTTTATTTTACTCCCCTTGTCATACATTCTTGTTGCTCGCTTACCCTCACCAATCATTCATTGTTTCTTTTGAGTTGAGCCAGTTTTTATTTCATATTTATGATCACTCCCAAAATTTGAGAATTAGGTGTAGTGACCCCTTCTCCCAGTTAAACACATAAATTTTCTCCACCTATTATAGGGTGAGGCGACCCATATCTCATCTTCTAGCAGCCGATTGAAGTTTGCTTCCAGAAACAGTGAAATTGGCATCTAGAAACAACACGATAGCAACTACACTAGTGTGGGACCGTAGGTCATGTATTGATGGGTCCTAGAGATACATTAGTGTGAAAATAAATTTATTTAATAAATTGGAAATTTTTCTAATTTAATTATCCCTAAATTAAATTTGACAAGAAATTGTAATCTTATCTCATAACCACTTGTAATAGTCAACTAAGTGTGATAGAATCAGTTAGCTCATGAATTTTTATTTAAGGGTGGTTGGTGAGGCATGCAGAGCACTTCTATTAGTTATGGAGTTCGAATTGCAGTTGGTGCATTAGTTTAATGCATGAGTAATCTGATAACTCGGTTAGGTGAGTTAAAGTCATTTGGACTAGTGGTAACTATTTGTTGCACTAGTAAGAGATCAAGTGAATTAAATCTTGTTTAATTCACAATTAGTGATTTGCTATGCAATTGATGATTTAATATTAATAGCTACATGCATGTCAGTTCCAGTGGATACCTAGTTGAGACAAAGGTTATTGGGAAGTTAACTATCAGTTGTGATATTAGCAGACTCCCCACAGGCAGTTAAAATACCACAGGATTCCCATGATAATCAGTGTAGTTGAGAAAGGATGAAATTCCTAAGGAATATGGATTTCATTTCTCATGAATTCGTGAGCAAGAAAGGCTGAGAAGAGGTTAAGAATTTTCTAATTACTAGCCAAATTTTGTCCAGATCAATGTGAGACAGTCAGGATAGTGTAAGAGACACTTGTGATAAGAGTGCATTGTATTTTTTCATGATTCCTTGGTTCATTATACAATATATATCGAGGGGTTCTCAGCAGTAATCTCTCCCTAGGAAAATATCTGTGTTGTGGTTTTATTTTCTTCTTTCCTTACTTGTTCTGATTTGTGATCGTGTTTATTTTCCGCAGTTCATTTGTAGAAGGATTCATTATCTAGCTTTAGTACTTTTCTTGATCGGATCGAATCCATTGATATAAATATGTTTGTATAATCTATACATGGTATCAGAGCACAATAAATCACTATAGTGGAGAATAATTTGAGTTTTTGACTGAATAGAATTCGAATTTGCAAAAGTATTCTTGGTGTGACCGGCAAATCAGGATCGAAATGGATTTCAGTGGCTTGAGATTGGAGTATGCACTCGAGGGAACTTCCAATTATATTGCAAAAAAATAAAAATGGATTTATTACTAGATGAAAATGGGTATAAATAATTCATTGATAATGATGTTCCCAAACTCGCTGTAGCAGATGTCGCAAATCTTGATGCTTAGCAAAAGAAAGTTGCAAGGGCGAGGAGGATCTTACTAAGGGGAGTACGAGACCACATTGTCTCAAGTATCCATGGAAAAGTGGCTCCATATGCAATGTGGAAGGCTTTGATAGATCTATTTCAGAGCAGTAGTGATCATATAAAATTGGCACTAAAGGACAAGCTCGGGAAAATTGAAATGGAGAAAGGTGACACTATTCCGATATACTTGACCAAGTTTGTCCAATGTCGGGATGAGCTTGGGAGTGTACAAATTACTGTCCTGGATGTTTAATTAGTGAGCCGAGCTCATCTAGGACTTCCCAAGAGTTGGCATAGTTATCAAGACTCTATCAATAGGAGGGGAAAGCTACAGGATTGGGAACGACTTTCGTCATATTTGGTTCAAGAATAATTCAGGCAGAATACAATGGATGGATCTTTATCTAAGAAAGATGATGAAGAAAATTGTGTCTTTGTTGGTAAGGTGAAGAAAGGGAAGGGAAATAAATACTATTCCAATTTTGAGACTTGTGAAGAAGAAAAGGAGCACGACATGTCCATAGTGAAGTGTTTTCAGTGTCACCAGCTTGGACATTATGCCACTAATTGTCCACAAAAGAAGAAAAACAAGAAGGCTTCAGGATCTGAAGCTGGTGAGGCTTTAGCCTCACAATTTGATCTTGAATTCTTGCTCATTGCATGCATGGTGTCAAGTGCAATGGGATCGAGGTGGTACTTGGATAGTGGTGCAACTTTCCACATGACAGGAGACAAAGAACTTTTTAGTAGCTTCGAGAATAAGGACCTCCAGATGCATATCAAAATGGGTGATGAAGAGCGGTACATTTCTATAGATATTGGTACAATTACCTTATCGAGACAATCAGGTAAACCCTTTCTATTAAAAGAGGTAATACATGTACCAGGCTTGAAGAAAAATTTAGTTTCAGCCGCAATGTTGGAGGATAGAGGCTATGATGTTGTTTCCAGCGAACGGAAATATTTCCTTGGACACAAAGCCACATTACAAGCCAAGAAGATTGGGATTCCTATGAATAATCTCCATAAACTTGATGTAGATGGTTGCACAACATTGATGGGTAAGTCGGACAAATTGATGAGCCAGGAGGAGGGTTAGTTACACTGTGGAGCTTTGAAGGTCATGAAAAATAATTCTATGATGCTTCTAAAGGGTAATATTGCATAGATAGACACATGAAAGGGATGTACCATGGGGAACTATGAGAAACCCATGCGATTGTCCCTTGAGAGGGATATGGATTTGCATGCAGAAGAGGAACTCTTGGTTCCAAAGAATGAACCTCAATATGTGGAGCAGCCACATGCGGAGGATGATGGAGTGGCAGAAATCACTCAAGAAGATAAATTTCGAGCCAGATGGATAGAGGGAGTACATGCAAGAATACCTCTAGGTGTGAGGTGGGGTGATATGCAAAATTAATCCCAAGAAGAAATTTGGGCAGGGTCCTAGAGATGGTGTGTCTCATGGATTGAACTTGGCTACGAGGAGCCCACAGTACAGTAGTAGAATTATTTTCTAGATTGATGCAGTCAGATGTCAAGAAGACATCAATTAGAGTGACAGGTATCGAATACTGGAGCGCAGATCAGAGCTGGCTGCAATGTAGAGTGCATGGATGCAGGTGTTAACAACATAGAGAATCCAGTAGACATGTGCAGTAGGTACCAAAATTCAAAAGGCTCTGATTAAAAATGCATTATACCAATTCAGTTGTTTCGAGGTTATTTAGTTTCAGAAGTGTGTCATGAAAAATCTGCAAGTGAGAGAAACACTAGAGAAGTGCTGCATGCAAGAGTTGCGTGTTGCATGCAAGAGTTGCATGTCGCATGCAAGGGCATTCCTTTGTTTTTGAGAGGGAGTGTTGAAGTTTGCAACATGAAACAATGAAATTGGCATCTAGAAACAACATGACAACACCTACACTAGTGTGGGGCCACAGGTCGTGTAGTGATGGGTCCTAGCGATACATTAGTGTGAAATTCAATTTATTTAATAAATTGGAAATGTGTCTAATTTAATTATCCCTTAATTAAATTGGAAAATAAATTGTAATATTATCTCATAAACACTTGTAATAGTTAACTGAGTGTCATAGACTTAGTTAGATCATGAATTTCCAGTTGAGGGTGGTTGGTGAGGCATGCAGATTACTTCTATTAGTTATGAAGTTTGAATTGTAGTTGGTGCATTAGTTTAATGCATGAGTAATCAGTTAACTATGTTAGGTGAGTTAAAGTTTTAGAATAGTTGTAACTGTTTGTTGCACTAGTGAGAGATCAAGTGAATTAATTCATATTTAATTCAAAATCAGTGACCTTCCATGCAACTGATGATTTACATTTAATAGTTGCATGCATGTCAGTTCCATTGGAGACCAAGTTGAGAAAAAGGTTAAAGGGAAGTTAACTATCAGTTGTGATATTAGCAAACTGCCCATATGTAGTTAAAACACCAGAGGATTCCCATGATAATCGACGCAGTTGAGAAAGGCTGAAATTACTAAAGAATAGGGATTACATTCATCATGAATTGCGTGAGAAAGGTAGACTGAGCAGAGGCTGAGAATTGGCTAATTACTAGCCCAATTTTGTCCAAATTAGTGTGAGATAGTCACGATAGTGCAACAGACTCTTGTGATAAGAGTGCATTGTATTGTTTCATGATTCCTTGGTTCATTATACAATAGAGATAGAGGGGTTTTGAGCAGTAACCTTTCCCCGGGAAAATAACTGTGTGTGGTTTTATTTTCTTCTTTCTTTACTTCTTGTGATTGGCGAACATGTTTATTTTCCGCAATTGATTTGTATAAGGATTCAATATCTAGCTTTAGTACATTGCTTGATCGGATTGAATTGATTGATATAAATATGTTTGTATAATTTTTACACACCCTATTGCAAGTCTATCCCTTATAAACAATACAATTTTGCAATTAGTATTTTTGTAAAAGAAAATTAATTATTAATATACCCATGTACATATTTCCAACTATAATAGCCCGTTGTAGGCCCAATGTTAAAGGTGAGACTCTTCTACCACTTTTCATGTCCCTCACTTTCTCCTATATATATATATATATATATATATATATATATATATATATATAAATACTTCTCATCATGTAGAGTTAGCCTTTGAACACAGTCACAATAATTAATAATTCAACATTCTCTTTCCTATATTCTCACCAAGGTTTTTATCCTCTATATGGATTATGGTTCCAAATTTACCTTATTTAAACCACCCCGCCATATGCACTCGTTCCTAATTGAAACAATTTAATTATTATAATTATTTTGTGAAACCTTATAATGATCTTGGGAATCTATGCTATTGGGAATGCATCCTTTCTGTTGGAGCGAGGTTCCCTAAGCTACAAATTTTGTATATTTTGGTATTAATTAGTCTTGCGTAAGGGTTTTGGGGTGGGTCAAAACATGAATGTTTTGTAATGGGTTGAAGGGTAGACCTAGGGTCCGAAAACCATGGTTTGTGGACCATGGGATAGCCTAGCCATGTTGATATAAATAGATGAATAGTTCGAGTCCAGAGGTAGGAAAGAACTAGAATGGATGGTACATGTGAACTGTTAGATTGTTTTTGGTAGTTTTGGCTAAGGACTCCCGCTACCAATGTGCACAAAGATCCTCATTCATGCTGTTTGCGGACCCTGCTAGCTGTGTACACAGGCTGTTTTGTGGGTTATAAGTCGGTTTTTGGATGCTAATATATGGGAATATAGTTGAAGTATCTTTGTGTTATTTGGATATATTATGTTACTGTTGATGTTAATCTCTAGTATCTTTTTAAAGATGTGAATGTATCTATGTTATCTGTTGCGTTTCTAATACATCGTTGTTACTGATTAAGTTGGAAAAGTGCATTCGATTATGAATTAGATGTGTGATAGTAACTACTGATCTACATGTGGATGCGAACCTATTGATTCAGATATGGAAATGCTAGTATCTTAGTTACGATTATATGTTTATTGTATCTGTTAAAAACTTGCGAATAACCTTACTCTATGTAGATCTAAAAGTTGTAACACTGATCTGTCTTCATTACCTACTCTCTCCTAGGGTGCGAAAACCTGGTTCCAGCACCCTCCCATACTACCTCGGATGAGACCGTGGCCTGTGAAAGTAGGTCATTATCGAAAGGGCTAGTAGCATAGGGGTTTGTTGGCAAACCTTAACCTCCGAACTTGGGTCAAGACCCCTCAAGCCAACAAATGGTTCCATTACCAGGACTGGGAGAATTCTGAGAGAGAGATAGTGTAATGGAATGATAATATCGTAACCCTGAGAATCTAGAGATTGAATATTGGTTCGAAAGATAGATTCAGGAATTTTCTTTTAAAGAGAATCGCAGCACGAAGCTGACATCTGAGAAGTGGAAAAATCAGTATATTTTTACGGAAGTATATGAAATTTTCTTTGTAGCCTTTGCACATGAGCTACAGGAGTGGCTAGCCAGACTCATATATTTCCAGACATGTTGGAAGGACGAGTGGGTCACTCAGTGGACTCTTGAGTTGATCCAACAACTAGAGAAAACTGACAATACCATCACCTGTATGGTAGATCACTGGGTGGACAGCGTGTTGGGAGGATTTGTGAAAAAATTCGCAGTCGATCAGTTTGTATCCTATTCTGAAGCTGAGAAAAGGTTCTTCAAAGGTTTCTGGGGTAATTTCTAGAAAACATTGCCATTGCTGATTAAAATATTATTGTGCGAAAAGGGAATTTTGTGTAGCCACACCAAGTGAATGATCTTTGATCAGAGAAATGGTACAACTCGAGCAGTAATTACTATAGAGTCAATCAACAAGGGGATAAATCTATCTACAACCCCTTAAGAGAGACAGTTGTGCACGCAGGAAATAGCCCTCCTATGGCACCACCTTCAAAATCACATAAGGGTAAGAAATCCCCCACACCTCTGCCACCACCACCACCCCCAGAAGCAGATATGGCCATGCACATGACACTACCCACCTTGAAAGGTGTAGGAGATGAATATATGGACCGATTCTGGTTTGTTGCAGAGTCAGTATGGACTGCGCAGAATGTGGCCACCGATGCTGTAAATAGGGCACAACTATTCTTCACCTTCGAAGGATGAGCCCTACACTTGTATATTGGGTATGTATCCAAGCATGCAGATTCGAGTATTCAAGAGGTTAAGGATGCCTTAAAACAACAATTTTAGAAGTACTCTCAGATAGTGAATGACCTAAAAGATTTCAAACAAGGGCCTTATGAGTCCATATGGGAGGCTGAGTAGTGGCTAAAAAAGGTGATCAAAGAGGGGGAATTTTTTTATAATGACAGACAGCACAAGTAATGGTTCATCGCTATGTTACTGCCTCACCTACACAGACATATGGGTCAACAAGCCATTGAATCGCAGGAAAAATCTTTGGAGATTGTTGTGATGTTAGAAGTTGTGCCAAGAGATGGTGCTCATTTGGGAGTACAATAGATCCAAGGGTAGCTATAGGCAATGCATCGCAAAATCTAGAACCTACGCAAGGAGTGAGGGAAAGAATCTAGTCTAGACGTATGGTGCATAAGATTCAGGGTGTCTAGGCACACCAGAGATCAGTGCCCTCTACTGGAAGATTACATGCAGGCCAGGGGACATAGCCCGTTACGTCCTAGGGAAGCTGTGGGACCAAGTGGTTCGACCTTATGGTTCCCTGACTGCCACGTAGTTGGATTGCATGATACCAACCACTACCCTTGTTTGGGTGCTTATGTTCTAGAGTTGAAGCAACAATGGTGCCAGTTTTGCTCATCTATGGGACATGACGAATAGAACTGTCAGACATACGACCTAATGATTGACTGAGGAAACATATATAGGATGCAAGCTGACCCTTCGTCACCTCTATCTCCCTCAAGCAAAGGAGGTTCCCCAGCCAGGGGCAGAGGAGGGGGGAGCGGTGGAGGCACAGGTCGATGAAGAGGAAAAATTATCTGTTATAACTGTGGAGAAGTAGGGCACTTTACGAGGGACTGTCTGAACCCTACAAGACAATATTGCAGGTATTGTAGACTACTGGAGCATGTGATTGAATAATTTCCAATTCTGATAGTAAAAATGCAGGAAAACAGGAGACCCCTATACAGAATCTGCAGAGGGTTAAGGCTAAACCATGTGATGAAGGACCAAGCATTAATGTCATAATGCGTAGTGGCATGGCTACTGGGGGAGCTGAGCAGAAAGCTTTGACTAAACCTCTTATCCAAAAATCAACTATCAAACAAGAAGGTTTGGACCTATAGAAGGAAAAATAAAACTTTGTCGCAGTGCACAAAGACTTTACTAAGGATGAGGCATCTTCTTCTCAGGCTCCAACAAACCTAAGAGTGGATGACGAGGTCAAACCATTTTTGCAGGCATGTATGAAGCTGTTGGGTAGCCAGAAGGAATTAGAAAATCTTCAAGCACTAATAGACAGCTGCGTAGAAAAATCTAACCCCCTCACAGAAGTTAAGGATGTGAACAATTTTTACAAGGATAAGAAACACACTGGTCGAGAAATGGGGCTTACTGCGCAGATTGGTGACTATGAGATGGATCAGGTCATCTTGGACCTAGGCTCGGATGCAAATTTCCTACCTAAGCAGACATGGCGGCAAATGGGAGAACCTAAAATAGAATGGTCTCCTATATAGTTGTGCATGGCTAACCAGCAGAAGATAATACCATTGGGGAGGCTGTCAAATATTATGATAGATATCGCAGGAGTTAAGGTACGCGCCAAATTTGAACTAATCCAAATTTTGGACGGTGCAGATCCTTACCCTGCGCTTCTACAGCTAGATTTTTCTATAGATATGGGAGGTATTATCAACCTAAGGAAAAGAACCATCATGTTTGAGAATGAGGGTACGCGGGTGATAGTCTCGCTAGATCCTGCGGAAGGAGAGCGATATATAGAACCAATGTGTAAAGAAGAGGACATGGATCACATCTATAAATTAACCACTTGGGACGAAGATTGGATAAATCCTATAGCTAACATTGTGCTCTGCTAAGAAAGTGATAATAAATTTTTCTTTGACTATGATGGGGAGGTAGAAAATTCACAGAATCGGTTACATGATGTCTATGTGCTGAGATGTCTTAGGATCACGAAGAACTTCCAGTATATTTTCTCAGAGGTAAGAGAACTACCCTATTTTGATGGTTTTGGTAGCATTAGGGAGTTTCTGTGAACCTTTGAAGCTGAAGTAACAAGGGAATGAAGGCTATGGACCCTTAATCTGGCCATGCACGCAACTCCTGCAAGGTGGTGGGACACACATAAGGAGGCATTCCAGGATTGGGAATAATGTTACGATTTGATGATCTTACAGTTTGAACCTCTGACTCACCTATGTGTAAAGACTTTCTTGGGGCTAGGGGACTAGTGTAAGCACTTATCTACATGGATGGAAGAATGCGTTGAAAATACTATAGAGGAATGGGTCCATTTGTTCATTCATGCTTTGCAGCTGATCCCGACTACAAGGTATTTAGACACAAAATTACACCAGCGCACCCACCACTGGGAAACCCTGAAGGATGAGTTTGTAGGGACATTTGGGTTGATAGGAGGAATGGAGGCAATAGATGAAGCTCTGTAGGAAATTGATGCCTTAGTATTTGATGAATTGCGCCCGTGCGCAACATGGGGGGACCACCAACATGGGAAATTCAGATGCAGGATATTGTCAACTACCAAAATTTTTCAATCGAAGAGTTCGATGACAACCCGCGAAATGTCTCTATCCCAGAGTCAGAGGGAGAGCACGCATTTCTGGGACCCCCACTGCAAACCATCGATCTCACTAAGCGCTTGAAGCTATGAGAAGTCAACATTGGAATGGACGCGCAACCTAAGTTAGCTGAAATTGGGGATTACGAGGATGATGATACTATGGGAAAGGTTGCAGAACTCCTCATGGAATACCAGGACTTATTCCCGACGAAATTTTCTGAGCTGAAGGGAATCACAGGGAACCTAGGATTCATGTGTATCACTTTGAAACCTGATGCATGTCCGGTAAAGCAGTGCACTTATCAGTTGAACCCCAAGTATAAACAGAAATTCAAGGAATAAATCGACAAAATTCTCGCTCCAGGTATCATCGAACCAGTCGAACAGTCAGACTGGGTAAGTCCTATGGTGGTTCAAGAGAAAAATACTAAGGGATCGATATGGATCCGTGTTGACCTGCTCAAATTGAATAATGCTTGTGTACATGATCCCTTTCCTACGCCATTCTCAGATGAAATCCTTGATAGCATAGGTGGGCAAGAGGCATACTCATTCACTAATGGGTTCTTGGGCTATCATCAGATCAGGATTGCACCTAAATATCACAAAAAAACCATGTTCGCTATTGAATGGTTTTCATTTCAGTACACCATTATGCTGTTTGTACTCAAGAATGCCCCTGCCATCTTTTTGCGGGTGGTGGTCGCAGTGTTTAAGGAATTCATCCACAAGTTCTTGGATGTATATTTTGATGCTTGGACATTTGGGTTTGTAAATAACCATGTCTCAAACCTGTGCATGATGTGGGATGCCTGAAAAAGGCACAATATTTCCCTAAATATCAAGAAGCCCATATTCTGCATATCATTTGGGATCTTGCTAGGTCACATAGTCTATCGGCAGGGACTAATGGTTGACCCTTCCAAGGTAGTGGTTATCATCAATTTGGCAGTCCTACAATGAGAAACAATTGTGCTCTATCCTCGGACATACAGGCTACTACAGGAAGTTTAGTCAAGGGTACGCATTGATCATGCCACCTATGGAGAAACTGCTGAAGAAGGATGTATCCTTTTTTTGGGATGATGAGTGTCAGAAAATCTTTGACCTACTCAAGGAAAAGATGGTCTCTGTGCTTATCCTCATATTTCCTGATTTGGAAAAGGTGTTTCATGTCCATGTCTATGCTTCAGGGATCACCCTAGGAGTAGTCCTGACGTAGTGAGGGGAAGGGGACATTGACCATACAGTTGTGTTTGCCAGTAGAAAGCTCTCTAGTGCGGAGCGTAACTACTCCACTACTGAGTGGGAAGGCTTATCCATGGTGTACACCTTGCAGAAATACCAGCATTACCTATTGGGTGGGCACCTCAAGATGTTCATAGATCACTCAGCTTCGAAGTACCTAGTGAATAAGCCTATGTTGGGAGGGAAATATGCCAATGGCTCTTACTGTTTCAAGAATATGACTTTGAGATCATAGTAAAGCTAGGAAAGTTTAATGTTGGGCCAGATCACCTATCCCAGATTGAAAATGGAGAAGAGCTGACCAACCTATAGGAAGGACTGCCGGATGCACAGCTATTCACTATTAAGATAGTGGATCCACACTTCGTCAACATCGTTCACTTCTTGACTACGGGGATGGCACCTGCGGAGTATTCAGTAAGAAAATAAGGAGTTGGTAACCCGTGCAATAGAGTTTACCATCATCGCAAGCCATCTACATAAGCTGGGAGCTGACGAGGTGCTGCGAAGATATGTCTTGGAGCATGAACAACATGGCATCTTAGCAGAAGCTCATCGGGGCGTAGCAGGAGGTCACTACATAGGAAAATCAATGACATAGAAGATCTTAAGAGCTAGGCTATGGTGGCCTACACTGCATAGCAACTAGCACGACTATTGTAAATCCTGCGATATGTGCCAAAGGATGAGAAGGCCATTGCGCAGAGACGAAATTCCCCTGCAACTGCAAATGGCCCTGTAAGCATTTGACAAATGGGCCATCAACTTTGTTGGGCTCATCAACTAGCCAGGAAGAATACTGGTGCGAGATACATCATCACTATGACTGCTTATGTGACTCAATTGGTTGAAGCACAAGCTATGAAGGATTGCACTGTAGACACCACTGCGCACTTTATTTTCGAACATATTGTAACTAGTTTTGGCTGCCCAAATATTTTTATGAGAAACAAAGGTACACATTTTTTTAATGCAACAATCGAGGCTTTGACTAAATAATTTCGGATCCACCATGCGAAAAGCACCCCATAGAATCTAAACGAAAATGGATTTGTTGAAGCTTTCAACAAAATCTTGAAGCAGGCACTGACTAAGGTATGCAATGCCGATCGCAGTGACTAGGATGTGCATGTTCCGTCGGTCCTTTGGGACTATCGCACCACATGCAAGAAACTGACAGGAAATACACCATTCCGAATGGTCAATGGAAAGGAAGCCATGGAAAAAGCATGGCATAACAGAGATATCTGGAAAAAGAAGTTTTACGAGGGAGAATTGGTCCTCCTCCATGATAGCCAGTTTGCGAAGCACCCAAGGAAGTTCCATCAGGATTGGCTAGGTCCATATCTAGTAAGGAAAATCATTGATGGTGAAGCTGGCCAGTTAGCCACCCTGCGAGGTGATATGGTACTAGGATATGTCAATAGTAGCTGGCTCAAACTGTACCATATCAAATGACTATATGGCCAGAGTAGCTGTATGGGGCGGAATATGCATAGGGGTTGGTCGCAGGTCCGGAAGCCTCAGGAAGTGCCCTGGGAGCATAGGCATGCATTGGGAATGTAGGAGGTACACGGGGAGTGCACGGGTGTGTTGTGCGCATAGGAGGTGTGAAAAATAGCTGTTGGAATAGTAAAACTAGGTAAAAATAAAATTTTACCATTGAAAGGAGCAGGCGGCTGACATTTAATGAGGCGATTTCCAAATATTTTTTACCATTTACTTGACGGTAAGTTTCCGATGAGACTCATCCACACATTTATTGATCCCCATGGCTATAAAAGAAGTATGATAGCTTAGAAGAGGGTTTCGTATCTCTTGAACAGTTTGTTCTTTGTGAGTTTTTGTCTTGATAAAGTATGTACCTATTGCACTTCATTAATGTCTGAGAGTCCTACACTCTCTGGTAGTAGAAACCCTGAGTTCATTTTCCACACCAGAGTGATGGCAACCAATCCTACTGAGTCATCATAGCCTGTAACCTCGACAGAGCAAGAATCTAAGGAAGTACTGGAAGTCTACATTGAATTTTAAGAGGTTATGTCTATGCCAAGTAAGGGAAAGCAGAAGGGGAAAGAAAAAGTACAAGGGACAAGGAAACCTATGAAATGGGCAGAGGTAAAGCACCGCACCTCTCCTCAGAATTTGAAGTCCCGTCGGGTGGTGCCGTAGGCACATTCACCTAACCCAATAAAGAGACCTTTTTCTACTCAGGAAAAGGCCCAAATATCCGAACCAATCAATCAGCCGAATACAATTAATGTATAAAAATTTACAGGCTCATGCAGATTCAAAATCGATTTCAGATGGAAAAAATATTAAAACAGTTCCAAAACTTCAGAAGCTCTTATTAGGAGCATCATACCACAAGGCGCGGTTGGTAGATGAAAATGTAAAGCCGCTTCACCTTGCCAATTGTAATGTACCATCTTCTAGCCACAATCCCAGGACAATGAAGGTAATACTTGTTTGGTATAATGCAATTATTTTAATGTCAAACCAATTAATCATGAATTGATTTGCTTCCTAGTTGATATCATCTATTTTGTACTAATCATGTTCAAATATATTTATTGAAATTATGTTATGAAACCAACACCAAAAATAGAAGAGAAGAGAGATCAACACCTTAGAAATAAGCCACTTCGAGGGGGAAACCTCCAATGCATTACATAAATGAAGAATTATCGGATGATACAAATGACAAAACCTCATTTCTATATATAAGAGTCCATGGGGCCACAATGTAATCCTAGATGACCTAACAATAATAATGTAAGGGCACAATAATAACAATATTGGGGTTACATGGGTACACAAATAATAATAAGGGGGTTAAACTAACAAAAATAAGGGACTATACTAGTAATATAAGGACCTAACAGGATCCTCTCCTTCAAAAAAGTGTTGTACTCAATGCTTAAGTAGCTCTAGGTGCTTCTGTATAAAATTCTCATCCTACTATGTAGAATCTTCAGTGGGTAAGTTCTTCCATTTGATGAGATACTCTGAAATTGATCAATTTCGTAGCTATCGAGTTCTTGTTTCCGTGACTGCTCCAGGTTCCAAAATGGTTTTTCCTTCCTCATTAAGTATTGGCAATATTGTTTGAGCTAGAAGTTTGTCCCCTATAACCTTCTTTAAGCATGAAACATGGAAAACTCGATGCACTTGCGAAGAAGCAAGCAACTCCAATTTGTATGCCATAGTACCAATATTTTGCAACACCTTGTAAGGACCATTGTACTTTGGCGATACTTTATTATGCTTCTTAGCTTGCTTGAGGGAAATTTATTTGTATGTTTGTAGCCATAAAAAAACCTAGTCTCCTAAATCAAAAATTCTCTCACTGTGATGTTGATCTGCCTGTTATTTCATTCGATTTTGTCCCAAATTTAGGTTATCCTTTAAGAGTTGGAGAACTTCTTGTCGATGCTCGATGTGATATTCTAGTGCTTGAACCCTAGAATTTTCCCTTAAAGAATATGTGATGGATGGTAGATGATATCATAAAGTGCCATAAATGGGGTCATTTTTGTTGTAGTATGGAAGGAAGTGTTATACCACCATTCAGCGAGAGGTAACCACTTGAACCATTGTGCTTTCATATCAGATTCAAAACAATGAATATATCGTTCCAAAAATTTATTAACTATCTCAGTTTGACCATCGGATTGAGGATGATAAGATGAGCTATGAGCTAGTCGAGTACCCAAACAAGAAAAAAATTCCGTCCAAAAATTTCCTGTAAAAATGGGATCTCTGTCACTTATAATAATCTTCAGGTTTCCATGTAGCTTTTGAATTGTTTCCATAAATGCAGTAGCAACTGTACTTGATTTAAATGGATGAGATAATGCACAAAAGTGTGCATACTTGGTAAGTCTATTAACTACCACCATGATGACACTCTTTCCTTCGGACTTAGGTAAACCTATGAAAAAATCCATTGAAATCTCCTCCCGACATTGACTTGGAATGGATAAAGGTTGTAGAATACCCGGGGTCTCAACGGTCTCAACTTTATTTTGTAGGAAAACTAAACATT
This sequence comes from Pinus albicaulis, assembly GCA_034641835.2. Lineage (NCBI taxonomy): Eukaryota > Viridiplantae > Streptophyta > Pinopsida > Pinales > Pinaceae > Pinus > Pinus albicaulis. The sequence goes on from CM076583.1 coordinate 1,152,012,188, forward strand.
CCACCACAAACTTTTGAATATCAGATTTAAGGCCATCCCAAAAAAAATATTTCTTCACCCTCTGGTAAGTTTTTGAAAATCCTGAGTGTCCTCCTAAAGGAGAACTATGCAATTCTAAAAGAATATTTTGTTTTAGTTGGGAATTCTTGCAAATATATAAGCGATATTTGTACCATAAGGAATAAGTTTTCCAACTAAATGTATCATATGTACTAGGATCTTGGTGCAACTTTTGAATGAGTGTTCACACTTCTTTGTCCTTCTTCCATTCATCCCTTGCTTCGGTTATCCAATCTAGTTGGATAATAGAAATGGAACAAAGAAATGCTTCCACCTGTTCATCCTTTCTTGAGAGTGCATCTGCAACAACATTTAGCTTTCCTTTTTTGTAGATGATTTCAAATTCATAACCCAATATCTTTGTGACCCATTTTTGTTGCTATTCTGAAGATATTATTTGTTCCAAAAAGTGTTTAAGACTATCAAGGTCATTTTTTACCTTCAAGTGCCTTCCCATTAGGTAAGGTCACCAGTGCTTTTGTGCATGTAGTATTGTCAACATTTCCTTCTAATAAATACCATTTCGTAAATACTTTCCCTTGATTGGATGACTTTCAAAAGAAATGGATCTTCCTTCTTGCATTAAAACAACACCAATTTCATTTCCTGAGGCATCACATTCCACAATAAAGGTTGTTGTGAAGTCTAGCATAGCTAAGACTGGTGATAGACACATTGCCTCTTTAAAATTTTCAAAGGCCTTAGTTGCTTCAGGAGTCCATGGAAATGCATATTTCTTCAATAATTTTGTTAGAGGTGCTGCTATTATCCCATAATTCTTAAAAAATGTGCGATAATACCTTGTTAACCTGAGAAATCTACGCAACTACTTTATTTTTGTGGGGAATTTCCATTTCTTAATGGATTTTTTTTTTTTAGGGTCTACCTTAACACCCTCATCAGATACAATATAACCCAGATATTCCACCTCTTGTACTCAAAAGAAAAATCTGGATGTTTTTGCATATAATTGTTTCTCCTCCAATAGTTTGAGCACCCTTTCAACATGTGAACATGATCCTTCCAAGACCTGTTGTAGATTAGTATATCATAAAAAAATACTAGCACACATTTTCTAAGGAAGGGTTTGAAAATGGAATTCATCAACCCTTGAAATGTAGAAGGTGCATTGGTGAGGCCAAAAGGCATTACCAAAAATTCATAATGACCCTCATGAGTTTGAAATGTTTTTTCAGAATATCTTCAGTCTTCATTCTAATTTGATGATATTTTGAACGAAGATCCAACTTGGTAAAATAAATTTCTCCATGTAATTAATCCAATAATTCATCAATCACAAGAATGGAAAGTTTATCTTTAATAGTGAGCTTATTGAGCTCCCTATAATCTCAACACATGCACCATGAACCATCCTTCTTGTGCACCAATACTACTGGAGCAGAGAAAGAAATTTGACTAGGTTGAATTATACCAGCCTCTAACATTTCTGCAATCATACATTCAATTTCGCTCTTTTGGACATAAGGATATTTGTAAGGCTTGATGTTTGGAGGAACACTTACTGGAATAAAATGAATAGCATGACCATGATAAAAAATAGGTGGGATTCCTTTGGGAGTTTCAAACACCTTGGAATGATTGTCCAAGACATTTTGGAGATCTGGAGAAGTAAATGATTTTGATGTTGGAACTTCTATTGAGAATAATTGTGTAATTACGCCTAATTGTTATTTTTTCAGAATATTTTTCATGACATTAGAGCTTATTATCTTTACTAGCTTCCCTGCGATACCCCATAATTCAATTTCCTTACCTTCTGAAAAAAATTTCAAGAAAATTTCTTGAAAATTAAAAGCTAGCATCCCCAAAGATTGTAACCATTGTGCTACTAGTACATCATCAACACCTCCCATTGGTATGGAAATCATTGGAATATTCAATACATACTCCGCCATGTCTAGCTTGATATTATGGAATTTTCCAGAGCAATTTATAGTTCCTCCATTTGAAACCATCACTTGACATTCTAGTGCTAGGTATAGGAAACAATTTAATTCCTTGGCTACCTTACAATGAATAAAATTATGGGTACTACCTGAATCAATAAACACTATTACCTTTTTCTTCTTGATATGTCCTTCTATCTTGAGAGTTTGAGGAGAGGTAATTCCTTCCAATGCATTATACGATATGGTCATACTCATTTCTTCCTCTTCTGGGGTTGGTTCCTGCTGTATATCCTCTTCTTTTGACATTTCTTGTTCATTTTCTTCCTCCTCTTCACAATCTATGTAAAATAATTTATTCTCAACACACTTATGACCTTTAGTGTATTTTCTATCACAAATGTAGAAAATCCCTTTTGCTCTATTTTCTTCAAATTGTTGTTGTGTCAACCTTGTAGGTTGTGGAAGTCTAGAAGTAGCAACACTTCCATATTTATAGATGCGAGTGGTAGGCTTCCTTGTCTCCATAATTTTACATTCATTTTTTCTTGCAAACCTGAATTCATTCTCCAATGAATCAGGTTCCCAAACACAAACTTCATGTTGGATGTTATCCTTTAAATTCCATATGAAGACATCAATCCTGTGTTCCTTTGGAATATCAGTTAACCTTATATTCAATTTTTGGAAGTCCTCAATGTGCTCCACCACTGAACCCTTTTGTTTGAGATTTATCAATTGGATATCGAAGGTGTTTCTCTTTGTATCCTCATAATGTGCTATCATTTCCTCCATAAAAATTGAGTAGTGACAATTTTTTTACAGGAGCAAAGCCATTGATACCATATAAATGTATTTTGTTCTAAATGTAAAGTTGCAATGCGTACCTTTTGTGTGTTTTGCACATTATTGAGATCAAAATATTTCTCCATCTATAGTATCCATGTTACGGGATATTTTCCATCAAACTTCCTCATATCAATCTTTGGAATATGGTGGTTCTTTAATCCAACATTAGATTTTATGAAATGACGATTAACATTTATTTTTTTCTCATCATGAGTTTCCTCTACTATCTTTTCGCCATTAGGAATAATTTCTTGTATCAAATTTTACAAATCTTCCTTCAAACCTTCCATTTTTTCTTCCATACCATTCATAAAACCATCCATCATAGCTTGCAGACTTTTCTTCAAAAAATCCATTTCATTTTTTGTTTCTCTTTGCGAGAGGGAAATTTGGTGCACTTTCTCTTGTAATTTTGATATGTCATGTTGCATTTCTTCATCTTCATGAGCCATAATAGAGCCTTATGAAGGCTTGATGGGTGTTGAATTATTTTTAGGGGGCATTTTAGAACCCAATACTTATATATATTGTACAATATGCCCTTGGAATCAATTCAAATTGATTCTTCAAACAAGACTTATGAAATTTTGAAAAACAATACACACCTTTTTCTTTCTTTTGAGGAGCTCGATATTGAAATTGAATTATCTCTATGATTTCAGACCTTCAATATCTTAAATTCTTCTATATAGCAACACTCTGAATCTTATCTCGAATGCCATAGGTATGACCTGATTTGGATTCTTCAAGGAAAATTTATGCCCAATCTCCCACAATGACCTAATTATGGACTGGTTCAGTAGAGCGAACTTGTACTACATGCCACGTGTCACTATTTCCTCCTTCTATTCTAAAATTGATATAAATGAAACTACAGTTTGTGTACTTGTGGCCACTTTTTACATAATTCCAATCTGACGCTCAGAGAGAGAGTTATGATGATTTTCCCACAATCACCTCTTTGAGATGAAATTAGGGAGCCTGAACAAACCCTAAATTCCACAGATCATATCTCTGAACATATTGCGAACCAAGATCTGAAATTTGTATAGGAAGTTCCTCAAGTTTTTGGCTTCGCGCTTTAAAAAATTTCTCTTCTAATCCTCCCTAGAAAAAAATTTATAGCGCAAATTCCATGATGACTTGTTTTAGGTGGAATTCGGGAGCCTACGAAAACCCTAACTTCCACAGATCATATCTACGAAAATATTGCTAAACAAGATCTAAAATTTTTACATGACGTTCCTCAGGATTTCCACTTTTTGTTGTAAACATTTCAGCTTATGAAACCTCGCAGAAAAAACATTATAGCGAAAATTCCATGATGACGTGTCTGGAGCAGCGAAACCCTAAAATCCAAAGCTCTGATACCAAATTTTATGAAACCAGCTCCAAAAATAGAAAAGAAGAGAGATCAGTGCCTTATAAATAATCCACTTATAGGGGGAAACCTCCAATACATTACATAAATGAACAATTCTTGGGTGATACAAATGACAAAACCTCCTTTCTGTATATAGGATTCGATGGGGCCACAATGTAATCGTAGATGACCTAACAATTACAATGTAAGCACACAATATAACCATATGGGGGTTACAAGGGTACAACATTAACAATAAGGGGGTTACAATAACAGCAGTAAGGGACTATACTAGTAATATAGGGGCCTAACAAATTATTAGGATTCTAGGATGATGAGCGACCTACCTACCATTTTCTGTTGCACCCAACCACAATGCCAAATCGAGAGAAGGTTGAATTAACAGAAAAAATTGGAGAGGAACGATACCAAGAATGGTTGAATCAAACACCTATTCAATTCCCACTCTGTCGAGATTCACCAGTTATGAATGACTACAATAGTAGTAGTTCTTCACAAGCTCACAATGGAGGAAATCAAATAGAGGTTGGTATGGATGATTACTTAAGGGATACGACTGACATGAAAACAATGTTACTAGATTCATTCCATAACAATGACCAGCTAGGGGATGATGCTCATATCGTTGATACCTTTTTCGAAAGCCTTAAATTTTGTTGCACCACCCCTCACTTTGGACTTGGAAGTTAGCCAAATTTTACCCAGTTGGGGACAACGATGTTACTGTACAAATGGAAAGAAAAGTTTGGATTTTTGAATCCATGTTTCTCAGAAATTTAGAGGTATTTGACTATCAAGTCCCTTATATTTTGAGAAATATTTTCACGCAATCAACATTACAAATGGTCAATTTTATGAACATTAATAATTAGGAATTTTAAATTTAATATTGTCCACCAAGTACATGTTATTCAAATATAAGGTTCTTCCGAGTGATAATGTATTTCCCGGTAGCTGCAAAGAGGAAATGAAATTCTTGAAAATATTGGGTGTTGAGTACATATCATATCATGCATGTCCAAATGATTGTATTCTATATAGAGGAGAATATGTAGACAAAGATATATGTCCAAAATTTGGGCATGACAAGTATGATAAATAAAAAAATAAGGGTAAATCACACGGTCATCCTTTTAATATATTGAGGCACGTGCCTATAATTCCAAGGATTCAAAGGCTCTTTCATTGCAAATAATTAACTATGTTGCAGGGATTATTATAACATTTATTTTTTATTAATTGGTTTTCATTGTGTTAATGTTAAAATCATTTCACTTGATTATTTTCAATTATGTTGATCTCGAAAGCAATGCACTCTATCAAGTAATTTTCTTATGTCAATTCCTAAAATAATACAACTACTTGATTTCTTTAAATGGTTTTTCACTATATCATTACTTAAAAAAATGAACCCTATTATATATATGTGTGTGTTTGTGTGTGTGTGATATCCTCAAAATTAAAAAAGTGTATTAATTTATACTTTTATTTTTGGTATCTAAGATCATAATAAAATAATGATAATTCTAAACATGAATTTATTTGCATTATTTTCTAGACTTTATTATGTTACAAAAAATCATATTCTTTTAGATTTATTACTTTACAATTATTTATATTCATACCAATTTACAAATTTACAATTATGGTAATTTAACAATATGTATGGTATACATTTTACTTACGGTAGTTATGGTTCAAAATTGGCAATTAATTTACAATTTTAATTTTTTTACAAATATATAAATTTTACAATTCTGATAAAATTGAATCATGATAATACATACAATTACAGTTACATTTACAATTAAGATAACAATTACAATTACACAATTTTATAATTACCAATACATAATATTTAATAAATATCATGATTTAATATTAAAAATTAACATCACGATCATGACAACCATCGTACGAACATCATATTCTAAAATACACATTGAAATTAGCTAACATCATCTAATCACCATGATCATGATCATCTAACAAAACAAAAACATTTTATAACATCATCAAAAAACAAACATCAAATATACATTTAATGTCAAATAACTACTATCAGATACACATCTATCTGCAATCACATTAAATGAACATATCTAACATGACATAAAAATATACACATGATGATGAACACCAACATGTAAATTAAGTACATCAACATGAAAATAAAATAAATTCACTATATATATAAATGCATAATGCCAAAAATATACAACTGTAATAGAAGTGCATATAATTGACAAATATCTCAATGTACTACATCAATAGTATAACTAGTACTCGAGGACTACTCACTCGATGGTGCCTCATGCTCAGATGGATGTGCCTACTTAACTAGAGGTGCATGCTCAGTTGATGGTGCCTGCTAATCATATGGATGTGCCTACTCAGGAGGTGCCTGATGATATGGTGTTTGCTCAATAGGTGTCTACTGAGATGGTGCAACCTTCTAAGTGGATGGTACCTACTTAGATGGGCGTTCCTACTTAGGAGGTGCCTCCTTAGATGGTTTCTTCTTAGGACTGGGTTCCTACTGAGATGGTGCCTGCTTAGAAGATGCCTACTTCGGACTAGATGCTAGATACTCATCTCTAGCGCAAGGTGCAGGAGGAGGAGGTGGAGTACTAGAATGATCACTCCCCCCATGATCATGATCATTCGAAGACTTGATGTGTCACGCATCACCATAGTGCCTATCCCTCCTAGCTACTACTAGCATCGACACTCCAACGATATGACGCATAAGGCTCATTATATCATGGGGCATGTCCCTTGAAAACCCTCTGCGCGTACTATTAGCATGGATCTCACTGATCGTCACAAGGAGGACTCCCTTATCAACCAGGAGTCTACACATTCAGTTTCCAAACTCCATCTTGAATCGAATGTCCACCCAACGACGCATGCCTGTGGGTATCTGCACTCGAGGAGGTCTGTCACCCTGATCTGTGGCCTTTGCCATATCCTCGTCATCTACAGGATCATCCAAAGGGGGTGGATTCATGTCCCCAACAAATGTGGAAATATATACCAAATATATAGAACATAACAATAATTACATAATTTCATTAAACAATTTAATAAAAAAATTAAAGAACGTGTTAGAATAAATTTTATTGTAATTAATTAATAAAATAAAATGAAACTATATTAATTTAAAGAAAACACTAATGTTACCTCTAGCATCTCATGGCCCATCCTGTGTGAAAAGGATGTTGGTACACCCTTGCAAATCCAAACCCACATAAGGAAATATGACCATCACAAATATGTGATCATCAACACTTGCTAGTAGCTCCAGTGCATCACTATATATCCTAGCCCGATACTCGGACAAGCCCCTCTTAGGCATCATTTCACCCCACATTTGCATTCGTACATTTAACATAAGCCTGCAAGGCTAGCAGACAAAAGTAGGCCTCATCTCTGGAAACCTCTCAAAAAATAAACAAAATAACTCTGAAGCAAAAGGGAAGGTTAAGTATTCTTGCCAATAATAAGTTGCCAGACTCAAATAGACTATGGGAGGACTTCATTCAGGAAGAGTTGCGAGACGGGGATCTTCATCCAACAAAGAGGGCAGATGAGGATGTGACACTTGCAGAACGAATGAAGGGTAAGAAGAATAAGGACTTGAGGAAATTCAAGTGTTTCAACTGTGGCGAGATGGGTCATTTTTTGTTGAGATGTGTGATGAAGAAGGAGGGATATGACAAGAAGAAGAAAGGGAAGCAATTCATCGAGGTTGCCACTTCTACTGAGATAGTTTCTTTCACTAGGAGGTTGGAAGAGGAGAAATTTGTTATGATCTCTCATTTCTCACATGGTACTATGGATGAGGATGAATGGTATGTGGAAAGTGGTGTGACAAAACATATGACAGGGTCATAGGAAGTTTTCAAGACTCTAGCTGAATGGGACCCAAACTTACACATTGTGTTGGGCAACAAGATTCAGAAGGAGATCCTAGGATCGGGAGTTGTGCCATTCAAGATGGAGACAAGACAGGTGATGCAGATCCAGGATGTACTATTTCTACCAGGACTCAAACATAGCATGATGTTTGTCTTGATGATTGAGAAGAAGGGGTTTGAGGTCTTCTTTGAAGATGGGAAGGAAAGACTCAGACCTAGAGGCTCTGGCTCTGTGGGTATTCTACTTGGAGTTAGAGAGCATGGTCTATATAGGCTAATAGGAAATCCTATGGATCATGAGAAGAAGAAGTAGGAGGAGAAAGTGCAAGTTCCAAAAAAAAAAAGGTCTAGGTTCCAGAAAAAAAGTTCGAAGTTCTATATGTTTAGAGGGAGTCAAGATCTAGTGGGAGCTTGCAAATTCAAAGGGAAACTTTGCAGCCCAAGAAGAGCACGTGGTCAGTGCGGAGCAAGGGTGCTCCTACAAGTTCCAAGAAGGAATCATGGAGAAAATGGAAGACATTTTAGGAGAAGAAGAAGAAGCAAGATGCCTCCAGTGATAACAAAACTTCTGAGAGAGGCACAATTCATACTACAGGGTTTGCTGCAGTGGTGAGCATCGATAGTTGGGCGAGTGTTGTGAGTAGTGATGATGATGATGAATTACTTCCTAGTACTGTAAGTACCTCCATCACAAAAACAGATTGTTGATTTTTTACTAGCTAAGGAAGTACTCCAAGCTCTAAGATTTAGGGTTTGGAGGTTGGAGCACCACAAGAGTCACTTATGGACATGGAACCCAAGGTTGGGGTCTTTCACCGATCGATGTTTGGGCCAAAACCATGGAGAATTTTGGACATGTGATGGATGGAGATGATAGAGTATGATGAGGAGAATCCAACGCTTTGAGAATCATTGAAATCTAAGATGTCCTTGATGAGTTATGAGTTTTTGAAGGTCGACAATGAGTTATTCACACATAAGTCATGTAGGCTTGTTTTGGATGTGACAAAAGACATGTCTATTTGAATAGCCCTTATAAAGTGTATAAATAGAATGTCAGAGAACTAATTTTAGGAATCGAATGTGCATCCATTCATAGGAGATATACCCTTGAGGTATTCGATTTAAATAAGGAGGTAGAACAAACTTGTTTGGGACTATTTTTGTGGGTATATTGTCATTTATAGGGCCGCAGTAATACAGGAGGTTACAACATTGTTAAGGGTAGTCTGGTGGATGTCTTTGGGATAGTTTCAGGTGGATCTTCCTCCCAAGAAGTAGGCCACATTACTAAACAACACCTACAAGTGGGCCGTAGGACTGTTCTCTCTTGGAAGAGGGTCGTATGGATGTTAGAAGTTATAGGAAGGGCTGTAGGTAGAAACAAGATGCTAGGAGCTCATTTTTTGGGTGTGATATGGCCTAGAACAATAGTTAAGTGTGGGAAAGTTAGTGTGGAGGAAGGTCGTAGTCCAGGGAAAGGTTTTGGAGCAGTAAAAGAGGGTTGTTGTAGGTTGTGAACAAGCCTTAACTAGAGAACCAAACCTACAATAGTGACATTAGCCCTTAAGGAGTGAAAAGGTATGGTATTAGTGATGAATTCGATTTTAGAGGATTAGTCCTATTGTAGAAATAATTTATTGCAACCTGTGAAAGCCATTTGGAGGACTTGTCTCGATGGTTGAAAGCCCCTCCTAGGAGCAGATCTCATATGGAGGTATTAGGCATCATTGGACTGGTGGAGAGCAACATGTTTATGGCCCAAAGTGGCCCTTGACAAGTAGTGATAATGAGGGCTTGGCACTAGAAGGTTGGGTGAAGGATTGGGCCTAATGTGTAGCTCTTTGATGGAAAAAAGAAGCTACTAGCTTGGCATATTAGACCTCAAGTGTTGGCCAACCTAGAAGAGCAGATTGGATCATCTCGTGTTCACTGTAGTAGAAGTGATTTGTAGCATTGATAGCCCACAACCCTCCTGGAGACTCTATGTGTTGTCACTTGATGGACTAAGGGGAAGCTAGAGAGAAGAATGGGAGTGAAGGACTGACAAGATGAGATATGGCATAGAGATAGCAACGAGATTGTCAGTGTATCTTGTATTCTTGTACTTGTGTATAATTGAGGGCCATTATCTCTTGTATGAGATCCCTAGACAACTGTATTATATGTTAATAATATAAAAAAGTTGGGTTACATATATATATATATTTTTTATTATTGTGCACGTGATTGGCTTACTGCGTTATTTTGTTATGTTTTGCTACGTAGCCTTGTTGAGATTCTTAGTTTGGTAGCATGAGAGATTTAATATTCTATCCTTGACCCAAGGTCATGGAAATTCAACAGAAGGGGCAAGTCTAGAGAGCTACCCGTCTCTAAGATAATATTGTCAAAGCAATGTATAAGAGAGATCTCTCCTTCTCTTATTTATGTAAGAGGAAAAGAAATCCAATGACATAAGGGCAGGCTAAGCCTCTGCAGGTAGCCCAATCCTATACAAGATCGTATGCCCTCAATAAAAAAAAGGACTGCAGATTTCTAGGATAAATAAAGACAATATTAGAGTACTGAGCAGCAACACCCCTATCTCTGAGTAGCCATGACTCACTATAGCCACTTTTCTTCACTCTGGATTTATTTTGTAATAGTATGTTCTAGACAGACTTTGAATTTCTTGTACATATTCCAGGGGAAACTGTTATTTGTGATTGTTAAATATTTTGAGTATTTCTTCCCTAAGCAGTGAATGGCAGTTCGTAAATAGACTCACTACAGTAGGAAAATGTCCATTCTGGGCAATTTTCTTGGAGGCAGAAAGCGTGGAGGTGAAGCTATTTGTTAAGATATTCCCTTGTTGTATTCATTAGTATGGGATCATACCTTGAGTATGGGGCAGTCGCTTCTCTTTAAGTACAATCATTTGTTTTCATGTTAAAATTACGATGATTGGGAGCTCTTTGGAAAAGGGACGTAGAGTAATTACTGCTCAAGGAATTGAGTTGGATTGTTATCGAACAAAAGCACTTGATTTGAAACATGGTACATTTCGTGTCCTTGGCTAGGGATCAACTGTATATGTTTTGAAAGCCACCGACGTAGCTTCAAGAAAACAAGTTTTTAATGCAGAGCACACTTTTGTTTCTCGGAGTATCAAGAGTAAATAAGGGACTTTTCGAAACCTTCCCCTCAGCACGAGGCAACCATTTTCCCTTAGAATTTGAGCATTCAGAATCTCCATCTACGGTTGGCCTCTCAAATCTTATATCACTACTGCTATGTAAGCTATATTTGGCATCATCATCGTGAAAATAACTCGTTTTAGAGCTCCAATAAATGTAGTGGATTCTCTGCCATCCAAACAATTCTCTTCCATTTTCACCTTATAAAACAAATGAAGACACAACCCTAAAAAATCATTGCAGCGACTTAATTTACAAGCAGGAGCATGACGTTGAGCTTTGACATGGAGATCCTTTCCAATATCGTTAGTTTTTATTGCAATAAAACAAACAACAGATTAATGTTTTAATTTTTTACAATACCTGATCAACGTCAAACTACGAAAAAAGTGTGTTCAAGCAGTATTCTGCCATTTCTCCACCTGCGCCATCACCTTGCTCATGTGAACTGGATTTAAAATATGCATTCCTTCTTAAATAAAATTACCCTATACTTACCATTTGCTGAAGCTTTAACCTTTATTTTATAAAATTACCCTATACTTACCATTTGCTGAAGCTTTAACCTTTATTTTATCAAATTACCCTGTACTTACCATTTGCCGAAGCTTTGAGCTTTATTTCAGTTAAAATTTATTAGTAAATAATGATTTTTATAAATAAAATATAGTTGGTGGTAGATTTTGAGCATAAATATTTCATATTTCAACCACATTGGCTTGTAAATATGAAAAGATTTAATGTTGTAAAAATGATTTTAAAACAATATTTTAAAATGTTAAATTAATGGAATTAATATATATGTAATTGTAATTGAATATATATATATATATATATATATATATATATATATATATATATATATATATAATTGTAATTGTAATTAATGGAATTATATAATCTTTTTTCTTTGTATTAAAAATCACAGTGTCATACATTTCTAGAGTTTGGATTTTAAACACATTATAATAGCTGAAATTGGGAATATATTTTTTCTATATTAGCGTGGACCCATCTAACTCAAGATCTACTAAGTGCTAAGAAGGATCTAACTTTTTGAGGTGCAAACTTTATTTAGAGTGAATAGATATTTGATCCCTCTAGATACTTAGTAGATCCATAATTAATATGGATCTACGTTATATATATATATATATATATATATATATATATATCAAAACCTCTAGTATTTTACCTCAATTTAATTTTAATTATTAATTTTCTTATATTCTGTAATGTGATTAAGTCAAAAAAGTGGGGAAAGGAATGAGCGCTCTGTTAGCGTTTGTCGTTCCCGTTCTTTGTAGAAACCCTAGCGCACTCTCCAACCTGTTCAGCCCTGACGGTGCTGTCCTTCTCATGCAGCACATCTCTCCTCACAAGTATGGCGTCTGAAACAGGGGGGGCAGTCGGCCTCCCCCTCCAAATGAAGGAGGAAAAGAAGGAAGGCCAGATCTGCCTAAGGATAATTATGAAAACAAGCAGGAGACTAAGGCGACTCAGAAGTCGACCTTTGGATCACAAACTGAGACGCCGCAGGCCACTTCTTCCACCTGCAAGCCCATCACTCCAGAACGACCCAAAATTGACCTCCCTTGTCATCGCATGAATGCCAGAATTCAGTACATGAGGGACCACGCCCTTACTGGAAAATTTATAGGGTTTTGGCCAACTGAAAAAGCCCTGCAGGGATGGATTGTGTCCAAATGGAAGCCAAAGGGACACGCTACTCTGCAACTGGGTCCAAAAGGCTTCTTCACAGCCATTTTCAATTGCATTGAGGACAGAAACAAGGTAGTGGATGAGGGCCCCTACTTTTTCAATTCGGTAGGGTTGTATCTCAGGAACTGGGTTGAAAGATTCAACCCAGATCAGGAAAAATTCAATTGGGCACCTGTATGGATTCATCTATACTCGTTGCCTCTTGAATATTGGGACGAGGAATCACTTCACGAGATTGGAAAAGGGCTAGGAGAGTTCATAAAAATAGCAGAAGAAACTAAGCTACGAAGGTACACCTCCTATGCTCGAATATGTGTCTACATGCATCTGGACAACGCCCTACCTGACGCTGTAAGTATATTTCATGATGATTTTGAATGGATTTAACCGCTGGATTATGAACATGTACCTTTTCGTTGTAGAAGGTGCCATGCTCATGGACATCTCTTCAGAGATTTCCCTCTAATTTCTCAGACCAGAAGTATAGAAGCTGAAGGCAAAGTGGAAGCAGATGGGTTCACCAAAGTTCCCTCCAGAAGAAGACATAACAAGAAATCCTCTTCATCTGGGAAAAAACCTCGCTCTTCTGCCTCTTCCCCTTCCACCAGAAATAGCTTTGACGTTCTTGCTCAATCTGACCCTCAAGGAAATTCCACCCCTGCCTCTCTCAGCCTTTCTGGGCCTTCTGCCACCCCCTCAAATCAACCCAATCCCGCATCCTCTGCGCCCGCTCATTCAGAGCCGCATTCTATCAATCCTTTAGATTCCAATCCCTCATCCAAGCAAAAGTAGGTGACATGGAACCCTAACCTTATGGATCTGGAAGGGCATTCTTCTAATCCCAATCATGACAGTAATGATTCTCCAGACAATTTTTAGACAACTCAAATGGAAGAATATTCTGAAGGCTTTGATCTAGGAGAACTGGATCTTATAAGCCTACAAGATGCATGCAAAAGGAAAGAATTTGACAAGATCAACCCTCGACAGATAGAATCACTAGAGGCAGCGCTCTCTAAATTTCAACAGCAAAAGAAGTTGGGTATTCAACCAGGCATTCGTTGGGATAGCTTGAAAGTGATGAAGGAAACCAAGAAGAGGGGACGAAAACCTGATTGGCAGCGTACCATCGCTCTTGGGGAGATACTGGTGGATTCAGGGCAATATCCCAAGCTAACTCAGTTTTTCAAACCACTAGCAAATAGTTCCCCATGAAGTTAGTCTCATGGAATGTTAGAGGGCTCAATGGCCCAGGGAAGTACAGAATGATTAAGAACATGATTCAGAAAGAGAATCCCAAAATACTCTTTCTTCAGGAAACCAAGTGTAACAGTAAAATGTTGGGCTCAATCCTATCAAAATCATGGCGCAACAGCAGATCGATTGCTGTGGACACCTCTAGCTCCTCAGGAGGGCTATTTTCGTCAAGATCAGGCCAGTAAGATAGCGCTTTTAAACAACTTGGATAATCTCAATTCAAATAGATTTCATCCCCTTTGGATCATTGGCAAAGATTTTAATATGATCACTCGGATGGATGAAAAATATGGAGGTGGGTCTAGACTTGAACCAGAAACCATCCACTTCAAAAATTTTATCAATAACAACTGGCTCATTGATATACCTTTCTGCAACGGAATGTTCACCTGGAACAATAGAAGAATGGGGGGGGCAGCAAATAGCTTCTAAATTAGATCGATTTCTCATGTCGGATAATGCCATTCATGTGGGGGGAGATATCACCGGCTCAATACTCCCTCTTGCTGGCTCTGACCACTAGCCCATTATGCTCCAATGGAAAAACATAGGGTCACATCCCAAGAGGCCGTTTAGATTTGAAGCCTTCTGGCTTTCTCATCCTTCCTTTAAAGAAATGATACATGCTGCTTGGAGGAGCTTTGTACCGCCTAAAGGCTCCAAAATGTTCCAGTTTCAGCAGAAGCTTAAGTTTCTCAAAGGTCATATCAAAAATTGGAATCAGAATGTCTTTGGAAATATATTTGTGGAAAAACAGATCCTTGAGCAGAAGATGAAGGAAGTGCAACATGAAATCATCACTAAGGGAAGATCTGAGTCTCTCGCTTCCATGGAGCTCGACCTTCAAAGAGATTTGGAGGACAGATACAAACAAGAGGAGATCCTCTGGAGGCAGAAATCTAGAATTCGTTGGCTGAAGGAAGGTGAAAGAAACACCAAATTATTTCACAGCTCAACCATCCAACGAAGAATGCAAAATCAAATCGGCCACATCACCAATCAGCAAGGGGAGCTAATGGAGAAGCATGAAGACATGGAAAGAGAACTGGTGAATTATTTCAAGGGAATTCAACAAGAACTTCAGGTCAATAGACAGCGAGCTATTGACCAAATCAAGCAAATTATACCCAACTTGATTGCAGCTGAGCATAATCACATGCTTCTACACCCTGTCTCTCCCCAAGAAGTGGATACAGCTATGGCGCAGTTCAAGGATGGCAAGGCTCCTGGCCCAAATGGATTCACTGCTAATTTCTTCCACCATTTTTCGGACCTCATTAAATATGAAGTTTGGCAACTTGTTGAGGAATCACGATCCATGCACTGGCTCTTGCCCTCCCTCAATGCCACTTTCATTGCGCTGGTACCAAAAGAGGAGCAACCCAGCAAACCGGAAAAATTCAGACCTATTGCTCTTTGTAACGTTATTTACAAAGTCATTTCCAAAGTCATTGCCAATAGGCTCAAGCCGCTTCTTCTGCTACTCATCTCGCCAGAGCAAACAGGATATGTGGAAGGGTGATAAATTCTGGATGGTATAATTCTAACTCATGAAATTATACACTCCTTAAAATTCTGCAAGAAGCCAGGTATGCTCCTAAAAATCGATCTATCCAAAGCTTTTGACAAACTGAATTGGAATTATATACAACAAATTTTAAGTTCTTTTGGTTTTGATCAAATGTGGATCCATTGGATAATGAGCCTCATCTCTTCCTCTTCTCTCTCTATTCTTATCAATGGGATTCCTTCCCCCCTCATCCACCCATCCAGAGGAATCAGGCAGGGGGACCCTCTCTCTCCCTTTCTCTTTGTTCTCATGGCTGAGGGTCTTGGTATACTTATTCACAATGAGGTTCGCAATCATCATTTGCGAGGTATTTCTCTTCATGGAGCCCCTGTCACTTCTCACCAGCAATTTGTGGATGAAAATATGCTATTTGGCCATCCTTATGTCCAAGAAGCCCGTTATTTTAAAGCTATTCTCAACCTTTTTTCTAAAGCCTCGGGATTAACTATTAATGATTCTAAATCTCAGATTTTTTTCTTGAATACTCCCCCTCTTACCCAAGCCAATATTGCTCGCATTCTGGGATTCTCTGTTGCTTCTCTCCCTGAAAAATACCTTGGTGCTCCTCTCATCGACTCTGCTATTAGGCATTCTTCCTGGAATTGTCTCCTCGAAAATCTGGAATCTCGGTTATCTTCTTGGACCTACAGAGCTCTTAATATTGTCAGTAGGCTCACTCTCATTAAAGTAGTGTTGCAATCTATGCCTCTTTATCTATTTTCTGTTCTTGCAGCTCCTAAGTGGGTTCTAAAACAAATTAAATCTCTTCAAAGCAACTTCCTTTGGGGTTCCTCTGGTCAGAATCGAAAATGGGCTTTGGTAAATTGGAATACTGTATGCACTCCTAAAGATGCAGGCGGTCTTGGTCTGAGAAATCCCATGCACAGCAACGAGGTCATGCGAGCACGTGTTTGGTGGAAATGGATTTCAAATCCACACACTCCATGGGCTAAACTTTGGACTGCAAAATATGGCAACAACAGATCCACAGCGGACTTAATAAGGCTAGCTCCTGAGCAATCAGGTTCTCTGGTTTGGAATGCAGCCAAGCAGCACCACACGCTCATACAACAACATAGTTTTTGGGAAATTCGTAATGGCAAATCGGCGTGGTTCTGGTCTGACTCCTGGCAACAAGAACCCAATCTTCTTGAAAATTACTCTCAACTCAATTTTGGAGATCACAGAGATGCTATAGAAGACAAGGTGTGTAATCATTGGATGGCCTCAGACCATAATGGTTTCAGGCAATGGAAGCCCTCTCACCTCATAGCACCAAAAGCTCAAAGCACTAAGCTAGATGCTCTCAGCAAAGAGCTGCAATGGAGGTAGATCAGAAGCTCGGAGGACCCTGACATTCTCCGGTGGGGCTATACAACGAAGGGCATGTTCACAATGAAAGAAGCCTTTTCGCTGATGCACCCCTCCCTGCTCCCTCGAGACTCTCTCTGGCGGTTGATTTGGAACCCAAATACTTGGCCCAAGATCACTACCTTCCTCTGGCTCCTAAGCCATAGATGAATCCTCACTTGGGATAATCTGGTCAAACGGGGTTTCATAGGACCTTCTCAATGCCCTAATTGCAATCAAATCGTTGAAACTATCCAGCATCTCATGCTGCTCTGCCCTTTTTCCAACACCTTATGGGAAAAGTGTAGCTTCCGCTGCCAAAGGAACAAACCCATGGGAGACATCACTACCATTTTGCATAACTGGCCCAAACGCCCTTATCAATCTTCTCTCCTCAACGCTCTCTGGCAGCTCCTTCCTGGCCTGCTCTTTTGGTCCCTGTGGAAAGAAAGAAACAAGCGAATTTTTGAAAATCAAGCTTCAACTCTGGACACCATATGGAGCTCCATTAACAACAATCTCCAGGAATCTCTGGCTCTCCATTCCTGGCAGGAAGATGATTATCCAAAACAACCCAAAGAAATCTCTGTTTGGAAAAATTAGAATCTCAAAATTGTGTTTACTCCAACGATCAGGAACAGAGTGGCCCCTGACACTCCTTTGCATTGGACTCCCCCCCCTCTTGGAGTTTTTAAATTAAATTTTGATGGAGCTTCCAGGGGAAATCCAGGAAAAGTAGGTTTTGGTGGAATTTTTAGAAACTCAAAGGGAGAAATTCAGAACCTCTACTATGGCTCAATTGGATGGGATACTAATAACTCAGCTGAACTTGAAGGTCTCTGGCAAGGCCTCTGCCTCACTCTTCATTACAACCTTTTTCCTATCATCATTGAAGGGGATTCTCAAGTTCTCATCAACATGGTCAACTAGCTTCTATGGGGAGCCAATCCTACAAAAGTGGCGCACAGTTGGTGATTGGCTGCTAGAATCGACAAGATTTGCAACTAGCCTCAAAGCAATAGGGAAGTCTCCTTCACCCATGTCAAACAAGAGGGCAAAAAATTTGCAGATCTCTTGGCCAATATTGGAACTGATAGCACCAGCACGCTCACTCATGGCCCCCTTTCGATCATCCATGAAGGAGAAATGCTTCAGTATTGCACAATGCTGGTGCACAAAGACTGTTCCTTTCTAGATGCGGATGCTGAAGCGGCTTGATGGGACTTGGGTACCTGCGCTGCTCCCGAAGGAGCCCACATGGGAAGCCCATATGGCTCCATGTACCAGTATTAATGAAGCCATTAACTTGCCACCTCGGGAAGGCGATCACCCTCTTAATTGTTCCGCTATGCCATTTCATATGGCGGTTCTCCTGGCCTCGGCTCTCAATATGGCCTGCACGCATGACCGTGGTTGCTGTGGGAGATCTCTGAATCCCCTCCATGGTGAATGCCCTCCTGGCTTCGCAGATTCCAGCGTAAGAACCCAAACCGGTCACCGGTGCAGCCTTCTTGCATGTCTAGAGGCTCTTCCTGGGCATCATTTCTCTCACATCCCCCTTTGCAGTGTTAATCCTCCTCCATGCGCTTCTGCAGATATTTCTGGAGGTCCAGACATTCCTGTCAGTGCTCAGTTGGCTCTCCTCTGTGGTATTCACTCTTCTCTGAGGGCTCCTGGGTTCTCCGGCAGTTCTTTCTTCTCGTGTCACCTACACCCTGCTCCCTTCTCCATGCCTCATCTCCGCGAGAGGATGCGAAGATGGCGAGGATTTAGTCGGGGCCATGCCTCTTTTAATCGCCCTACGCCCTCCTCCATTTCAGGATCTTCCTCCGCTAGTGAGGAGCCTGTCTAGCCTCATGCTCCGCGCAAGGGCAGAGGAAGAGGACGTGGGCGCACCCTGGATTCTGGTCATGCTGGCCCTTCTACCCATCCTTCAGCCTCTGTTCCTTCTAGCTGCGTGCATGCTGGGACATTCATTCTGCAGACCACCCAACATGCTGAGCTTCGTTTCGATTGCACTTTTATTCAGTCCATCATTTCTGATCTTATCACTGTCACTCTCCGTGAAGAGATCCCTTATCCCGCTCCCGCCCGCTCAGCTTCTCCCTCGCTCCCTCATGCCCCTTGATCCACTAGCATAGAATTCCTCCTTGTGACTTCCATTCTCCCTCCTCATTCTGCGCTATGTAAATCAGATGAAGACTCCGACTTGAAGGATGTGATCCAAGCTGGAATGGACGACAACAACAAAGATTATGAATATGCATGCAGGATCGTCGAGGAACCGATGTCTCCAGCACATGAAGGGTGACAAGCTCAGTTTTCAAACTCTCCAGCTTTCTTTGTTTAATCATTGTTGGAGTTTTTTTCTTTCTGGTTTCAAGACTCAGCCGGAATGGCTGATGGTTATTTTCAGTTTTTATATCTTTGTTACTTTGGTATGCATGAACTTAACGCCGGTTTCCCTTTTGAGGGCGGCCAAGACTTTGATGTTAACAGGATCGGTTTCCCATTCTGGGCGATCCAGACTCTCTATGACTAGCTTGACTATCAAGCCCAGTGGTCTGGCTCTCACAACAGACGCTGAGGCAGTTTTGTACTAGTACTTTTTTATACATAATAGAATTAGTCTTACATAGAAAAAAAAAATGTGATTAAGTCAAAATGTTTACATAAAAATAAAATTTACCTAACACGACATTACATCATCCCTTCCATACTAGGTTGAAGAACCCCTCTCAACACAATAATTCAAAATTATTTAGTAATGCATAAAGTTTCTAGTAACTTGTTAACAAAAACAAATTTTGCATTCAAGTATTATATTATTTTTTGAATTTTGTTGTTGATAAGCCATTATTTTTCTCTATTCCTTTGTTCACATCCTAAGGTATTGGAGCATAGAGGAACCTCCATGTAGCTTATGCTCTTGAGCATAATGATATTCTAGTTCTTTAAGTAATCAAGCATTTTTTTTTTGTTTTTTTTTTGTAACTAGGTAGTGCCTAGGTCAGGGTCAACCTACTTATTGGAAATTGTAAGAAGATTGATCCACCCACAATGGGATTCTTATCACAAGGATTGTGCGAGGATTTATTCAAGTCTGCACACCCCTTGGGAATTTTAATTCCCCCAAAGTGGCTTCCACTCCTCATCCCCTTGTCATGAGGCTTGAACCTACGACCTAGCAGGAACTAAACCCCACGTAAACCAACTAGTCTACACCCTATACGTTGTACTTGTTATTTTGTGGTATTTTTGTTCTTGGACTATAGTATTCATTTACATTAATTCATTTTAGTTTTTTCACTTAAAATTACATAAATTTAGTAGTAATTTACTTCAAATAATTGCGGTGAATAAATTTTTTAGTAACCTAGTCACTAATTTAATTATTTTCTACTAGTGCCATATCTAAAAACAAATCATAAGTTTACATTTCATAATACATAACAAAAAACATTTAAAAATTTAAAAATGTTTAAAAAACAATTTTTACCTACATCGGTCCATTGAGTGCCTCGTGGAATTGGAAGATCTGGATATCCTCTGAAGTCGATGTTGGCATATGCCTTAGTCTTCAAATACAATAAATTTATGCCGCAAACAACTGATAAAGGCTATATGAAATTCATTTGTTTCCCTCCTCCCTGTTGGGGCATTATGTCGCACCATCTCATTAGCCTCAGATCCCTCAGGGCTGGATCATGGATCTTTAGCCATTGATACTAGAATAAGGGTACTCTCTTCAGAAAGAAGGTCACCATAATTGACTCATACATGAGCAGTTTTAGTCTCCCTATCTTGCACTTGGTTAGTTGGTTCTTCATGTTAATCAGCAACCCCTCACACCAGTTGAACATCGTAGGGGCCAAGAAGTCCACCACGTATTAGAACTGAGACTTTTTTGCCTCATGCAACACTTCAGCTCCTTCCACTCTTGTGATGCAATGTAGTATGGTACATAGGGGAAGCACTCTGATGGAATAAATATCTACCTTCCCACTCTCTATTTTCCATGCCCTAGGATAGTATCTCTAGATGATCATGTTAGTGCTCTCACCCACTGTGCGAGCTCCAAAGAGTTCGCTCCTCTCCCCTATCCTGGATAGTCCATTAATGAAATATATTCCCATCACATCTAGCTCTAACGCTTAGTCGCTGATAACAAACAATTTTCAGTCCACATCCCAAATATTGATTAAGTATGGGAGAAGCTCTAGCTAAGCTCTTAGACCGGATGTTTGGAAGAATTTCAATAATCTCCAATTGGAAAAAGCATTGAAACAATCTTTGTATCACAAGGCTTGGTGGTCTTAGAGATCATGGCTTCATTCTTTCCATTCGACCAAACATATTCGACAAAAGCACCTACAAAATATGTCCAATTTCCTTTTTAGGAGCTTTCATGGAACTATTTCTAGAAACTAATGGTGGAATTGGCTGATTTTCTTATTTTAAAATATTGCATGTGGCCAGTACGTCTGTCCTAAATAATTCGGCACTGGTGGCATGCTTCCTTAATGGGCTAAATGTGACCATCCTGACCGTGATAGCTCGAAATTGCACTGGCTGCAGGCGATTTGAAATTCCTCCCTTAAACTATTTAATTCTTAAAACCAAATACCAAAATAATAGAATCAAATTGAAAAGGAGTTTTATATCTCTTACATGGCATTGACGGATCAATGAATGGTGTCGTGGATCAGCCGCACCGTTGATTTTAAATTCAGAGGGAAAATGGACAAAATTCTCTTCTCAAAACAGAAATGTGAAAATGAATTTGTTTTTTGTTCTATTTATAGATTTTTGAAAAAAATCCGCCAATATTTTTTTATTTTTCCTCGATATCCATAAGGTTTGTCTTTTATGTGTAGAAGAGGAATTTTTTACTGCTGATGATTGTTTTCAATGCAAATGAGTTGAATTTTATCTCTTTTTTCGGGCTCGCTAAATTTTTACGAAAAAGCAACCCCCTTGGAGTAAAATTTTAGCACTTTTATAACTCTCGAAAAATGAAAAAAATTTCAATTACTTGTCATTTAAAGCTCCTTAAAGTGTATTAAATGATGTGATATCAGTATACGATTACCCCATTTTTGAGTTTAGATTTACTATTTACGAAAAATGAATACCTTGATCGAGCATGGTCAAGAGGTTCTCTCAGACATATTTTTATACCTTTTAGGATTCGAGGGACGAATTATGAATAGGGACATGATGGAGTTTCTTTTTGTTTATTTTCAAACTCCATAAACATGAAAAGTTACCGTGTTTACCTTTCATTGGACTTGTTAAATATTAAACGACGAAAGACTTGTCACCATGACGAGTCTGAGTTCCTCCTTCCTAGGGCTCGTTAAACTTACTAGGATGGATTCATTTGAAGAATGAACTTACATGATCAGCACATGCTATCCTCTTCATGATGGCTAAAAATAAATAAAGAAGTAATTGATAGAAATAATGGGGTAAAATTAAGAGTGAACATTCAATGTGTATTTTGGGTAGCTTGTCACTCTTGAACATGACAGTCATTCGTAATTCGTGTTAGGTTGGGGTAATCCTACATTCATCACTTTTCCTCCATGGGTTTGGAAAATCCATTTTCCTCTCATCCGATTACCGATTTTGTTAGCATGACCTCTTATCCTATTTGGGAAAAATGTTGTCACACTCCGAAGTCGTGTCACCAATATGTTCAAGAGCAGTATTTTTGTCAAACATCCTCTGCTTATCTGACCTCCTCTGTTACAATCCCGAATCACTCCTATCATCTTGATATTTCTATTTTTTTGTGTTGATTATGTGGGAATAATCATGGCCCTTCTTTGACGAATCACTTCTCGTCGACTTCAGCTCATTATATGGGAATGTGATTTATAAAATTTTCTTCAGTACCTTGGAGCTTGCATGCCTCAATGGAAAGCTCCTTGTGTTCGATGACAGTTTCACATCATTGGCATTTTATCGAATTATTCTTCAAGTGTTTGACTTGAGCATAATCATTCACATTTGTAGATTGTGTTGTTGTGCCTTTAGGTCCATTGTCATTATTGATGGTCTCTCTCATGCCTATTAATGGTTCTCATCATTGACTGGTAAGCAAGTTGTTTATACCATGTTCAACACCAACACACTTATTCGCATGGCTAGATTTGTACATTGGCTTCATCGATTGTGGTGAAGACCCTAGGTCACATTTGATTTTTGGTCTAGGATGCAAGGAGTTATTGAGTATTCATGATTGTATACATGATCCTATCTATATGGATGGTTGCGTCCATAGCATGTATCCATTTCTATGATCTCTTTTAGAATGATTTATGCGACCATACCATGGGCTAATGTGTCACTTGATGCCTAGTGAAACATTATGTGATTAGGAATATTTATACCAAAGATGTCATATATTATAAAAAGTTTTATTTGGTAGGTTTTCTGAAGGTGGTTTGTGTTGCTTGCCTTGGTTCATTAATCATTTCATCCATCACTCACTGCTCTGCCTTCATGCTTTACGGGGCATCTATTACACAGTAATTTTCCACCATGCTATTTTTCCTATACCTGATCCCCAAATGCCTCGTGAAAAACCCTGTGCAATGTTTCCATCATCAAAAAATATGTTAAAATATCCCCTTGAAGATCCAAAGCATACTTCCTTGAAAGATTACAAAAAAAACTTGGTTAAATTGCTAGTTTCCTGGATTAGTACTCTTCCTGTTGCCATGACTATGTTAACATCGTTTTCACAGTTTTGCCCCAACGTTTTCAGCTCCCTAATTTCTTGGAAAACCACACTAATCTCCTTTCTGGCAGTGCTTCCTCAAAATGGAGGAGAAGCTTCATGCTCTAGAAGCTCAAAGGTAGCGTGTTGGTTGTTGAATAGAGATGATAAGGTCGAGCTCGCTCATTTTGGAGCCTTGATATCATCCATGGGGGATCATTCCTTAGAAATTGGGCCTTCCCCCTCCTTTTATAGGCTACCAACCTCCTCTCCCTTGCTATAAATTCACATCCCTCATTCCACCAACTTTAGAGCTTGGTTGATCATTGTCAGGTTCATCTAAACTCTCATCCATTTGCATGTTAGCATCATGATTAAGCCTAAGTGCATAGGAGAAGAAATTTCTTTGAGCTAGGTGAAAGACTCAAATTTTCACTTAAGGGCACCTCCGACATCAAGGCCTCGTTGTAAGCTCACATTTTTTAATTTATCAATAATAACATATGATGTTTTCTTTCTATATTTCTCTACATGATTATGAAAATATTCCGGTACTCCTTGATCTCTTAGATATCTAGTGTTTACATTTATTATGTATTGTATCATGTTTTTTGTTGTCTCTTTATCATTTGTAGGTATTCATGTCCCATCAGTAGTAGGAAGCATGCCTACAAGGATCGTGGATGGAGGTCACCATCAATGAATCCAATGATAGAAATTGGAAAAAAGTATTTATGTCTCTTTTTTCATTGCTAGACCCACTCTAGGGCTAGGGAGATCGCCTCTGTCCGCAGAGGGTATTTATCTTTACAATAATCCCTGATTTATTTTTATATTAGTTAAGTAATAAATAATGGGGACCTTTTGAATCCTAATAAAATTATTTGATTCCAATAATTAAGGCAATTTTTAGTTTTTGTAAATAAACCGCCTTTTC
Source organism: Pinus albicaulis (assembly GCA_034641835.2). NCBI lineage: Eukaryota > Viridiplantae > Streptophyta > Pinopsida > Pinales > Pinaceae > Pinus > Pinus albicaulis. Next base: position 1,152,037,050 of record CM076583.1, read on the forward strand.
ACATGAAGAAATCCTTTATCAGAAATTCCATATCATAGATTAATCCCCTAGGATTCATCCTTCATAAAACCTAATAGGCCTTTATTATTTTAAAAAATCGCATTATCGAAAGGATTCTATCGGAGCTCTTTAATATCGTAACATTCCTTATGTGAAAGTTACAATAAAATAATTTCCCTGATAAAAAATTCCCAATATCCAAGTATAAAGCTATAAAGGTGCTTCCTTTTGAATATTTTAAAGAAATGATGGTCCCACCATACTTCCACGTGACATACTGAAACTCAAAAATACAGTAAATTACTAACAAATTCCATCACAAAACATTTGATATGTCAATCTTTCGATAGTTGATGCTTCGAAACCAGATAGCTCTAATGCTCCTCACCTCAGATATGTCGATCCTATGATATTCCTTGTTCTATTCACATTCGAAATTTTTATATCAGATGGCACTCCTTATAATATTTTATATGTCATTCCTTGATACAAAACCACAGATATATATTCCTTCCAAATCTCATAAATGTTACATACATGGAAAATATATATGGGAAGTGCATAATATCATAAGTTTTCAAGTGTGACCACATGATTTCTCCGATAAAAATATTCTGATATGCTGACATGTAAAGGGTCGACGTGAATGCACGTTTATCATTTAATTCCAAAAAGGTAACAAATTTATGGTTTTTTGAAGTTCAAAATGACTTAATCATTACAACTGGATATCATCATGATTTTACTTAAAGACATAAATGGTTATGGAAGATTATCATTCATGCTAAGAACTCTCTCGTAAATAATTATCACTTATTCTTGTGTTTTCCATTGTAGGGAAATCTCAATAAATAAATTCCAACATATATATCTAAGGCAACTAAAGGAAGAAATGAATTAGTGGTTCAACAACAACCAGTTTCCACTTCAATGGAAAACACTGAAATGCCAGCACTATTTTCCGACACAGTTTGTACTCGATATGCCTAGATCTCCTCTTGGGAAGCTATATATATGATTTTTGAATATGAAGGACCCAAGGTAACAAAAATAACACTTACAAGTGACTATTCTACCCTGGTCTCTAGTTCTGCGTACAACGATGTAGCCAATTCATTTATACATAGGATTGTATCCCGACCCAAACTCCTTCCTTATATAGACATGATCAAATGGGTTATTGACAATGTGAAAATTGCAGAAAGGAATTTCCTGACACAGATGGAAACAAACAATTTTTCATTCACCAGCAATGATTTTAGCATAATGTATTGGTTGCCACAACCTCACCCAAAATATGACAAAGAGTTTGTAGATAAGTTAATGAAATTACATGACCATCCATTAGAATCCATCAAATACCTGAGAAGGGATTCCAACAAGCTCAAGGGAGAAGAAAAAGGTATGAATGTTTTTTCTTCCCTTCCCAGCCCATATTGTCAAATAGTCGCTATGTTATGTAGAATTTATGCTTACCATACTACACAAAAATTCTCCGACCAATGGGCACCACTCATTTATGTTACCTTTAATGACTATATAATGGATTGGGTAAATATATTATATGACATTATATCCTCTCAGATCTTATTTTATAGGAGTATGGATAATTTTTGACACAAGATAGTTCCTCATTTTTATATGAGTTCCTACATAATGGATGCCCTATGTTTTGCCTGTTATTTGACCTCTATGGGATGGAAATGGACTATAAATTACGAACCTCTATCCATATTTATCATGATATCGATTGGGACTCTAAATATAAGCCTCATTTTTATAGAATTTTTCTTCGGGTAATGTTGCCAATTCATCAAAGATTTTTGGACAAGAAATTTCCTAGGGTTTCTTCAGAAGCTAAAAATAAATTGCTATCAATTCAAAAGTAGTTCAGTGAAGAATATTTTACTTATATTTGCATCTTTGGTAGTCTTGAAAAACCCCATGTTTTTCTTATATGTGTTCCTGGGAAACTAATTTTTCAAGATATAGCATATCACGGCGTAGGTCATGGTCCTTCAAGATTCTTAACATATGAAAAAAATACAATGTGGCCTGCTTTTCCTATTCAATGTGGTGTATATGCTCTTGATAATTACAAACATGTTGGAATTGAAGTTGATAATATTTTGTTTAACAATTCCCAACTATTCCTGATAGGTAGTATGATCCCAATCACACTACCAAAAAGGTTACATGACAATCAATTATGAGAAAGTTTTCTCATGAGAAAGATAAGTTTGATGAGAAAGATAAAGACATGGTCTCCACCTGAATTGAGGCCCATGGCAGATATTTACAAGTAGATGAAACATATGGGAGGCCAGTCTTCATCACAGTATTAGCCAAGTTGTTACAACAGAAGTCTGAAATTGTCTTATCATTTTATTTTAAGTTTTTTTTGTTAAAACCACTTCACTTTTATTCTTATTTTCTATATTTTGATTTATTTGAAAAGCTATAAATCGCATTCATTTGAATGGATAATGGGTTCTGAATTTTGGAGAGAAAGATTATTGTTTGCACTACTATAACATAAGTTATCTTAATAGAAGGTTTAACTACTACTGTTTTCTCATGAGAAGAGGTATAATATACCATGTACTATTATCTATTTTTTTTTTTTTTTTCTTAAGAGTTAAATCATTATCTGATTAAAATTTATCATATATGTCTTGCAAGCACTCATACATTTTTCACTATTTTTTGAGTGTTTTAAATCATATGATATTTTTATAAATAATGAAATCATATATATTTGATAATTTTTATCAGCGACATTTAATTAAATTTAGCTATCATTCTCTGTCTTAACTTCTTAATCATTTCATGATCTATATTTTTATATTTTATATGAAATCTATTTTATATCACATATGTATTTCTAAGCTTTCTCGGGATAGAAATTAGTTTTAAGTATCCATTACATTTCAACTCTTGGTTACATTAGAGCCATTACACACCCATCCCATCCTTTTATAAGTTTTTTTTTTTAAATTGGAAACTTGTCCTATAATCCGAGTTAGGTCCACCAATAGAAATGAAAAAGGATATTCTCTAAGGTCCCAACAGGGTGGTTTTTCCCGATGTTGAGGCAAGCATTTTGAGCCATCAACATTTTCGGCTCTAGAAGGGGGGGCATTAGACTATGAATGGAAAAAAGGTATTATATGAAGGCTAAAGGCCATTCAAAGAGTCATTTCCCCTCAAAATCACCACCAAATTCAAGATCACATTCTAAATATCAGGACTCTAGATCTGAAGTTATTCACTCAGCCGTTCAATCTCCTAGCTCAGTTCCAAAGTAAAAAGGACACACTTCCACTCACACAAATCTAGTTTTAGAGACCCCTCAGCTGGAACCTTTGATTCAAATATTGGAAGGATTTTTCATATCCGGAGAAAAGGTTGTCCAATATGATATTTCTAAAGGAATTATTTCCACATCCTTTAAATATTTTAGTGTTTTGACTAGTTCCCATTGTGAAAAACTTGGAATAAAATCCTTGAATTTCCTTTACCCACTCATCGAAGAAGAAAAGACACTTGAGAATCAGAATCTTCAGCTAGCTAGATCACTTCATCTTCTCCACTTCAAACTCATTCTCTCAACCTTGTTTCTTCCCAAAATCCTTTATCTTCTTCTTATTATCCTTTTTCACTCATTTCCTCTCAATCCTCTCCTTCACAAATGACCAGTTCCACAGGGGCATCATCTTAAAAATTAAATCCTTCTACAACCCCTAGCTCAAGTATTACCCCTACCAGACCCACTCAAATAATTTATAATCATCAATGGAATAACCCGAGGGTAGTTCAAATGGAAACACCATTACATCCTCTTCCAAAACATCTAGAGATATGGTTACCCAAATTTAATCCTAACGATGGCCTCCCTACAAAGGAACACCTTCACAATTTCATGTTAGCCATCAATTTCAATGGGGTTACAAAATAAAATTGTGTTGTTAGACTTTTTCCTTACAAATTTGAAGGATCTATAGGGCCTTGATATTTCTCATTACCTGTTGGATCAATTACTAACTGGGATATTTTTCAAGAGCATTTTTTAATGAAATTTGGAGATGATTGAAGAACTAAAACCTTAATTAATGATTTTTGAAATATTAAAATCAATTCAAATGACAAAATACAATATTTCAATTCGATATTTAACAAGTTGTTAAATAAAATTCCAAAAACTTCTAGACCTGATGCTGTTGTGAAAATTGACTGGTACATTATTGTTCTTCCTTCAAATATTTCTATATTTGTACATAGAGGTAATAAAATAACATTGCTTGATAACATGAAACAAGATCTCTCTATAGAGAAGAGATTTCTAGCCCTTGATAAGAAATTTGCTACATGTTAGCGCAAGGAATCACTCCTTGACTACAAAGGATTAAGCCTTACACATCTCAGTTCATTTCAAAGTTAAATACTTTAGATGGTGGGATGCCTTCTTAAAGAGTTTGAAATGAGTTTAACTCTTTTATACCTTCATGCATTTGGAAAGTTGTGAAAAGTATAAATTGCATGGATAAATTTGTAGTATATGGGAGAAGATTGTGACAGATCGAAGGTGACAGATAGATGGTACTCAATCTAAGAAATATGCATATCCTAAATCAGTCACATAGCTACAAGAGTGGCCTTTTACATAAAATTTGTTTTATGTAAAGGAAAAAAAATTTAGAAAGCGGAATACATGCATAAATAATCTCATAAATCCTTCATGAAACCTTCACTAGAATGCTCTACACAACATATAGATGATTTTCATAATACTAATCAGTAGATAATTAACTATTAGATCATCTAACAGTTCTCTTACTCATACTTTCTAACTGCCTCAACTCAAAAATCCGATGAATAAAGCAATATGAGAAACACACCATACATTAGATAGTCCTTGAGACATAAAATCCTCTAGCATGAAGTACAAAATGAGTTTTATTTATTATCAGAAAGTCTTCAGGTCAACCAAAATCTACCCCTGAAATGGAATTTACAAATTATATTTATAGAGAGAGAGGAAACAACTCCATCTCTTCTAAAAAGAAGGATCCACTCTTCCTCACATTACATAAGAGTTATAGCATATTAAATACATATCCTATCTAAATATAGATATCAAGAAAAATGTAGATAGGAAGAAAGACGACAATTTTAATTGGGCTACTGAGTGTGGGAGCAACCTACCTCCTTTTCTCCTGATTTGTCTCACCATCATCTTGGTTCCATGAAACCCATGTCTCTTCATTAAATGTGTCATTTAAAAAAATTAAAACCACCTATCAACCATCACTTGAAATATCCATATCGTTAAGAGCCCTTATCATAATCGGACTAGCTCGAAGACCCTGCTGACAGCTGTCATAAATCATTTAAAATATATGTTACAGGAACTTCCGATAAAAACTTGTAACTGTGCAAAATTGTAATGCTACAGAAATTTCTGGTAACGCTCTATTTCCTTTTCAAAAATGCACAAAAATATACTTGAGAAACTCTGTGCAAACTAAAACACTCTAAAAATTGAGTTGTTCCAAGACATAAGAATAGGATAAAAGATACTTCATTGGGACATTCTTTTACCTCTCTCCATGTGAGCTGCAAATTCTACAATATTTTCTAAATCTATTCTTCTGTAAACTATTGAGTTTGACGGTGTAGTCCTGGTGGATGTTTCTTTTGCAATGACCTTTTTCTCTTCTGAGCTCTTCTGGATTTTTCTTCTTTTGGAGGATCCTGTTTGCTAGTTTGGAGGGGATTTACCTTTATCTTTCCTCTTGGACCCACTAGACTCTATAATTGAAGGAGTTAGAGCTTGTAACCCTTCAGACTTCCTTTCAATATCTATAACTTCTATTGTTAATCTTGGGTTATGCAGAGCTTTAGATTTCACCCTGAATTTGTTGTTGCCTCTTGTATGTCTTTTCCTGCTACCAACAACTTGTCTTGCATCTTTTTTTATTTTCTTGATTCTAATATCATATATTGCATCCTTCAAAAGATCTTCATCTGATTTTTTGGGGCTATAATCCTTCTAAACCTTTTTCTGAATGTTTTCTTCCAAAACTTCCATCAACACCTATTTTTTTTTTTTTTTTGAAACTACATAATTTCCTTTCTCTGCTCTGGAATATTCCTTGGGAAAAGGAGAAATAGGAGGCACATTATTCATTGATTTGGGCTTACTGGTAGATGAACCTTCTCCTTTTTCTAACTTCTTTTCAACTTTGGTTGGGTGAGCCTTTTCCTCTTTTCTGTTAGCCTTCTTATAGATATTAACCCTTTTTTCTTTTCTTTTAGTCCTTTAACCAACTAATGATGTAGCTCATTTCTCACTTTTTCCCTTCTGCTTGCTAGGTTGAGAATGTTGTTGTGAGGCTGGAGATTGTTGAACAGGAATGTTTTGTGTAGGTGCAGGTTGGCCTATGGAACTAAGGATGCTTTTCCAGTCCAATTAGCCATTCCTGTAGCTAAAATTCTGAAATATCATGAAGCTGATCCAAATGACATGACTAGAAGAGTTTATCAGATCATAGAAGTGCTGGAAAGAAGGCTTTGAGTATTCCACAAGTGTGTCACTCAATTAATCTATGACATTTCACATTCATTCATGGCATGCTAAACAATACCCTTAATTTGACTACATATTTCCAAATACCTCTAAAAATCACTTTATTTAACCCCCTACCAATACTAACCCAATACATTTTCCCACTTTAAAAAATCCCTACCTTCACTAGATATTGTAGATATTAATTTTTTCATTAACATTTTTTATCCCCCTTTATATTTATATCCCTAACATAATGACATGATGCCTCAACATGTGCAAACATTGATCGAGCTGAAGGGCCTCCAGATATCTACTCACAAATTAAAAACTCATTAATGTAGATTCGTACCAGCAACAGAGCTTGATTTTTCAGGTGTCATATGTCCAGCGTCAAGATGGAGAAATACTATGCAGGTGTCAACCATATGCCACAGCCCGAGGACTATGCAGATGTTAGCAATTTTCCACAAGATCTGAGGATAAGGATCTGAAATTGAATGTAGAATCCAAAAAACTTGTTATAGAACTATGCCTGAAACATGAGGAACACAATCAAGGCATATAAAATTGCATCCAAGTTGGATTCATTTGACAAACAAGGGATTGAAGATGCAATTGAGCAGGAAATCCAATGGTTGGATAATAACCAGCTAGTTGAGTTTGATGAATCTGGTGACAAACTGAAAGAGATGGAGTCCACTTACAATAGTATCATGCAAAAATATATCAAGAAATTAAGATTGTTGATAGGTGTTGTCGATGGTGTGAAAGCTCTCATATATTTTAGTGATCGCTTGGTGTTAAACATGGAAATCGCTCGTTTGTTTGGCGCTCTTGGCCTACTGATTCAATTGGTCATGTTCTACACACACTTTATGGGTAGACATGAATCAGGGAATTTTTTATAAGTGAGATCAAAGCAAGCTCAGGATGAAATCGTCACAAACATTAGAGGCGGGATTAGCTTAAATACCAATGTTTTCCTCTTTATATGCATTCAATGAAACAAAGTCCCCTACAACATATCTCAGTAGAAATTTTTATTTATGACTACAGAAAAAATATAGGATTCACACTTATTTACAAGCCCAGAGCTCCTGAGTTATGTGGTTCATTATTCCTGAAGAATGCTCCCATCATTGACATTTGTAACCTAGGTTACATATATGGTAAAATTTTAACAGGAGGGCTCTTGTTTCAAGAGAAATATATTGCATATCAGTAGATATCACGAAATATATGTTTTCCCCCTTATAATTACACACAAATATTAGGATTAAGAATGAAAAGTTCATAAGGTATCTAAGTAGAAAGGTTATAACTCCAAAACTTGAAAATAATGATCAATTTCCACAACAGGCTCCAATGATGTAATATTCCCAAATGGGGAAAGCAATAATATAGCACATAAACATAGAAAATAGTAGTGAATACATCAATACACTGTTACATGAGAAAAATTTATAGCCATATTATTTTTAAACATATCAGAAAATAATAGGAACAAGATCTTGTGGATAAAGTCTCTCAAGCAATACAAAACAGGCCTCCAATAGGCAAATATGCTAATAGATGAGAAATATTGCTATACAAATGCCATGAGCCATTAAAATGAATTTTTAAGGCATAAAATACAATATGAATGATATAAAAATGTAGATCTTATTTTATATATCTCAAATAATTCCAGGAGTGAAGATCTAGGCTCCCAAACACTTTCCTAAGACAACCCAGAAAAGGTTTCCGGAAATACCCAAAACAAAAAAATGTTGGAATGCAACCCTAGGGATGAATTGCAGCTAAAAATGAATCACTATATAAAGGTGGCTAAAACTAATATCTAAATTAATATATCTCCTCCAATAGATCCTTCAAGTGAAAGGCTTATCCCAACACTGAAGATCTAACCCTCCAAATAAAGCACTGAATCCTCCACTACAAGTGCTCACTAGAATAACGTATTCTATGAGGGAATCTGCATTGTAGATGATGGGAATAGGTTGGCCTAGTTCCAATATATGAAATAAATTCCAAGGAACATCCTTGCTAATATCCCAATGGGAATAATTCTTTCCCCCACTGAAAAACTAGCTCAGAAAATGGCCCCAACAATCCTCCACTGCAACACCCTGCAACACAAAAAAATTTAAACAGAAACTGCATTGTAGTTGAAGACTGAAGCTTGGCTTGATGCCTAGATGTGGGCTATACATCTCAATAATCTCTCCTAAATGGTCACTCAAAGTCCCCCGAGGATGAGTGTGGGATTCCCGCTCGAGAACACCCTTGTACTAAACAGTACAATAGACCTTGCTAAAAAAAAAGCATGCATTGAAATGTCACCTGACAAATCCAGATCTAAAAAGATAAAAATCAATAATCATTTATGATGCCTTTTATGGTTTCCTTTCCCTTCCTTATATGCATTGTGAGCCTTCTCACCTTGGGTACCACTCATTAAAGACAATGTTGGAATCATGATCGCCATTAGACCAAAACCTGAAGGCATTATTCTTCGCTACAATAGCTAGACTTAGGATCCACAAGAGGCAGTTAGTCCATGTTGCAAAACACACGGGGATCGGTGAACCCAATGTCCAACAATTTCCCCCCAACATGAGCTGGGTGAGTTTCAAACTCGAGACCTGTCACTCTGATACCACTTGTTGAAATCACGATCGTCGTTAGACCAAAACCCACAGGCATCAGTCTTCGCTACAATCGCTGGACTTAGGATCCACGAGATGCGGTTAGTCCATGTTGCGAAACACATGGGGAGTAGTGAACCCAATGTCCAATAGACACTACTCTCATGGAGACTATCTCCCATTAACTCTGTGTTGTTTCACATTGATGATCCACTCTCTCTATACCAGTTCTGTTGATTTGGTCAACATTGACCCTGTCCACATGCTTTTGCCCCTGTTCACACATGGAGGTGCTTTATCTAGCTATCATGATGATCCATTTTCATATTAAGAGTGATTTTATTCCTACTAAAGAGATTTAAGGGTCTCGCTACCCACCTATTCATCTATCTAAAAGACAAAAGAAAAAATGAATATTCCAATTAGCTACATGCTAATATAGGAATATTACAGTCATCCCCTCCCAAATTTTTCCTTTCCTCAAAAAACTATAAGGATAGAACTGAAGAGCCTCCTCTCCTCTTGTAGAATCCTTATGTGATAAGCTTCTCCAAAGAACAACATGATTTCTCTTCAATATGTCCCCAAGTTGCTCCTCCCAAGTGTATAAGCTAGCCTTTGGTGACAAATCCAAATGGATCTCGTCATGAAGTAGTGGGATATCCATGGAGACAAATATGTGTTGTCTAGAGGCCTTCTTGAGGCATCTAATCTGAAATATGTTGGGAAATATCGTTTCCATGTGAAGCTCCCATCCCCAAGCTATCATCCACACAAAATGAGTCACCCTCCAAAATGGTAATCCATGGAAAAAATCCTCCCCCTTATGCTCCAGCAATGTAGGTGGGATGCATAGCTGAACTTGATAGACCAAATTGTCTATCCCATGCTGTCTCTCTCTCCACTTATAATAAGTGTAGATTGGCTGCTGATTTTGGGCTGCAACAATGTTGCCTTCAAGAGGCAAGAAGAAAATTGTATCCTCAAAGATCCTATCTCTAGTGTCATGAATCGTGTTTTCCCAAACCATCCCACATATGATGAATAGGACATCATCACCATATGGAATCCAAATGAGAAATATATTGAAGGCTTCATGTAGTATTGGAAGGTACCAACAACTTCTCAAGTGGTTAGAGTGCAGTGTTCACTAGTAGAAAATGCTGAAATTAGTGACTAGCTGACTAAAAAATTTAGTCACTGCAATTATTTCAAGTGAATTACTACTAAATTTAAGCAATTTTAAGTGACCGAACTAAAAATGACTAACTTAAACGACTAATTTAGTCTAGAGATAAAATATACGACTAGATAATAAGTGACTAAACTAAAAACGACTAACTTAAATGACTAATTTAGTCTATGACTAAAATATATGACTATATAATAAGTGAAAAAATTAATAATGATTAACATAAATGACTATTATAGTCCAAGAATAAAAATATGACCAAATAACAAGAACAACAAGTATAGAATTAGTCATACTTGTTGTTCTTGTTATTTGGTCATATTTTTATTCTTGGACTATAATAGTCATTTATGTTAATAATTTTTAATTGTGGCAGATAATTGTTTTCAAGCCAACAACTATAAATTGTGGAATACCATTTAGTTTGGAAATTATCTCCTCCCAAGTCTTAATTTTATATTTCCTTCTTATTTTTTGTAAAAATACATTATCCCACTGAAGGGATGCATGCCCTTTCAACTTTGTGAATATATGCTTCACTCTCTCGGGGTCCTCAATTTCTCAAACTCTAGGGATTTCTCCATATTCCCAATTATCTAATAAATCATATAGTCTTATCTCCCATGGGGCTTCTAATTTTCACTCTTCATTACTCACATCATGAATATCTACAACAACCCCTATTTTCTTAGCTTCCTTCATGGAATCCATTATAGTTAACATGGACCTCAACATCTAGGTGATTTTATTTGTGGCTATGTTTCCCTCTACCCTATGCTTGTATTCCTAATTCTTTATGCGCTCTTTTGCAATTCTCCTTATTATAGATCCACCAAACAAATTCTTTTTGATGACATTGTTCTTCAATTTATGTGTAGGTCTTAAACCTACTTTGATACCAAAATAATGCAACCTACATTAGTATTTGCATAGGCAACAATAATCATGGTTACAAATCCACTTCAAATAGAACACATAATAAGCAATTAAAAACACGCACAAAGTTTTATATTCTAAACAAAATAAAAAATGACTTTACTCTTAGAAAGGCATAAAACCCATATCAAAAACCACTTAATTTTTGTTTTGGTTAAACTAACTTTTTACACTCAAACATTTCATTATAATTTACACTCTCAATAAATTTTATATATATATATATTACAACATTTTAAATTTCAATAAACCAATTTTTAATCAATCAACCACTTACAAACTATAATAATTATAAATAAATAAAATAATAAAAAACTCTCTGAATTTTATAATAAAAAGAAAATAACCAACCAAAAAATAAATTTGATCGCAAACACACTCGGTATAAATAATTTTCCTCAAAAAATTCAATTTTCCCTCAATAATTTCTGTCCATTTTCAAATTTCCCTCCATAGTCTCGGTCCATGACTTTACATCAATGAAATCATCTAAATCCGACCTCGATAAACCAGACCCTAATAGTATGCCTCCAATGGAATCCTCTGATATCCACCATTATTCCCCAGCGGCCTCGGAAAAGATGAGGAAGATGGAGGCCATGAAAAGCAATCTAAAGGAGGTGGATAGGGATCCGACGGTGGTTTTCCTCTGGTGATCACGATGAATTTCCTGAATGATAGTAGAATCGACAAAGAAACCCTCGGTGGCATTGCCTTCGTCTAGTATGTGAGCGCATAGAATCAGCCATGATTGTGCTCCTTCGTTCCCTTGCTTATCTCCCTGGGACGCCCAGAGGAGGCTTCAACCATGGCAGTTGATCCTCTGCCTCGGCTTGTCCGACAAGGCCATTATTTCCACCCTCACCACGGATTTAGGGTTGCAGTTCCTCCATGTCCACACAACTAGAGCCGAGGAGGTGGTTGATATTGTGATGGCATTGTTGCACACGTGCTTGTTGTTAAAACAATGCTTTTCCAGCTCCAGTTGGCTTGTATCGCTCCAGCTCTAGTGCCAAGGTACCCACCGCCATGGTCTCATGCTCAGGATCGCGTTCTGACCAGCCTCGGCCTATGCTCTTACCACAAAGATCTTGGCATCCAAGATGACAGTCCTCTATTAGGATTGCGAAGAGGTATGTGTTATTGATACTTTTTTTCTATTTTTTAGAACACTTTCCTCTGAATAAATAATTTTTCAAGTCAACTCTCTAGTGGCATTTGATAATTAATGAACCCAAAAAACCATTCTAGAACATCAATTTTTTTTTGGCATTTGAATGTTGGATCTGTGTACATTTATGAAAATGCCCTAACAAACATTATCTTTAAATAAACACTACCCAAGGGTAATTTTCAATGACCTTCCATGATTTTTTTTTCGAAGGATGGGCATTAACCAAACATTTCAAGCCATGGAGCATTTCTTTGGCTTTAGAATGGTGGATCTAGAAACATTGCACTCATAGGAATTATATCGCGACCAACGTCATCTCAATGTGTATAACATTTACATAATTCTTTTCCTATGCTTGGGGACATGAGTGTGATTTTAAACTTCCCTTTATGTGAAGGGAAAAGTTGTGAGAGGGTGCAGATATTTCCCTCCAGCCACCAAATAGATGGATACTGTTAATGGTTTTCTTTCAACAAGTGACCTTGTGTCACTCCACTGTGCTGTGACAAAAGAAACATTACAGATTCTCAATCTTGAAACTTTCCAACACATAAAGACAGGTAATGGATCTAGATTATTTCAAACTATTTCTGTTTGGCACTATTAGTTTATTACATTCTCCATAACATAGTATTCAAAACCGGAACCAGTGACCGGAGTAGTCCACATATGAAACTGGGTTTCAAACTAGAACCGGTCAAACCAGGATTGGTTAGATCTTGTTAATTTTAGGTTAACATGTTATTTTCTTAGGGAAGTTACTTCAGGGATCCATATTAGCTCGATTTTCCATTAGAAATCACATAATACATTGTTATAATGACAGTAACTGAGGAAATAACATAGACGAAAGATGCAGTATACAAGCCAAGACAAGAGTACACAAGGATATGGCACAAGCCAGGGAAAAAACCCCAAGACGTGGAAAATCCTTTATCAATTCATCTTAGTATTAATATCAAATGTTCAGCAGAGAGAGAAAATACAATAATTTAAAGTCAAATTGACTTGCCAATTTGAAGATCTAATATGACTGCCCTTGGACAAGTGAATAGCCCAAAACTGCAATTTCATCATTCTGTCAACAGTAGTCAGCTAAGATCTGGTTAGGATTTCTTACAGTCCACTATTTTTCCATTCAATTGATCAAGAAACCCTCCTTTCAACTGCAAATTTCATTTTCAAGTAATAGGTTGTCCATCGCTAGCCCTTAGAATTGATTTGAACCCAAGATAGGATTCTCGGCCCCTCTATATAACCTGGTACATGTCTGCGGACCTATCTAGAGTAATGGCTCTGAAGTGCAGACACATTAAGGGAGAAATTCTTCTTTAATTTACCATAGATAAGCTCGAAGTCAATACCCAAACATGACCTAACTTTCTGGGGTTGAATTCGGACCTGTAATGACAGGATTACCCATACAAGTTGCCCTGAAATTTCATCAAGTTCTGTGGCTCTTTATCTGAGGAATCATAGCCCTAGTTGTTGAAGAAGAAACCCAAAATAGACAACCCTTCATCCTCTTCAAGAGCTTGGCTACCTTAGATATAATTTGGAGGCCTTTGATGTATCAAATGAGGTTGAAGGCACCTCTATATATACAATTTTTAAGGGAAAAAAAACATGATTGTTGGGACTTATGATGATGAGGCCGACCCTGACAATTTGTACATGAGTGGGCGTAAATTAAAAAAAACACTTCTTCTTGTACAAATTTGATGATCTTTAGGTTGATTTTGGTCATCTCGAAAAGAGGAGTTCATTCAATAATCATCTCCAACAAATAGGCTATCCAATGGTGGAATTTGGCCCTAGTTTCTAATTATAACACTCCCTCTCAAGTAGGGAGAATACCACTTGATATTTTACCATGCCATTCGGTCATCATGAAATATCTTGACATCACGTGCCATCTTTGTATATTATCTATTCTCTACTCTACTGAACATTGATAAGAATAATGAAGAAGAATTGATCGAGAGTGAGTCACAAGACCTTACTGCTCTCCACGGACAAAAGTCAATCCGGACTCCATATAACCAGATGTAAAATCATAATCAGACTTGATCTCAAGTGATCAAGTTTGTTGAACATCATTCATACTAGACATAGGGAGTGTGACTGTACATGATGTGTCCATAAGTAGTGTTATGGTCCCAACCACTTTTCCCAACTCATTGGCTAGATGAGAGGTACTTCTCATGTGTCCTGGACTACATGGGTAGGATGATGCAGGAACACTAGCAGGGAAAGAATATATCACATCCTGCTCACAACCACACATAGGGAAAGGATAATCCATATCCTACAAACACAGTTCACAACCATACGTAGGGAAAGGAGAAACCACATCCTACAAACACATGTCACAACCTTACGTAGGGAAAGGAGAAGCCACATCATACAAACACATGTCAGAACCATACATAGGGAAAGGATAAACCACATCCTACATGCATGCAAACCAAGAGTAGGGAAAGGATAAACCACGTCCTACATGCATGCTAATCAATAATTTCAAGAAGGATCCTACATGTGGGGAAAGGGTGAACCACGTCTCACCGACATGTCAACATCAATCATAGGGAATGAGCATCCTACATGTGGGGAAAGGATGAACCATGTATTAGCGACATATCGAAAAACAGATGCTTGAATGCATCTCTCACTAGGTATCCATAGGAGAATGTGAACCACTCATCCTACTCTTATGCCATAGCAGAAGGTGAACCTCTCATCCTATGCATATCTCATCAATCATAGGGGAAGGTGAACCACTCACCCTACACACATGTCAACCATCATGGGGTATCATAGGGGAAGGTGAACCACTCACCCTATACATAGCGCACCAATAAGGGAAGGTGAACCACTCACCCTATACATAGTGCACCAATATGGGAAGGTGAACCACTCACCATATGGTTGCTCATAGCTCTCAAGAAGTACCCTAGGTCCCCAGGAGCTCCCAAAGCTCAATGTTCAACCATGAACCTCCTAGCAAGGTCCATCCACAATTCCCAGCCTCTCTCTGAAGAAAGTAATCTGTTAATTCAACAATGATGAATCTAGGTAGCTTTCCAATGTATTGTAAAGCGGTACCCAATTTATGTGGAGTACAGATTCTTTGAAGAATATTGCAATATAACATGTGCTCAAATGGGTCACTGAAGAACTTATTCAACCAAAATGGATTCATAATAATACATGCGTGTTGCTCTATACAATCAACCTCAATAGTGCTTTCATAGCAACCTAATAAAGAGATGTAGTACTAGATGTACTCTTTCCATCCATCATATTGCCAATCGATCCAACATCAGAATATTCATGGAATCTTGGATTTCATTTGTGTACCTCAAATTATAGACAATAGAGTCATTGAGATATCTTACTAAGCAACTATAAATATATAGATAGAGTCTTCATAGCGAGGAATTTATCTAGGACACCGGGGATCCCACAAGATATGCATATGCAGACTCGCAACTTCCTCATCAGATCTTAAGTGCATGAAATAGATTATCAAGGCTAGGTTAGATCCCTCTTACTTTGAGAGGGTCATCAATCATATATCATCAATATCTACACCTTTATGGCTCAGTGTAACTTACTTTGGATATATATAGAAAAGTGACCTTGCCAAAATATAACCAAAGTCATGATCATGCAACTTCCATGCAGACTTTCAAATAATAGGGATATATCTGAGTTATTTCCCTTATCAAAAAAAATTTGGCGAGAAGATTCATCAGGTCATATTGCCAAGGATTCTATAGCTCCCTCTTAAGACTTGTTTCATGTGATCGTCTAGCTTTCAATTACGAGCTTCTCAAGCAAGGGATGAGACTTTTCATGAGGAAACTGCAACAATAAACTTCAAGGAAGCTTAAGGTGAAAGAGGAAAATTTTGAAGAATCATCATGGTTCATCTTTAATTAGGTAGAAGAAATCCTCCCATGATATTATTTCAAAATATCTGAATTATCCTCCATCGCTAGGTGACAAATGTCAAAATCAACATCTCATCTGCTTATTGTTCTCATATAAGCAGATGATCATTGTTATAGAGATATGCTCCAAATTCCTATGCACTTCTTCACTTTGTTGTTCTTTTAAAAAAAAAGGGTTTCAAGAGTGCTGCACCCCTTTTCAAAATCTAAGGTGCTACAAATTCTTTTACGAGAAGATCCCTGTAGCTTCTTCAAAAGATAAGCTATCCAGTGTTTCCATATGTATTGTTCACAACTTCGATAGTGAACAAGGCTATAATACAATCATCAATTTACTGGGGCTACAATATATCATTATGGCTACTTGATTGTAGTAATATCATGCATAATGTTGGACTTGAAAAGAGATAATAGATGATGTTGAGCTGTAGAGAAGTGTCACACGTAGAACTGTGCCATATATCATTGTGAGGTAACCAAAAATATTCACTTTACGTGGTTCTATTATAGCTTCAGGTCTTCAAACTTCCAGGAGCATGATTCCTTTCGAATGATCCAAGATCTTTGCTTACAAACATGTCTTCAACAAAAGCTCTTCTTTGCTACTTAAGGCTTAGTGTAGAAAAACTGAAATATGGTTAACTGTGTTATAAATATCGAATGCTTTCATCGCTTGATGCCTATAGCTATGTAAGTCAGAAAATCTCCAAAAGTCAGCTCAATTGATATAAGAAGTATAGATCATGTCATTGTAGAGTGTGCAGGACTTGGTTCACATTCATCATTTATCATTGTATGATGTACATATGCATTAATGCTCTAGAGCCTTACTAATGATCCATCAACATAGGGGCCTTGGTTTCTTTTTCTTTATGAGTTGAGAGTTGTAGTTGTGTCTAGAACAATAGTAAACTAAGGTTATTATTTTCTAGGCTATGAGAGGAAGAGAAACTCAGAAGTTCAACAGAGAGATATAAGAAAAAAATGTCAACATACTACCCAAGGCCATGACTGATCATAACTTTGATTAGAATCTCCATACTTTAATAGATTTTTAAAATACCATAACTATTTCAGGGCTTGCAAGAATGCCATGCATATACCAATATTGACTGAATGTATGTATATATGTTGATTGTTGATGCCAATATTGCTCTGCCTGCAAATATGATGTCATGCACATACTACAGAAACCATGTCAATATATATACGCAATACCACAATGTCTTCTTATAATTAGAGTATCTATTTTATGCATACAATGTGGATAATTTTACACGACTAAGATGACATCAATACCGTATGCAATAATCATATCTGAAACCATACACTGATTTCTACATGGTTTTGTCATACCAAAAAATTTCCTACTCTTTAAATATATTGTTGGAGACATATTTTATGTGCTAATGTGTTGAGATTGAAAAATTACATATGCGATGAGCCAAAAGAGGTACGATGGATTCAGAACCATGTGAGGTGCCTAACATTGAGAGGTTCCTAATATCAAATGTTCAAAAAAGAGAGAGAGTACTACAATTTAAAGTCAAAATGACTTTCCAATTTGAATATCCAATATGACTTCCCTTGGAAAAGTGAATAGCCGAAAACTGCAATATCATCATGTTGTTAACAGTAGTTAGCTAAGATATGGCTAGGGTTTCTTACAATCCACTATCGTTCCATTCAACTGATCAAGAAACCCTCCTTTCAACTGCGGCTTTCCTTGGAAAGCAAGAGGTTGTCCATCGCTGACCCTTAGAATTGATTTGAACTTAAGATAGGTTTCTCGGCCCCTCTATCTAACATTGTGCATGCCTATGGACCTACCTAGAGTAATGGCTCTGAAGTGTGGACACAAAAAGGGAGAAATTCTTCCTTAAATTGATCATAGGTTGGCTTGAAGTCAGTACCCAAACATGACCTAAATTTCCGAGGTTGAGTTCAGACCTGTAATGGTAGGATTACCCATACAAGTTACCTTAAAATTTCATCAAGTCATGCAATTGTTTATCTGATGAATTTCGGCCCTAGTTGTTTAAAAAGAAACCCAAATTAGACAACCCTACGTCCTCCTCAAGAGATCAACTACCTTAGATATAAATTGGATCCCTTTGATGTAGAAAATGAGGTTGAAGGCCCCTCTATATATACAAATTGTTTAAGGTCAAAAGACGTGACCGTTGGGCTTTTTTATGATGAGGCCAACCTTGACACTTTGAACATGAGTGGGCATAAGTTCAAAAACACACTTCTACTTGTCCAAATTTGATGATCTTTAGGTCGATTTTGGTCCTCTGAAATGAGGAGTTCAATGCAATAATAATCTCCAACAAATGAGCTATCCAATGGTGTAATTTGGCCCTAGTTTCCAATTTTAATAGACCTCAATAAACCGAGCTTTAAAAAAATACATGAAATAATTATTTTTTAGTGAAAAAACTATTTTTAAAAACTATTTCCAAACCAATAGAGATAAAATATGCAAATTTTTTTCATCTATATACCATGAAAAGGTGAATATATCAAAATGGAACCGAGTGCAATACATATCAAAAACAAAAAACATAATCAATGAGGCTCTAAATGGACTTTAGAGTCCAAAAACAATGCTACAAGCTATGAGGCTACTTACCTACTACAAGTCCACATATCAGTGATCAACATGATCACTCCCCATCATGATCAAACTCATCACCACTACTAGACATGGGAGCATCAACATGGGCTACATAAATAATCTGGCTTAGAGTTTGAGGAATCCTAAGATTCCTCTGCAACTTCAATAGTATTGGTAGTAGTAGGAGCAAAACTAGACATCAAAACTACAAATCATTGATCTACATGACCACTCGTGAAACTCATCATTGATTCAACACTACTAGAACTGGAATCATCAAAAAGAAATACATAAACATCATCTAGCTCAAAATCTTCAGACTTGGATTGCTCAACCTTTTAATATGCCTAACCAATGATTTTGGTTTGAGTGAAGGGTTCATCCCCTCAACCTTATAATGTAGTAGAAAAAGCTTAGCATTCCTAACCAATTATTTTCCTTTGAGTGAAGGATACATTTTTGTTTGGGCCATGGTAGACGAGTTCAACAATCAATACCACCAACATCAACGAAGTTCAACAATCAATGGCACCAACATCATCTTGCTAAACCTTGGTGGTTATATTTAGCAAGACATGTTTCTTGACAATTGAAGTGTGCATTTCTAGTCATGCTCTCATCTCAGCTCATATTTGGTTTGGCATCAGAACTTAAATATTGGTTCCTTTGTTGCTAGTATATGTCCAGGCTTAGAAAAGTTCTATTGCAGAAAGGATTGGCTGCTTTCTTTTCAACTGTTTGTTGTTATCTTGTACCCTTGTGGGTCTTGAAAAACACCAACATTGCCAAGATTATTCTGTCAGGGGACTCCTCCCTTATCATGGATATTAATAATATGTCCAGTGGTTATATTGAATATTTGAAAATTTTCTTTTTTCGTATTGAACTCACATTCAAGCTATTCATGCCTTCCTGTACTTAGGAGTAGTCTCTGAAGGCTCAACAGAGATGGATCAGTCTATTGAGGTCTAGAGAGATCTGCTTTGTTGTGTTTTCTGCTAAAATATCTATAAGACCAAAGTCAAAGAAACATCAACATGTAATTTCAACATTGTCCAGATACATTTTGTTGTTTTGGATGATAGTTTCATTGAATTAATTCGTATGGTTCTTAGAGCTATGCAGAAGGTTGGTAGGTTTACATTCTTATTCAAGTGAGAAGAGGTATTTTTTCAGTCTATGAGGTGATCAACATATGAATATCTTGATGTGAGCTGCCATGGCCCCTAGGGTCAAAAAATTTCCATATTACGTCAAATAGGACAAAACCATCTTGAAAATTTTAACTATACATGTTCAAAAGCCTGCATATAAAAAGCAGAAAATCTTTACTACATGGTTTCTAGAAGAGCAAAGGATTATTGAGGTCAATTAAAACCAGTTTCTTCTAAAGCTCAGGAGTATCAATGAGAGAATAGCGAGATTGGAGATAAAAGTGGTGGAGTTATGATTCTCTGAATACTTGTACAGCTAGAAAACCTCCTCCATCTATTCTACTTTTCTCCTTAAAATAAACTAAAAAAGTAGGTGATTTTGTTACCTCCTTTTAGAGGAAATTGAAATAGTTTAGAAAATTGCACATCTTGAAATCATTACAATTATAAATTATGTTGACCAACTGTCCAAAAGATGAAATATAGCTGGATTTTTTACTAATCATGTAATAACTTATATGGATGACATCTCCTATTCAATAGAACGACCCAGGACCACTGGCAGCATATCATTGTTCTCCTTCAACAACCAATAAAGGCCATTTCACAATTTGGAAAGAAGGTGTCTCTACTATATGTATCAATCCAATTACATCAGAAGGGGATTCAGATTGTTCTATGACTTTTGATGGTCTGTAAATATGGTGAAAATTGTTTTTTCAAAAGTTGAGACAATTTCACTGAGTAGGGAGAAGATCATGGGTGTTTTAATCTAGATTATAAGACTTTTTTGGGCCCATTACTATCTCCTTTCATAGGGACATGTATTT
Source organism: Pinus albicaulis (assembly GCA_034641835.2). Lineage (NCBI taxonomy): Eukaryota > Viridiplantae > Streptophyta > Pinopsida > Pinales > Pinaceae > Pinus > Pinus albicaulis. The sequence goes on from CM076583.1 coordinate 1,152,058,131, forward strand.
TAATAAGTTTGATCCTTTAATGTGCCCAATCGGTTTTGTAACTCGCATTTAGTAATTAGAGTACTGTCTCTCTAGGTAGTGGGAAGTTACATTATTTGTCGAAAACATGGAAGGAAATTTTTCTCTATTTAAAGAACTAACTTCTATAGGTACATGTCTTTCTGTATGATTTGTCCTCTAATGTGTCTCAGTATTTTTATAACTCTCATTTAGTAATTAGAGTGTTGTCCTTCGAGGTAATGGGAAGTTATGCTAGTAAAAAAAAATGGAAGTCTTTTTTGAGAGCGAAGACCGGGATATGTGCTACATGGTCTGATAATCTTTCCTAAAGTTTGATTGCCCCTTTCCTATGAAATGGCCCTTCTCCAACAAATCAGTTATTGCGAGCATTAAAAGAATGGAACACTGGTGGTGGCTTAACATTCCATTGACCTCACTAGTGAATTTCCATCCTATTGGCTAGTATCATATGCTTTTTAAGTGGAAAAAGTACTTCAACCTATGTCTGTGTTTTATCATTTGATATAATTTCAGCTAGAATATGAGTCATAAAACCATGAACTATGGTGTCATCTTTGTGGTACTAGATTGACCTTCTTTATAGAATCAATTGGTGGTACAATATCATTGCAGGGAAATTTGGGTTGTGAAGAATGGTTATCTACCATCTATACACTTTTAAGGTCCACACTTCACCATACAAACACAATTAAACAACAAAACATTGCCACTTAATGTGATTCTTGCCATCAGGAATCAAGAAGTGCATATGGTATTGGGAAATGGTACATGTTTAAAAATGTCGTTTACAAATTTGTAGGAAGGGAAATGGCATGATGCAAGAATTAATGTGTAAATGAAAAGCTGCTATAAATGCATTGCAAAGTATTATTGTCTGACATAGGACTGTAGGAATAACAATTTTTTTGAAAATAGTACAAATACAATTGCCCAGATTTACTACAGGAACAAGTTTTGAATCGACTTTTGTATTACAAAAGCCTCCACATATATTTTGAGGACTTAGCCAACATGTCAAGTTTTGGAGCCACAACCTCTTGTATTATGGATTTCTAGGACCCTTCTCAGGATTGAGTAGATATAGGTGTTGATACTGTCTTGACTCTTGATAGAAAGCTATTTTTGTATTGTAGCACATGAAAGTACATCAGGGAATAAATAATCTAGGCTTATTTGATTGAGCATATATATGGATGATCATCATTAACTCCAAGTTTCCATTAATTCAAACATGTGCTTTTGGTACCCTGACATTATGTTTGACATATTCCACTTCCTTTGTTGCCACTTTTCTATTTGCTAATACTCCAAGGCTGGACTTAATAGGATCCCCTTCTTCATTGTGTGATGGTTTTCTAGATTTCTTACAAATGCTCCAGCTCCTCAAAAAATTTTGATGTCATATGCAAATGCATTGAGAAAGGCTAAAGTTGCAAATCCAAATCTCTTATTATGGATCTTTCCATATCTAATATTTTATCATAGACATCTCCAAGAAGAAGATCCAACTCTTTTGTCATTGAAGTATGATAAAATTACAGTTCCTGATGATCCATTTCACCTGCAAAAGCAAACTCTGTGTCTTTAAGATTTTCCAATTCACTATCGTCGAGTTTTAGTCCAGAAAGGCACAATTGATAACCAATTTGAGGTATATACATAATGGACCCATGTTTGGTATTATTAGCTTGGCATGGGAGGCATTTTAGCTCAAGTGTTGAAATCTCCTCAAACAAGCACCATCAGCATTGGAACACAATAAATGTAAAATGTCATTACAGGCTTTAAAGCGGAAAAAGGAGGGCGCTTAGAGACAAGGTAGGAACAACGTGAGTAAAGATATCGTCAGATGTTGGTGCAAATGATAGAAATTTCCAAAAACATTTCAAACAAAGGAAAACCAGTCCAGTCCAGGATAGATTAGATTCCTTAGTTTCCAATTTCCGATGTATTAACCTTTTGATCATAGGGACAATAACGCCATCAACGTTCTGTACAGGTAGGATGTCAATGCTTGCAGGGGTTTCTGAGAGGGAGAAGGCATTGTTCCCTACATAAAATGAGTGATTGCCTTTTTTTTTATCTCAAGTGCATACTCTGCAGTGAGCACTAGCCTGACATGCATGTACTCTTATGCAACTAATTCCAACGAGAGCATGCAGTCTAGCTCCCATATGAACTTTGATTTCATATGCAAATGCATTGAGAAAGTTTAAAGCTGCAATTCCAAATCTCTTATTATGGCTCTTTCCGTATCTAACATTTTATCATAAACATATCCTAGAAGAAGATCCAACTCTTTTGTCTTTGAAGTATGATACAATTATGCTTCCTGATGATCATTTTCACCTGCAAAAGCAAACTGTGTCTTTGAGATTTTCCAATTCACTATCGTCGAGTCTCAGGAGTACTTAAAGTTACAAATGTGTACTGCTTATAAATAAAAGAACAAACACTTTAATTGAACCAGTCAATACATAATCTATAGTTTTATCAAATTTGAAAAACAAAAATTAATATTACGGCTCCAAACTCTGCTGTATGAACTGCTCTACTGAAGGAAAAAGTGTTGTAGCTGGAGCACTGTCCACGCAATTCAAGTAAACTAACACCAATTGGCACATAGAAATGTATGCTAAAGGGTGCCAGTACACATGGGTCTGAGAAAAATTCAACGATTTTTTTTTTGTTAAACTATTTTTGTTTCCTTTGATTTGATTTGCAAGTTTATTTTTCTTGTAATGATAAAAATTGTTATCATTTATGTTTCTAATCTTAGCCTTAGCTATAACTTTTTTGGTGAATGAGTTGATTAAGAAACAATGTTCATCAATTTCACCTTAATATGTACATGGGATCCCCCAAGTCAAAACCAAACCTTTGCCCAGGCTAGTCCATTCAATGAAACTGAAGGAGGCATTTGATCTAGTTTGGACTCTGGAGTGATGAAAAATGGAAAAACAGAAATAAAATGGAATATTTTTCGTTACTTAAAGTTCATTTCTTGTGACATTATGCTTCCTGGACCATCTGTCTTTTGTTTCTCCTTACTATCCATTGTTTATAATTCTTAATCTTCTGCAACTCTGCATCTTTTGTGACTTGCCAAATCGTTAGGTTTAGTCAAATAGCTTGTGATGGGTATATGGTTAGATCCTTTGTAATTCTCTGAAAAACCCTAGATATTGGTGATGTAACAAGAATGCTAACCCTTTAGGCCTTCAGTCAAATAGTTGTATGGCTTGAAGGGGTTGGAGATTTACTGTATACAGTAGAAATCTTGTTTCTTGTTGGGAAATTTGCGATACTTAGATTGTATAACTTGGTTCAAGTTTTCCAGAATTTTTCAGGTCCAATTTTATGCTTGCTGATATTTTCCAATATTTTCCCTGGTGTTCGAGTGTTTCTGAGAAGTTTTTTCCCAAACCTTCTGATATTTTTCCGAAACGATATTTGCAGCATTTAAATATTTTCTTAGGTTGGAGGCTTTTGGTGGATCTTTAGTATGTTGCTTTGTGTAGGGTGTGGCAATGTTCAAGTGCAAAAATTTTCATCTCTAAAATGTTAAATATCCGGATTTTTTCAGTTGTTGGAATGTCCACGTAAGGGGGAATATATTTCACATATTTCATAGTGTTGTGCAGGGCTGGTTATAGGCATTAAGAACCAAGTACTTAAAAGACGTCAGCCCATGACAATGACACACTGTTAAACTTGCCAAATAACAAAAAAAATTCCTTGGCTTTGCCAATGCCCATGCTGCTTGGATGCTTATCAACTTGAAAAATTTGCAAGGCATCATAACCTATAGCATCAATTTTCAGAAATTTGTTTAACGACAACTCTGAAACCCTGTCAAATTTTATTGGTGAGGTGTCATATTCCTTCATTCCAATAGTGTTTACAAGCATCTCTTGTTGTAGCATAGCAAGAAGGTCCCCAACAACACGAACTTGCACATCACTTTCAATGTTCATCATGGAATTGAGTTGTTCATGAGCACATGCACAAACCAACAAATGTTCTTGTTCATTCAAAAATTCCAAACACTTGTTCAAAAGATTAGCATGCTTCAACCTGTTGTTTGGGACCTTTGAAAGTAACAACCTGTGAGCCAGCCAATACTCAAGGCTTCCAGCAAATCCTAAATTGGTAGCTATTAGATCACCATGATTAGGAATATCAGAGTTATCATTTCCAAAAATGTTGCAGTACATACAAAGTTGAGGTGCAATAAATAAAAAGATTTCATTGTTTATGCGATCATCCGGATAAAACTTGAGAACCTGTTCCAAGATTGATAAGACTAAAGTTACTACCCGTATAAGAATATTCAGGAGCTCTAGACAAAATTGGCAGGAAAGCATCTCTTTGTCATAAAAGTCTTGTTTTGAGAGCAACCTGGAGTCTACATTTGTATGGATGTCTTGAGCTAGTTTTCCATTTATAATGTAGATGCAGGAGCTGGAGGATGGTAATGATTTTTCATGGTATTTCTCACACAAAATCTGTATTACAAGGCCCCAAATAAAACTAAAATCTTGTATTCCCAGTTGAACCATGATGCAACCATATGTGTTGGTATCCATTTAATTCATTTCTTTGGTATTTTGGGTGTAAGGGTTGAGATATCAGCACCTTGTTATGGATAGACTTGTGCACATCTTGCACCTTTACTTCACTTTGCTGAGCATACTGATTATACTTTGCACTTAGTACAGTCCTTAAATCTTCCCATAATCATGCAACTTCACACTAAACACAGTTCTGCAATTTCGCTCTTTAACACAGTCATATATCTTCGTATATATATAAGATACTCCGTCTCCCTCCTTCATATAAACACAGTCCTAAACTCGCATTTATTATAGACCTAAAGTTCCGCACTAGATCATAGAATATTTATATCCAAACCATAATCCTTTTCTTTGCTGATATAATGTCCTATTTTTCAATCAGTAGTTTTGTTCTCTCTTTATTGCACTTATATTTCAGTCCTGAAGCTCGTACTAAATCTCAGAACTCTTGACCGGAAATTTGTGTCAAACTGAAATCCACATGCTCTTTTAAATAGTTGATTCTGACTGTAAATCAGCCAACCTGTACTTATGTTATGAGGCTGACTTGATTAGGGGTATGTGAGCCGACTTGTCCACTGCTCATAGGCTGTTTTGAGGAGATATTCAATGCTGATCTTGAGCATCATATTGAGCCATGTCTTCAAAACTTATATGACAAATTCTTGAGGCATACTTCATTGACGTGACTCTTCATATACATGACTCTTAATTAGTACATTTATGACAAGATGACAAATCCCTAAAAGACATCAAGAAGAATTCTTTTGACCTATAATAAAAACCTTGCTCATGAAACCCAACCTAGTTAGTTCTGTAACATTATTTGTCGATGTGCCGATGGAGCTTGCGTATGTTGCCTGGGGTGTTCGTTCGGCATAGCGGAGGATGCTACCATATCCCAACTAGCCCGAGTTACCCTTGGAGGCTCCGTCAAAATTGAGTTGAAGACAGCCCGAAGGGGGGGAGGGGGGAGGGCATCCCTGAGTTAGGCGAGGGTGGACCAGGTTGGAGGAGATCAAATTCAAAACATGCAATATGGCTAGATTGGATGGACTCGCATCCCAGTCCGCAGGGTCCCAGGGGTCCACGAGAATGGATTCCCTAATGTTGGATAGGGTCAAAGACCAAATGAGAGGGGCGAAAGGGGTTTGATTCTCAAAGATAGCACGATTTCTCCCCTTCCAAGTGTTCCAGAGTAGGAGAATAGGGAGGAGCCACCATGCTTTAGAGAGCACTGGGTTGGAGAATCTATGGGTCGGACAATCTTCAAGCAGGGCTTTGGTGGTAGCGGGGGTACCATCAACGAGGCCAAAAATATCGAAGACTTGCTTCTAAACCTGTTGGGTTAAGGGGCAGTCCATGAAGATGTGATGTTGGGTTTCTTCAGCCTGCCGACAAAGGAAGCACATGGACGGCTTGATGAAGCCCCTTTTAAGAAGACGATCCCATGTCAGGATACGTTTGTGAATCACTAACCAGAGGAAGTGGGCCACTTTCGGCCAAAGATGACTGGTCCATATTCTCTTCTAGACCTGAGTGTTGGGGATGATCGAGACCGCCACACGAAGGAGATACGCTTCCTTGACTGAAAAGACCCCAGAGGTCGAGAGGTCCCATCTTAATTTGTCTGAGCCTTGGGAGGCATGGATTTTCTATTGGGCGAGATATTGGGAAAGTCGATCTGACCTTGGGTGGGGTAGGTATATAGGCCAATCTTTTTCAGTTTTCCATTGGTGCCAACCATGCTTGTCTGGTTGGTTGCGCCAATAATATTTTATTGTCATGGCTCCGCAGGAATGGAAGAAGGGCATGAGATCCACCAAAGAATGGTCCTGAGAGAGGCGGGGGGATTGCTGCCAAGAGTCCTCCCAAAAGCGTCCAGTTTCCCAGTCATGCACCTCCCAGAAGAAGTGTGGGTGAATCAAGTCACTATTATTGTTGGCGAGGTTCTAGATGGTAGACCCTTGAATATGGAGGGGTGTGTGAAGGATTTCACGTTGAGTTTTCCCTTGGCCATACTTATGAGACCAAATAGTCTTGCACAGTTTCGGTCCCCCTTTCAACCAACACCGCCAGAGTTGCATTAAGAAAAGTTGGGTCCCTCAAGCTCAAACCCCCCATCAGTTTTGGGAGACACAACTTATGCCAGGTCACTAGAGGCCACTTTCTATCATCTGCAGTACCTCCCCAGAGGAATCACCAGAATAAGGCAATGAGTTCTGAGTAAATGCAGTTTGGGTTTGGAAGAGCGAACAACTGGTAGAGGGGCATTTCTTGTAGGACATATTTGAGGAGGGTGGCCCATCCCAAAAGTTTAAGGACCCAAAAAGTCCAGTTAAAGAGCTTACTAGACAATGTGCAAAGGATTGAACAGGAGGGGAACTCCCAGGTACTTGGAGGCGAGAGAGCCAACATTGAAACCCAAGGTTCTGGCTAAGCAAGCTTGAACTGGGTGGGGAGTGTTGAGGAAATATATATAAGACTTAAGATTGTTGAGGGGCATACCTGAGGCTTCTTGGAAGTCCTCCAAGATGATGTTGAGCTGGGAGGCTTCTTTCAGAGTTACGCCACCGAAGAGGAGGTTATCGTCCATGAACTATTGGTGATTCATGTCAATTTTTGATCCAGGCAGATGAAGCCCTGTTATCTGATTGGATTGTTTAGCGGCCTTGAGCAAGCATCCAAACCTTTTGGCAAAAATAATAAACAGAAAATGGGAGAGTGGGTCCCCTTGATGAATACCCCTCAAGGACCGGAAAGTTTCTGATGGTGTTTCGTTTATGAGATTGGAGAAAAATAGAGTGGAGATCATGGATTTAATCCATTGAATCCATTCAACTGCAAAACCAAATGCCTGCAGGGTTTCTAGAAGGTAATCCCAACTGAGGTGATCGTATGCTTTCGAGAGATCCAGTTTCAACAACATTCTGCGAAGTTTATGTGTTTTGATAGAGTGGATGGTCTCATGCGCGAAGACAATGCCATCCAGGAATTGACGTCCCTCCACAAACCCCGACTGCTCATGACTAATGATGCGGTGAAGAAGTGGCTTGAGCCTGCGGACCATGATGGTGGAAAGTATCTTATAAATCACATTGCAGAGGGAGATAGGCTTGAGGTATCTCGGTCTTGTTGCCTCCTTCGATTTGGGGATGAGGGCGATGAAGGTGGCATTAAGGTCAGACCATACCTGTCTAAGCTATCGTGATTCCTCCACAAACTCCCATATGTTGTGACTAAGGAAGGACCATATAGCCTTGAAAAATTTTGCAGTAAAGTTGTCCGGTCCCAGGGTTGTATTTGAAGGTAGGGCCTTGACGACTTCCTCTACTTCCGAAAGGGAGATTGGGCTTAGAAGAGCTTCATTTTGGTTTTGTGAGATCAAAGAGGGGATATTCTAGGTAACTTTACATAGAGCCTCCAATCTTTCATAACCTTCATCGTGCAGCAGGGAAGAGAAGAATGCTTGTAGTTCTGTTGCAATGTCTTCGTGGTGGTCTAGGCAGGAGTTGTCGGCCACTTGCAGGTGGGTGATTCTATTGCTTTGCCAATGTTGGATCATGGATTGGTGGAAGGGTTTTGTGTTTCGTTCCCCTTCTCTCCACCATTGAATTCTGGATTTTTGCTGCCACAATATTTCCTCCTGCTGCTTCCGTTCCTCCAGGTCCTTGATCAAGAGATCTTCTTTTTTGGCCGGCTCTTCCGTGTGGTCATCCTAGATAATTCATTGTTCTACTTCCTCCAGGTTGGCTTCCAACTTCCTCTTTTCCTCAATAATATCCTCGAAATTTTCCTAGTTCCATGCTTTGATATGGCCTTTGAGGCCTTGCAGCTTCTTCTGGAAAGATTGCATTTTGTTACTAAGTGGTGTACCCAGGGCTGCCCACCACGAAGCTAATTAATCCACGAATCCTGGGTGTCGCAACCAAAAAATCTCGAACCGGAACGAACATCTCTGTGGGGGGGTGGGGGGTTAGACGAGGATAGATCCACACTGATAGGCCAGTGATCCAAGCCGATTGAGGGGAGGATCTCAGAGGAGAGTCGAGGGTTGTTCATGATAAGGTGCTCCGAGAAGAGGAACCTGTCTAGCCTGCAGGCAATTTGGTTCTCTCCCCCTCGTCGATTGTTCGAGGTATGAAGCCCTTGGCGGGGGATGACATCAACGAGGCAAAGATCCTCAATAGTGTCGTTGAAGGCATGCGAGGATGGGTCTAATCGACGGACTCCCCCACGCTTTTCTTCAGGTTTCGAATCAAGTTGAAATCCCCTCCCAGGATCTAATCTTCCTTAGCCCATAACCTGCCAAGGATTTTTAGATGCATGAGGAAAATCGATTTGTCACGAGGTGTAGCTAGCCCGTAGACTGCAACTAGGCTCCTCCACCAGTGTTCACCTATCAAGCAAATCGAGGCCGACAACGTGAATTTGGTGCCGACCTAGTCTTCGAAGATAACACGTCCTGGGTCCCAAAGAATTTCTATGCCCCTAACAGCTCCAGTGGCTTCTATCGTCATGAATTGGCTATTCCTCCAACATCTTTGGCTTTTTTCCTTAACTTTGTCGGCAGTCACCTCCGTCTCTTGCAGAATAACTATCTAAGGTTTGTACTTTCCTATTTTTTCCTTAAGGGATCAGATCTTCCCCGGGCTACTGAAGCCCCTGATATTCCATGACATGATCTTCATGAGGAAGGAGCGACAGATCTGGGAAAGAAATTCGTCAATTGTCCCATCTACCCTAATTTTAACAAAAGTTCTTCGGCTTCATGAATAAGCTCATTGGTAGATTTGCGACTCTTCTTGCTCTTCTCATATCACTTAGGGTCTTGGAGTGTTAAGCTAAGGGGGTCTCCCTATGTACCCATATTGTGGAGACCTAAGTCTGTTCGTCTAGGACGAGCCACCAATCAGTTGAAAAGGGTGCCAAAATGGTTCAGTTGATTACCTGGGATATCTTTGATGCATGTCTTGCTCGAGCTTTCGAATATTTCCAGAAACTTTTTCTCCTCTGCTATGAGCCTATTGTGTCACTCCTTAGCTTCTAGGATCCTACTCATTTGCCTCAAGACCTCTTGGATGCGGCAATATAATTTAGTGTGCTTAGGGATCTTTCTCTTGGAGGAGAGCTTGTCTCTGAGGGTGGAGAGTAGCTTGTCGATGTCCATCGATTGAGGAGCTCCATGGGATGAAGAGAGGGATTGGGAAGGGGGGGGGGGGAAGGGACGAGGGCCAAGGATTTGTCAGCCAGGGCTGCGAAGGAGTTTTTAGATTAAGGAGGCACCGACTTAGGGGAGGAGGACGGGGCTTGGGGTAGGCATGCGATTGGGGGCTCGAACGATCAAGAGGATTGGACTGTTGATTTGACTGCTGTGGCTGAGTGGCCCTGAATCGACGCCTTTGAACTGATTGAAAGCCATCACCATCCTTAGCCAGCGTAGCTGCACAAGCCTCTTCTACTTATATTAATAGGCAGTTGCAGAAGAGATGATCATACTCATGGCACCTGTGGCATTTGAAAGGAACATGTTCATAATCTAGTGGTTGTGTCCATGTAGAGTTGTAGACCAGATCGATAGATTTCGGTAGCGGTTGGGATATATTCATATGGACACAGATCCGGGCATAGGTTGCATGTCGTTGGTGTTTGGTGATCTCCGAGATCTTAACAAACGTGCCTATTGAGTTTCCGATTCCTCCAGGATATCAGGCTCCCAAAAATCATTGGGGAGGGAGTAGAGCCTAACCTAGACAAGAGTCACGGTGAATTCCTCTTTGTTCGAGTTGTAGCATTCCTCCCAATAGCGGATGAAGAGGCCTGCACTTCCCATAAAATATGGTCCGTTCTCAAAGATCTGCTTGTGGTCTTCCAGATCTTCAAAGATCATAGTAAAGAACCCTTTGGCCCTAATTTGAAGCTTTATATTTCCCTTTGGGGACCACTTGTTCTAGATCCAGGCCAAAATATCTTACGCTCTAGGCTAGATCCCCAAAAACTTACAGATCATTGCATGATATTTCATATACTGTTGAGCTTTTTCCAGGTGGTTGTTTGGAATGAAAAATTTGGGGTTGATTGCTGCCTTAGGAAGGCAACGAATTCTACCATCCTTTGCTTGCCACTGTGCATCCATAACTGGGTTTTCCGCGAATGAGGAGGAGTCGTTCAATCCATTGAGAAGCTGGCCTTACATGAAGGGGGTCCGGTTTGCTGCATCACGGTAGGACTGTGGTCCCTCCCACCGTGGCGGGGGGCCTGACATGGGTGCTTCCACCTGGGCTTGGAAGGTTTCAAAAACTTGCAGAAGCAGTGCACGATGGGGGCAGAGCAGAGGATTGACAACGCAGAAGGTTACGGTTAAGCTGACGAAACCCTAGCAGAGCTAGCTAAGGATACTTCTCTTGTTGAATATATCAATGAATATTTATTTTTCACCTTTAGTTAATGTTATGGAGTTTAGACCGTAAGAACTATTTGGAATTGGCTTTGTTGATTAGGTAATCAACATGGAATGGGGAAATTTCTGGTCTAGTCATTTGCCACAGACTCATTATGACAATTCTTCAGATGCAGATAGCTTGAATCCAGGTGATCACGAAAATTCCTAATTTCTAGCATGAAACTTTTCATTTCTCAACTTTGTAGGGTTATCGAGTACCTGGAATATAATTTGAAGAAGTTATAATGGTTCTTTGTAGCTTTTTTCAGGGTTTTGAGAAACCGGTTTCGAGAATGTATCTTGGTGACATTGCGAGAAGGGTGATTCTTAGGATGGCAGAGGAGTCAAATATTTTTGGATATGTGACCCCTTCAAGCCTCTTTGATTCGTTCATCCTCACGTTTGTATGCAAAAAATTTTGTGTACAACCGTTTCACTACATTGATTAGAATTTTGTTTCAGTACAATTTTTCTAAGTCAATGGTTGCACCTATTAGAAGGAATAGTGGGATGGTTGTTTGATTGATTGGCAAGGAACTTGTTTCATGCGCATCTGTTAAGCAAACATTCATGTCCGTTGGGGTATCTCCCTATTTTAGGAATAACCCATGCAACAAAATATAGTTCATTCTGATAATGTTTCTCTTCTAAACATGTTTTTTCTATCTAAAATATGCAAGTTTTTCTTTTAACATGGACTCTTATAAGAAATATTGTACACAATTTTTTACATGCTTGAATTGTCTATCACATGGCCAAACTATTATTTTTTAGTACCATAAGCATTTTATGAAAATCAATGAAATTCACTATTTCATTTGTTAAGGCCTTTGGGTAGTTTCAGAAACCTAAAAGATTGAATGCGAATTCTATTTTGAGGATATAAAAAAACCTTCATGGATAGAGAAACAAATTTGGAAGATGAGTTCTCTAGGTAGTATTTCTCTTTGAACAAAACCACTAGTTGCAGTGTTATAGTTGTTTATCAAGCTTCAGTAAAAAGCTTGTCCTTTTTTGATTGATTATTAATTGATTTAATTTTTATTTATACTCGTTGTTCTTTCTTGAAGTTTTTGTGCTAACTATTTTGAACTAATGGAGGATCAAACATTGATGGTATTGTTGAAATATGTTAAATTATTGTTTTTATTGGATCAAGCATTTGCTGTAAAAGATCAATCAATGTGTTATATTTTGGAAGTTACAAGTATGGTAAATATGGGAAAACTATTGGTGCTTTGCATGTAAACCTGCAAAACATATCAAAACTACTCTTATATTATTTTATTATTATAATGATCAATGATGTTTTGAGTTTGAGTGATTGAGGATGGCCACAGGTGTACCCTCAAATTGGAAGTTTGGTGTTGGAATTCGGTGTGGATTTTCCATTCAAGAATCATTTAGAAACTGGAATCTGAAAGTTACATTTCAAAATAATCTTTTTTGGGGGATTACTAGTGGTGATTGCTACATATTTTCGATGTTGTAAATTTGCTCCAAATCACAACTAATATATTGTACCACAAGTGAGGAACACAATGGGAACATAATTGTATTTGCAATTTATCCACTTATATTGTAGTGATACATAAACATAAGAAAAACATTAATAATTTGATATAGACTAGTTGGCTTATTCATATGTGATAATGGACCCAAATAGTAGTTCTTATTTGAGGAAATGCTCATCATACTTGGGCATTCTTGACATCATCAACCTCTAGCCCTGTATTTATTCACTTAGCCTTCTAAATTATCCAGTTATATACATGTATACGAGGCTATCCTATTAGTGTATACTTTTTACTTCATTTCATTTTATTTTAGACTTAGCTTTGGCAATTTTTAGGAGTTTATTTTGCACTCCCACATTGTATAAGTATTCCACAACTTGATATATTTATCATGTAACTTAGTTGGCATGATTGTGCATAATCTTTCCTTCAAAGTTGAATACTAATTTTACTAAGGTATTATTTTCTATGGTGACATTTTATTTTCTTTGTTTATACACATCATTTGGCCACATAGAACCCACTATTGCCCAACTGAAGAAAACTTATTTGAGTTTCTTGTTTTTATGGGGAAAAATGACATTGACAATATTGCCGATGTTGAGGTATATATCATATAAATCCTTTATAGTCTACTTTAGTTTATATTTCAGTGTTGATCGTCTTTCATGTCTTATACTTTGCATTGTATCTTCTTTATTTTTCAGGAAAGGAACTCAATGTTGATGGTAAGAAGCATGAATTCAAAAAAGAGGAGAACAATAACAATGGAGCGATAGAATGCAAATTAAAAAGAGAGAGAAGAGAACTGGTTTAATGGTACTTGTAGAGTCAATATCTCGCATAAGACACACATGGAGATTGATGGTCAAGTCTTCAGAGTTGGTGAATTCACCTGCAATGCCTTGGAAACACAATGATAATATTTTGAAGTGATGAAACAATACTTCATGTTTAAATTGTACTCCAACCAATATTAAGTTGGAAACTCATATTGTAATACTTGATATTTTATATAATATAATTTATGTGGTAGAAATTATTTATAGTTTCACTTGATATTACTTACTATTGTATTTAACATATGTAACTTTATGTTTTCATATTATGTGAACAAGTAAATTGTATGCCATTTTTTTTTTTAAATTTAGTTGCAAAATTGTACTAATTAATTTATGTTGATTAATAATGAATACATAAAAGAAATCTAAAACTATTAAATTAGTGTTTTATGTTTATTAATGATGAACACAAATAAAATGAATATACAAATAAATTAGTTTTTTATAATGATTGTTAATGAAAGTAAATGAAATTAATATAAACTACTAAGTGGTCATTTATATAATGAATATGAAACTACCAAAAATAAATAAATGAATACTACAAATGATAGTTTGTGACTACAAATGATGACTAAATTTTGCATATATATGACTATTAGTAGCTAATTTATAGTATTGTATAATACGACTAAAATTTACATATATATGACTATTAGTAGCTAATTTACAATATCTTATAACACGACCAAAATTTAGTCATTAAATGGTTTCAAACGATGACTAAAATTTGCATATATATGACTATTAGTAGCTAATTTACAGTATCTTATAACACGACCAACATTTTGGTCATATTTCTTTGGTTATTAATTGGTTTTCTCGGATGATCATTTAGTTATATATTTTGTTGTATATTTGGTCGTTAATTATGGGAATTAATGACTAAATCAATGACTAAATTAATGACCAAATTTATGACTAAATATACTACTAGACAATAAATTTGAGATAACCAATTAATGACTAAGCTAAAAATGACTAAAAGTTGGCCGCGTTATAAGATATTGTAAATTAGCTACTATTGGTCACCGACCGAAAAATAGTCGTTTATATGCAAATTTTAGTCGTTTTTTTAGTAACTAATTAGCCATTTTTTACTAGTGGTTGCTTACTGATGTTTCATAACATAGTATGGCAAGTTATCTCCAAACAATTTGCTAGTTGTGCATGTCATCTCATCTACTAATAAATAGTAAATGGCATTATGTATAAATTTAGTATAAAATAAATAGTACAACACTTGCCCAAAGCCATACAAGAAATGGCTATCTCCATCATTGATGTTCGTCTTAGAAAGACCATGAAGCCCAAATAAAAACTTTCCCTCTTGTGGAGCAATGCGCTATATATAAATGGCAAGAAAATGAAAATATTGTGTTAGATGATCAATAAGTGCAAAAAAACAACTCTTACCATGTACTGAGAGTAGGCTCATAATGAGATTCATGTATGATCTTTGCATAGTGGTCTAATATGTCTCCATGAGACCCTTGTGAATTGAAAGGAATGACCCATGTGCTGCATGAAAGGCCTCCTTCTTATGCTTAGAGATCCAAGTCAAGAAGATCATATCATGGTAATAGATGTCTCCATCCAATACTCCATCACTCTCATCTCTTACTTGTCCATCAAGTGCATCATATGTGAAGTGATCCTAGGAACACTCCATCAACAAACCTAAGCTCCCAAGTGACAACGTTGCTAGCCTTGGTAATAAGGCTCCTCTCATATTATAGCTCCATTATTTAACACACCCAATGCCAAGGTCATCTACCATAATGATGTTGTATATGGGATATTCCTTCCAAAGTGGAAGTACCTCCTGATCATTAAAATCTAAGGAGTAGCCCCTTTGCACCATGATTTTGCCACCCTCTACTCCTGCAACATCATTCAAATTATGGGAGAAAATCAGTCCATACTCTCCCAAGAGTATCCAAAGAACCAACAACTCTTTTTGCCTCCTCATGCCATCATCGTATAGACCATGGAGTAACAACATGATGATTGATATGAAAGATATCACATCACCCCAATACACCCAAACTCCTTGCTACAACATGATGCAAGTGTCCTGCCATGTCCCAACCATTAACACACCCTTTGAAAAAGGATATGTTTCATGATCGCCAAACTCTTTCAATAGTAGTCAACGCATCCATGCCTCCTTCTGCCCGGTGTCATAGATCTGCAAGTGGCTCATCAACCTCTTTCTCACCATCCTCACCCATCCATCCAAATGTGGGTGTCTCCTTCCATGCTCAAAATTGGTATCCCTCCAATGGAGAATACCATCCTCCCAAATCAGATTACTACCATTTCACTTCATGGGATGTTGAAGTACAACCTCTTGGAGATCTCAAAATGAATACCACTCATTAATGACCAAGTTGACCCCATAAGGATCCAAATATGTTGTAGGAAAAAAACTTCTCATTGAGCTGTGAGGTGCTCATCAAGAAGGATCTATCATAATAATGAGAGATATCATCCATCATAAGATGTCTTCCAGCAATCATATTACTATCCAATGCAACACAAGTGGAATGTTCATCAGAATGTCCCAATGATAGTTGGGCCCTCAACTCATCATTGTTGCTCAATTATAGCGTTGTTGATCTCCATGACGGTGCATCTGCTTTCTCATGATTATGCACAATGTATACAGTTCTGCATTGGATTGACTAGGATAATGCTCATCCTATCCACAAAAAACCTAGACTCCAACACAAATTTTTGTGCGTATCTCATCAATGAGTAACCAGGATGGCTATATATCTCGTCCTTGAACAAGTCAAGGGTCCTCTGTATAATGATCGTCTGTTGCTCCAATTCACCATTGTGCCTTGACCCTAGGTCATTTATTTGCCCTGACAGCATGTTCCCACAATCCTCCATATGATGTGCTAAAATAATAGGAAGTGGAAATGTTTACACTCCTTGGTAAAGCTTGGGAACATCTTGTACTGCTACAAGGGTTCCTCCCTCTGGTGTAATGACTTATCCAAATACTGATGATGTTGGGAACATCTTGTACTACTACAAGGGTTCCTCCCTCTGCTGTAATGACTTATCCATTGATGATGATGATGGACGCTCCTCTATGGCTACACCAACGCTGGTATAGGTATCATCCTCCTCATGCATCTCCTAATTAATTCATGAGACTCTAAATGCCAAGAGATCAACACCACTTTGCAAAGGTGCAAGTGTTCCTTCTCCTGATGCAAGTATTTCTGCAACAAGTGGTCGTGAAGGTTTCTTCTCCTCTGATTTCTTCTTGTAAAACTTCTTGGTCAGCCTTTGAGTAAAATATGCATATGCAGTCACTCTTGCATGACTCAAATGTAATAAACCCCAAATGTTTTCTTCACCCTCACGGTGCAGTGCTGCAATATCAACAATTTCTATTTCTACTACTGGATGTATCAGTATGAATGCATCCAACTCCATTCCCCAAGCTCTTGTTGTGCATGTGGATAACACATCAAATGTAGAAAATAGAAATATATTGTGCTTTCTCCTTCCATACCTGCAAGGTCTCCTCTCTTCTTTGAGCTGAATTAACTATGGGAGAGTTAGATTCTCCTTAAAAGCCCTTTATTAAGACTTGTACTCTACAAGATAATCACTTAGAATCTCATGATTTAATTTTCCTCCATCTACATGCAATTCATCTTATTCTTCAAAATAAAAGGGCATAGTGTATTTATTTGGAGCTCTATGAAATACCGGTTCTTTATTCTGCAAATAGGAAGTGCATGGACCTTCCTCATCTTGAAACCCTCTATAGGTCTCATTGCATCTATCCTCTCTCATCTGCTTGACCTCCTTGGAGAGGTTCTTCATAGATCTGAAAATATATGAGGCAAAGCTCATTCCTTCCATAATTTTAGATCTATGCTTCTTATTCTTCTTCTTATAGCATATTGGTTGAAACTCATAGGCTGAGCCAAAGATTATCCTCTAATACGATTTTATTATCCCAAAATGGAGTAATGCATTGATACACAAACACAATATTTGATAGATGGAAAATGTAGATAAATATTATGATAAACATAGATATATACAGAATAGGGGATCCATTTTATTCATTCGAGATGGATTAAAATTACAACAACGTAAAAAATAAGGTACTCTAGCCAAAGAAGTGGCCTAGAATGACCCTGCAAACATGCTACAACAAGCACGGCATGACTGGTGAGCTACATAGGAAGAAATACTGCATTGTCCCTTTTGCTAATGATGTACATATAGATGCTAAAAATGGAAATGCAGATCTATGGATATCGGGAGCTCTAATGATGCCAAGATTCAAGGTTTGGGCTCTGTGATGGCAACCCAAGATAACCTGGAAAGGAAATTTTAGATCTATGAGATTGGAAATTTACCGTCGTGGGGTTTGATCCCTGGTCTACTGGGTTATGCTGATATGCAGCTAGATCTAATCCAAATATGGCTGAAATATGAGATACAACTAGATCTGAGCTTGAAAGGCTGATCCCTTCTTCAGATATCCAAGCTAGAATCTTGAGATCTTGTCTCTTCTTCCTCCTCCTCAAAATGTAGCCACTGAATATGCAACTACTGAAAAAACTGCTATGTACAAGAGGGAGAGACTGAAGCCTTCTAAAATATGTTGTAAATAGGCTCCAGGATGATGTATACGATGATGGAAAGGTGAGGGGATGACGGGAAATGTAGGAAATAGAGATCTATTGTGCTTTCTCCTTCCATAGCTGCAAGATATCCTTTCTTCTTTGAGTTGAATGAACTGTGGGAGAGTTGGATTCTCCTTAAAATCCCTTGATTGAGACCCATACTCTTCAAGATAATCACTTTGAATCTCATGATATAAGTTTCCTCCATCTCCATGCCTTTCATCTTCTTCTTCGAAAGAAAAGGGCATAGTGTATTTCTTTGGAGCTCTGTGCAATACCTGTTCTTTCTTCTGCTGATATGAAGTGCATGGACCTTCCTCATCTTGAAACCATCTAAGGTCTCATTGCATCTATCCTCTCTCATCTGCTTGAACTCCTTGGAGAGGTTCTTCATAGATCTAAAAAGATATGAGGCAAAGCTCATTCCTTCCATCATTTTAGATCTCTTCTTATTCTTCTTCTTCTTATAGCATATTGGCTGAAACTCATAGGCTGAGCCAAGATTATGCTCTAATACCACTGTAATCTTCCCAAATGGGGAAAGCAGTAATATATCACATAAAAATGGAAAATAGCAATGAATACATCAATACACCATTACATGAGACAAATGTAAATCCATCTTATTAAACATATCAGAAAAAAATAGGCACAAGATCTTGTGGATCAAGTTTGTCAAGCAATATAAAACAGGCTTCCAATAGGCAAATATTCTAATACATGAGAAATACTTCTATAAAAATGCCATGAGCCATGAAAACATAGTTTTAGGGAATAAAATGCTACAAGAATGATATAAAAATGTATATCTGCTGTTATATATCTCAAATAATGCTGGGAGTGAATATCTAGGCTGCCAAACACTTTTCCAAGAGAACCGAGAAAGGGTTTCCGGAAATATCCAAAACACAAAAATACCAGAATGCAGCCCTAGGGATAAATTGAAGCTAGAACTGAATCACTGGATGGATATGGCTAAAAATGATGTCTTGATGAATAGATCTCCTCCAATAGATCCTTCAATTTAAATGTTGATCCCAACACTGAATATATAACCCTCCAAATCAAGCATTGAATCCTCCACTGCAAGTGCTCACTAGACTAACACAGTCTATGAGGGAATCTGCACTGTAGATGATGGAAATAGGTTGCAATGGTGCCAAGATATGAAATAGAGTCCAATGACCTTATTTTTTGATCTCCCAATGGGAATAATGCTTCCCCCACTGAAAAACTAGCTCAGAAAATGGCCCCAACAATCCTCCACTGCAACACCCTGCAACACAACATAAATCTAAACAGAAACTGCACTATAGATGAAGAATGAAGCTTGGAATGATGCCTATATGTGGTCTATATAGCTCAATAATCTCTCTTGAGTAGGCACTTGAAGTCCTCTGAGGATGAGTGTGGCATTCCTGCTCGAGAACACCCTTGTACTAAACAGTACAACATACCCTACTAAACATCAAAAGCATGCATATAAATTTCACCTGACAAATCCAGATATGAAAAAATCAAAATAAATAATCATATAACATGTCTTCTATGGTTTCCTTTCCCTTCTTTATATGCATTGTGAGCCTTCTCACCTTGGGTCCCACTCATTAAAGACACCACTCTCATGGAGACTATCTCTCATTAACTCTGTGTTGTTTCACATTGATGATCCACTCTCTCTATACTAGCATTGCTGATTTAGTCAAAATTTACCATGTCCACATGATTTTTCCCCTGTTCACACAATTAGGTGCTTTTTCTAGCTATCATGATGATCCCTTTTCACATTAAGAGGGATTTTATTCCTACTAAAGACATTTATGGGTCTCCCTACCCACTTATTCATCTATCTAAAAGACAAAAGCAAAAATGGATATTCCAATTAGCTGCATGTAATTTAGGAATATTACAGATGATGAAGCCGAGGATGAATGTAAAACAAGAGGATGCTTTACAACAACAATTTGTTCAGCAAATTTTGAGGTCTGATGTATTGGATTAAAGGATAATAGTACATGCAAATACATTCTACTCCACAATTGCATACACTTATTTAGTAGCAGCAAAGCAGAGGAGGAGCCACATTGAAAGAAAATAAAAATACGTGGCATAAAAATTTACTTTTCTCCATTGAGGAAATTCAGTAACAAATTTTAGTAGCAGAAGGAATTGATAGTAGAGAGATTCATCAGATATGAGTGGCAAAGTGATAGGGTAGGGGATGACATGGAAAAAGGTTCTAGAACCTAGACAACTCAAAGGGAAAAGGATGTCTTTGAATGCATGAGAAAGGTTTTTCAATCAGATACAGCTATATCAAACAAACTTCTAAGACAAGTATAAGTCTTCTACTTCAACATATTTGAATACTTTCACTCTTCTTCAACTTTCTCTAGATAAGATCTTCTAGATGTCAGCAACATGCCTCTTATAGCTTTATTAATCTAGAATTTCTTTAGGTGGAGCAAGCTCATAGACCTCTCATGCATTAGTTGTTAGATTAGGATTTAGTTGTCAATTTGTATTAGGATAGGAAGGCCAATGAACATAATTTGTATATATTATTTCTATTAGATTGAAAAATGGTTTGACGTCTTTGTAGCGGGCCTCGATACAGTGTTTATGGTTATTAATGAATGGTCTTCTTCAGTGCAGAAGTATTTTTCTCACACCAGAGATTCAGTAAGCCATGTTTGTTCACTATTTATTTTTATTATTTCAAATCTATAAATTTCGTATGTTTCAAACAATTCATATTACTTATAATTTGTCTTCCCTACATCAGATAGTTGCTCTCTTTACTATGAAATTTGGACTGGATTCATCCCATAGATGCTCAGTGTTGATTGCATCTCATTTTTCTTTTCAAACTAATTACAAATTTCATCCTTCATTCTCTATAATTAGTAATGGACTACTGACCTTAAGAAATACATAATTCACTTCTTAAAGTGCTCTGTAATAGTTCTCTATTTGTTTTCATGCTTGTTCTATCTATTACTATGATTCCCGATCTTTGTTTGAAAAAACATCAACTTTGCTACCCCTGTTTCCATGACTGCTATCACCAGCCACTAAAAGCCTAACTCAAGCTTCAAATTCACGACTCCATAGCCCAATGGCCTACTCCTTTTTTTTCCTACAACTCATCTTGTCCTACTACTATAGATCTTGCTTATGTCTGAGATTTATTGTACATAACTGAAAGTATATTTGAGAGAGAGCCCCCTCTTGATTGAAGGGCTAGAATTAAATCCCAAAGAAGGTTTGAAATGGTTACCTCTGTAGTTTAGCTAAGCTGACCCAGCTAAGTGTACATAGTGATAACATGTTCAATTTATTTTTATTTTCTTGAGTCCTTAACATTATTTTGTTATCAATGTTATATCTCACACCTCCAACTTCAATCTCCTCATCATTTATACCAATCATAATGATTCAATACTATAATTTTACTCATGTTGAGGAATAAAATAAAAATAATAAAGAGGCCCAATCCAATGAAAAAATGCATCAGGGAAAAATCCAATTGTACAATACCATGAGAAAGAGGCCTTCAGCTAAGTATAGATTTCTAGTAGAAAATCTACAAAAAACTAAAATTAACGAAGTAGATATCATACCCTCCATGAAAAATTTAGATGCAAAATAATTTACACTTTGAGAATCTTAACTAACCTGATCACTATTTAATTGGCAGCATACCTAACTATTATTACACTATTTACATCAAAAAATCTAATCAGTGATGGTATGGCCTCTATGCATCATTTCAAAAACTACCTTCAATGATGTAATCCCTCATTAAGAAAATCAGAAAACCATACATTACTATAATTATCAAACTAATTTTGGTTCATTAAACACTACAAATAGACTCAACTTCAACTTCTCATGTCCTTAACGGTTAAATTTAGTTAATAATGAATTTCTGGGACAATAAAAGCTATGGGAAGTGTAAGTATTTTGAATGTTCAACTTGTTTTCTTGAAACAAAATTCATGTTTGATCTCTGGATAACCTCCCAACATTTGACTTAATAAAAAAATTAAAACTTACATATGGTGCCTACCTATATTAACATAATGATAAATTCATTCCTAATCTTTTCATGTCACATGCCCATGAAAACCTATTTATAGTTTAGAATATGACACTGTTCAAGAAGCTATATTAGTAACAATTATGTTCCTCCTTTACCATTTTCAATAAAGGAATAAACTACATGAGTTTTCAAATACAAGGGATAATTTTTCAAATATTTCCACATAAAAATAAGATTGTTGCAAATAAAAATAATTTAGAGCATACCTTTCCTTATTTCAACCTTTCCTATCTACCTAGTTCCATGCTTTGTTGCAAACTTAAATTTCATATGGAGCTTTGTTGTAATTGATGAGAATTGGCCACCAATTTTCTTTATATTAAAGATTAAGAAACATTTTAAGGCTAGTCTTAAAATCAAGAAACACAGAGGAAACCGTGTACAATATAGATTTTATTTGGAAAAACGTATTCTCTTACATATATTAAATCTTAATAAACAATTCAAGGTTAACCTTGAAAGAAAGTAACAAATAGGAAACCATATACAATAGAAACCATATGGAGTTTATTTGGAAACATATGTTTTTTTACATAAGCACATACAACGACACTTTTTAAGACAACTCTTGAATTTTTTTCCCAATGTCATGTTCATGGAAGTCCACATGCAATAATTGTTCATAAGCTAATTCGTGACACGCCTAACCTTGTGATTTTTCCTAGAGGAAAATCAACCTTGAGTTTCATATCAGTTCAAGGACATCTAAAAAAAAATATTTTGTAAAAGAGTTGAATAACGAAGATATTTACTTTACAACTATATAATACATTATTCTCTTTTTGGACATTTTAGGCATCAATAAAATGAATATAAAATGTAATGGGATCAATTTTCCAGACATTCAATGTTGAATACTCTTCCCAGCACTCCTTTAGGTGAGCTTCATTGTATGTCTACATGCAAGAGACCCAACTACATGCATTTAAACCAACCTTAATTAGGAAATTTGAACTAATGATATTTATCATGCTCTATACAGTCTGTGGAGAGTAACTTTCAATAAATCTAGTTCAGGTCATCAACATAGAAGACATCCATAATATTCATTAACGAAATTTCTTCCCTTCCGATTGAATAGTTGTTAGATATGGCATCCAAAACAATTTTCTTTCTTTTGTCATCATATAAGGAGAACTTTGACATTTGCATAAGACTGAGGGCTTCATATACATCACTTTGAGCCACTGTTTGTGAGAATATAAGTCGAATTAGGGCCTGTGAACAATAAATCCAGACAAAATAAACAACGACATAAGCTTTTCTTAATAAATGAGTTTCTGATATTAAAAGGACAAATTTGGTTTAATGTTGTTTCTTACTCACAAATTCACTCTAGTGTTGAGAATATGAGAACTTGAAAAGTCACTTCTCCTATAACTCACACGTACCACTATGTAATTTCTCAAAGGAACATATAAATTACCATTGAGATGCGAAAAATTCTTACAAGAGTTCTGGAAGTTGTGTATGAATGTCATGCAACACTTTATGATTCCTCTTGTCTCATGGAGGAAAAAGCACTAAAAATATATTTTCTAAGGTCTTTAGGAACATAAGCTGATACCATGTGCCTAAGTCACAATATAAACCATTTAGAGTTTATCTAGAAACATGTAATTTTTACATAAATACATAAAATGACACTTCATAATAGAACTCTTGACTCTGGTCCTAGTTTCATGTTCATGGAAGTCCACATGCAATCATTGTTGAGAAGAGAACTCTTTACACGTCTAACCTCATGATTTTTCCCAAAGGAAACTCAGCCTTGAGCTTCATATCAGTTTAAGGACATCCAAAAAACAATAATATCTTTGCTAAAAGAGTTGAACAATGAGGATATTTTATTTACAAGTATATGATACATTATTCACTTCTTAGACATGTTAGGCATCAATAAAATGAATATCAAATGTATTGGGATGAATTTTCCACAAATTCAATGTTGCATACTCTTCTTAGCACTCATTTAGTTCAACTTCAATGTAATTCTGCATGAAATAGACCCAATTAGATGCATTTAAACGAACCTTGATTAGGAAATTTTAACTAATGATATTTCTCATGCTTTATACAGTCTCTGGAGAGTTCCTTTCAAGAAATTCAGTTCAGAGCATTAGCATAGAGGACATCCATAGTATTCATTCATGAAGCTTCATCCCTTATTATTCAATAAATGTTAGATATGGAATCCAGACTAGTTTTCTTTCTTTCGTCAGCATATAAGGAGAAAATTTACATTTTCATAAGCTCATCGCCTTCATCTACATCACTTTAAGCCATTGTTTCCAAGAATATAAGCCAACTTAGGTCCTGTGAATAATAAATCTAGATAAAAGAAACAAATACATAAGGTTTTGTTAATAAATGTGTTTCTGAGATTAAAAAGCCAAATTTGTGTTAATGTTGTTGCTTAGTCACAACTGCGATCTAGTGTTGAAAAGATAAGAACTTGAAAAGTCACTTCTCTTAGAACTTGCACATAACACTAGGTAATTGCACAAAGGAACATATAAATTACCATTGAGATGTGAAAAATTCTTAGAAGTGTTTTGGCAGTGGTGTAAGAATGTGGTGCACCACTTTGTTCTTCCTCCTTTATCATGGAATAATAAGCACTGGAAATATTTTTCATAAGGTCTTTATGCACATAAGGTGATACGCTTGTTTCTGTTGCTGCTGTAAGCCCTAGAAAATATTGACCATCATAAGATTAAAAACTAGCCAGAATTAGAGTACGGAAGTTTGAGCATCATGTTTACAGAAAAGGTGACAACAAATCACATGAGAATAGAATAATCGAGAGGATTAAAGCCTAAAGCTGGTGGCTCACATTTTTGATACACGTATAACACATGTCTTGCAATTTTTAGATCACTATCCATACCGAGTTTATAAAGTATCATCCATAAAAAGTCAAAACGAGAAGGAAATGCAGGAGGAAGTTTGATATTATCTGCAGGTGTTATTCGTATATCATACCAACCCTTGTCATAAAGAACATAGTATAAAAAAACCTCAAAATTAAATTTCCATCACAGAACTAGGATACAATGTACACTAAAATAGAAGAAAGAAACCATGAGCCCTACTCTGATTTCAAGTGAAGATTATATAAGGAACTATTAATTAACTATGGAAATAAACGAAGGAAAGAAAGTTGAGAAAACTATAAATAGTTAAAGCTTAAATAAAAAACTACTAATTGAAAACAGGTAATGTAAAACAAAATTTATCTAAGAGAAAGGAAAAAAAATCACTGTAAAAACAGATTAAGCCCTTTTAACCAATTCGAGTTCCTAAATATGAGAAAAATTAAGGGCGTTAGGATATTTGTACAATTCAATATAGGAGTTTTAAATGGTTTTAAATTTTTCCATCCTCTAATGTATCCTAATAGTTTACAACTCCAAAAATAAAAATATACCTCATATTTTCTATCCAAGATCCATGACTATGGAGCACATAAAAACTTTAAAAGTAAAATTCGGAAGAAAAGATACACAAAAAGCTTTAGCTTAATGAAAAATAGATGAATGAATCCCACAATAAGAAAAACATTCCAATTACATATATCTTATGCTATAAAAACATTGATAAAATAAAATCCTTTGCCTCTATACAAGACACATTTTGTGTGTCATCTTATTACTCCACCAGATCTCTAAGGCTGAGAAAGAGTCCAAAAAAGGTTAACCAAAGACCAATATTTTAGCTTGGAAGGTAGCCCTACCAAATCAGAGAGGGCTCTCTCCACAAAATCACAACCAAGAGGGTTGGATGAATTAGGGTTTTAGTCTAGGTATGAGTACAAGGGCTTGTTTGTTTGAATTGGTTTGCTGGGTGGGTGAATTAGGTCAAAGAGGCTAGGTCAGTGAAAATAAGATTAGGATGGCAGTCCATTCAATGGGGAAAGGTAGGTAGGAAGGCTAACCCTTTAGGTTTTTTGAGTGGGATGGATCAGACAAATGATGTTCTAGAAAGAGCAAGACAATTCATGTATTCTTTCTAAACTGAAGAAATGAGACAAACAATTTAGATTTTCTCAAAACAGAGCATAGAATATGTATTTTGCTTATCAACTTGAAAATCAACATATAATAGAAATCAAATGGATCATGGAGGGTATAAAACATTCACACATATGCAATAGAATAAGAAACAATGTGAAATTTCCATACCAGCGTTATCCCAAAGAGATAGCTCCAATTCTTTCATTAAATTCCTGCCAAATACTGACTACATTAGAGTCTCTGATCAATGCAACAACATCCAAATAGTGAAATGAGTCAAAAACTAAAATATATATACCTAAAAACAACTTATCCCAACCTTAGGGGTCAAATCCCTAAGTTGAGGATTTGTTCCACCAAAAAATGAACTGAAGCCTAGAGTGTAAGGAGGTCAAATTGACTCATCCCTCACTTTTTGGGAACTGATTCATTACATCTCATCAAGATTTTTCAACTAATGTATTTACCCTTAGGTAAGTGTAAAAACATAAAAATTACATTGAAATCCTTAAATTAAATTGGTATAGCTTCATTTTCCAACGTGAAACTGAGAAAAATTGAGAAAATTTACAAATATCAACAAACTCAGAATATTGGTAAAAAGCGCAACGCTAGTGTCAAAACTGCAATACCAACTTCAGCTCCACTTTTGAGGGGGTTCCAGGTGTTAACATTGAGCTTAGGATAGCTCATTCGAAATCCTATCCTATCTATTTTCTAGATCTATGCTAATTTTCCATAATGGTGTTTTTTTGTTTCTCCAAAAGTTGATTCTCCCAAGACTAGTCAAAAGCGCAGCACCGACCTCCAAAACAGGATAGAAATGTGATTTTTTGGGTGTTTTTTGACTTTTTTATTTCTTTGTTGACACAAAAAATTTTATAAATCTATTTTCATGACTGTATTTGGCCTTCCGAATCCAATGGTGCTTTCATTTTTTTCCATTGGAGGTCCATAGAAAAATCGCAATGCATAGGGCTCTACGCTTTTGACAATGTGACTATGCAAAACTGCCAAAAATGAAAAAATTTCCAAAAATTCCCAAAATTGCTCAAATGTCTTCAAAATTTATTCTGTGGGAGCATGATGACGTATGTTAGGCAATGAGTGATGCCTCATCAATTATATCAAGCTTTTCCCCTTCATTTTTGTTGGTTATGGTTTCAATTCTTGATTTGGCCTTTTGAAGCTTTGACCTTGCAATCTGATTTCTCTTGTAGTAGTGTTTGGCCATATTAATTTGTATATAATTATCCTTATTTTATTTCTCCAAGAGATTATCAAGATTCTTGTTGGCCCTGTCAAGCCAATGCTCCCAGTTCTCATTCACTATGATGGAAAACTGGTCATTTAAAGTGAGTTCATTGGCAAGTTCAGCCTCCTTTTTCCTCTCTAGTTCCAGAGCTTTTTTCATCCCTAGAGTCCTAGGTATAATTCTTCGCACTTGTTATTCTTCCTCATTATTTTCACCAAACCTCTCATAAGCCTCATCAAGTAAAGCCTTTTCCTTTTTTTCTTCTCTTTTTTCCTTGAGAAGTTGCATCTCCATGATTTCCTACTTGGATTGGAGTTGATGATTTTCCTACTCATAGTATGAAATCACAAAATTATATCTCTCTAATTTGGTATGAAGTTCCCTGATTTTTGCATTCTTCACCTTGATAATCAAATTGGAGGCCTCATAATCATGCTTCTCATCCAAGTCAACAAGGTCAAAATATGTTTCCTCATCATAAGGATCCTCATCCTCTTGCATGGCTTCCTCATGCTCATCTACTTCTGTCATCTTGTTTTTACCCTTATGTACCTACTTTTCTGATGAATAAGGCAAGGCCCCTTCCACTTTCCATGGAGAAATCAGTTTCTTGTACCCTCTCTGATATGTTCTAGACAATATACCCAATTCAACCCCTTTAGGCTTGCTAATCATAAGTCTGCTAGGTGACTCAACCTGATCCTGAAATGGTGAGTATGGTGGGGAAATATGTGTAGTAGGTTGAGCTTATGAAGGAGTAGGTGATATGGGCTGAGATGGGGGCATAGATGTAGTAGGATGATATGAAGAAGTCAAACCTTCAGCATGTTGATCAGTGGGATGAGACGAAGAAGGCATATCTTCAACATGTTGAGCTTGTGGAGCAATGAAGATGTCATTGGAAATGAAGGTGTCCCATGAGATATTCAATAGGTCAAGGTGATGGAGTACAATGATTTTGATCAATGATTGGTGGAAGAGGTTGTTCATTTTTTGGTCATATTCTCTCTCTTGTACAATGAATTCCATTTTTTCTATGCTCCTGAATAGATAGTATGGGATGTTGAGCAATCTTACTCTTGTGAAATGCATAATCAGTATAATATGGTATGTATAGAGCCTAGAGAACCTTCCTTCAAAAGATAAGTAATTCATGATGATTTGCATCATGGGGGCATACCTATCAAGAAGGTAGTTGAAAGGGAAGACCCTCTTTGTCTCATTTTTGTACCTTGGTTTGATGAATGGTTCATAATGCCAATCCTACAAATATTTGGATTTAAACCACTTCTCACCCATGATTGGAATCCCTGTGGAAGCAAAAATGATAGATGTAGATACAGTGAAGGTCACACCTACAAGGTTCACCTGATTATATTTTAGGTTTGAAATGAAGACTCTATTAAACATAGCATGATGTTGGACCCTTTGAATCATGTTGCAAAATCAAGGTGACCTACATACTCAAAGAAACTGACAGTCATAGGAGAGGCCATCAGTTCATTTTTGTTAGTGGGCTCTAGCCTTAGGATTCTTCCTCCTTTGTGAGGCCTTCTCTATTCTCTCTCCTCCTCTTACATATAGTCTTTGTCTTCCTCCATAGTGTTTGGTGGCCAAGAAACCTTAGGGATGAGGTGAATGGAAATGGGGAGTGGAGATTTGTCTAGGGAATAAGGATAAGTGTAGGAGAATTTAGGGAGATGGGGGAAGGGGTTATGGAGCTTTGGGAGGTGATAGGAGGTTAACATGTTAAGGGATTTGGAAATGTATATTAAATTAGAGGTTTGAGGAAGTGGAAGACTAGGACATTTAGAAGCCTAAGACTTAGGGTTTTAGGGGAAAGGGATTTAGGGACTAGGAAATGGTAGTGTAGGGTTAGGAATAGGTTTAATAATGATGTAGGAATGGATTAAGGCTTAAAGGGAATCAATTTGGGAATGAGGAATAGAATTATGGTTTCTTCACTAGACGAAATGGGAATTTTACATAGGAACAAGAACACTATAAAATCAATGCTTAGGAGTGAAAGGAGGCAGTAAAAATGATGTAATTACTTGCTAGAAGGTGTTGTAAGCAATCATTGGAGGTTTGGAAGAGTTTAATTTAGTCTTGGTGCTTTTTTGGCAAGCTAGGAAAAAGCACAATGCCTTGCCCAGAAGCGCAGGGCCCTTTAGAGAAAAGTGCACCATTGCCTGCTAAAAGCACATCACCTATTGAGACAGTGTAGTGCCACCCTCCAGAAAGTGCAACGCCACAAAAATTTTGCGTCTCACTCTGCAATTAAAATTTCTGAACCAAGTGAGTGCGTTCTCGATGGATGTAAGAGAAAATTAACTTGTCACCTGTCTTGTGGTGGTATTTATAATTGATCATCTAAATGAATTGGGCCTCGGGACCCACTTTCTCTACTTTACATTCACTTCACATTTTGAAGCTATACTCTTTTCACTTGACTTTTTCTTTGACAAATTAATCATTTAGTGACTTTGAGAACTATTTGAATTTGAAATTTTTGATGATTTGGGATGTTGGAACTCTAAGTTAGCAACTTGGAAATCATGACCTTATTACATTTTGAATGACATAAAATTACATAATAAAAATAAAAAAT
The DNA here is from genome assembly GCA_034641835.2 of Pinus albicaulis. Lineage (NCBI taxonomy): Eukaryota > Viridiplantae > Streptophyta > Pinopsida > Pinales > Pinaceae > Pinus > Pinus albicaulis. The sequence goes on from CM076583.1 coordinate 1,152,088,184, forward strand.
TACATCTTAAAACCAAAATTACATGTTGAAATAAGAATTTCTCTTTAAAAATAATCTTCATATAGTGAAGAGATGTTATTGTATCACCCTTTACTTGTTGGTCTTATGCAATGGAAATGAAGTTTTATTTGGACCTTGGAAACCCTAATGACCTAATGAAACCCTGATTAATCCTAACAGACCTAATGAAACCTTTAAAGAATGGACTTCATGATGACATGACTGATGTGATGGCATGATGATATTAACTTTATGGATGATGTACAGTCATCAAGGTATAGAAATATGCTAGCAAGTAATCAAATTTAAGAAAGAGTGATTTTTTTAGGCTAGGCTACCATCAGTGACTAAATTTTTTAATGCAATCCCAGTGGAATGATAATTTTTTTTTAATGAGACCCTAATATGATATGAAAAGAGGATTTTTGATCACTGATGGCAAGATGCAATTACTGACACTAACATTGGCCTTATTGGGGATGATAGCTGTGAAAGAGGTGTCAATAACACCATAGACCAGAAAGCCTTATCCATTTGGCCAATACGGTAAAAAAATATAACTAATAAACATGACTAATAAATGATAACTCAGATGAAATAGACTGACTCAACATAAACTCAAAATTGACTGAAAATAGACTCAATACTGACTTAGTTTGACTGAAAACTGAACTTTGAAAATAGAAGAAAATATGTGAAACTCCATGGCCTTCAGTTTGGGCTCTAAACTATAGTGATTCTATGCTTCACACTTGCCGAAACGGTAAGCTGATATCTACAATGAAATGGGAAAATTCTAAGAAATGTGCTTCAAAAAAGGTAGCGCTTAAGGAGCCTACCATTTACTGGTCCTCTTGAACACTCTTGTCCATTGATCTCTTCAAGAAAATATGCATTCTATCCCCAAGAAGCTGAAATCTTATATGGCCCTTTCCATATTTCTCAAATTTTCCATGCTTACCCTTATCCTCATTTTTGGCATTCTAGTGAAGTACTAAATCTCCAACCTTAAAGTTTCGTTCCTTTTTTTTCTGGTCATAGATTTTATTTATCTTTTCGTGGAGTTTTGAATTATTCTGAAATACCTCATCTCTTGTCTATTGAAGATGGATCATTTCATTAATATGACATTGTATGTCATTTTCCTTAGTCCCTGTTTCTTGCAACAATTTCATAACCGGGACTGCTAATGATGAAGGAAACAAAATATCGACACCATACACAACTTGAAAAGGAGAAATTCCAATAAAATTCTTACTACTCACCCAGTCTGGCCACAATGCATTGATCATCTTCTTATGCCAATTCTTTTTATTTGCCTCTAACATTTTTTTAATGATATTGATCAAGGATTTATTAGAGGACTCCACCAATCTAGTACCTTGTAGGTAGTAGGTTGTATAGTGTCCCAACTTGATGTTATATCTATCAAAAAACTCAGTCATCTTCTTAGACTTTAATGTTGTCATGTTATATGTGATAATATTAGTAGGACAACCAAAACGGGACAAGGTATTATTTTCTAAAAACTGAATGATGATTGCTTCGATACAGTTTGTAAGGTAATCTATGGCTGTCAATATCCACTTATGTTGTCTAGATGATGCTGGGTGAATCTCACCTATGAAATCTAGGCCCCACTATTGAAATGGTGCATGCACTGGAATAGGTTGCGGAGCTAATGGGAGAAGCTTTCTCTTACCCTAAAAAACTTCACATTCGTGGAAACTCATTACTATTTTGTACACAACTTCAAAAAGTGTCAGCCAATAGTATCCTGTTCTCAATATTTTATTCTTCATGGTCTTCCAATATAGGTGACCCCCACAATCTCCTTTGTGGAAGTCATTCATCACTTCTTTAGATTCTTCTTCGACCAAACAGTTCAGCAATGCACCTCTGGGATCCTTCCAGTAAAGTGGATTGTCCAATATGCAATACATGGAAGCTTTCAGCTTCAAATACTTTCCTTGACTTTTAGACATTCCTAGAGGAGGGTTCAGGTGTTGGAAAACATATATAATATCAGAATATCCTGGAGATGACAAAAGGATATCATATACTTGAATGAGATTCACTTCTTCTCCATTATTGGACAAGCTGAAATTTGGTTGATGTCTAGAGCATGGAGGTTTGACTCAACCATGAGCTTGGCTAAGCCCTAAACTTTGATCAGAATGGTGGGCTTGATCTCAAGGTCATAGTCTAGCAATTCTACTATCCATATTCCTCTCCTACCTTCTGGGTCTCTCTGCATAAGAACTTCTTCTACAGGTGCATTAGGCACATAAGCAAGAGTACGTGAATGTAATATGTAAACTTTGAAATCTTTTAGCGCTTTAACTAGAGCCAAAGCCTGTTTCTCTATGATGTTGTACTGAAGGTCTGCATACCTGATGTTGTGACTAAATAATACATTTGGAAACTCATTTTAATCCTTTTTCTACATCAATACTTCTTCCATGGTGTGCTCAAAAGAAAATGAGAATATTATGAAATGAATAGAATAATCAGGACTTATTAAAACATAAGCATTGGTCAAGGAAAAATTTATTGAGTTGAAAGACTTCTATGCATCTTCATACCACTTCACATCATTATCTTTATTCAACATATTTTTCAACTCTCTAAGATGCCCAGCCAAATTAGGAATAAATTTGCATAAGAAATTCCTCTTACCATTGAATTATTGTATTTTGTTTTTACTGTGAGGGAAATCAATCTGTTGAATTTCTTGAACACGAGAAGGGTCAATCTGGATCCCATCCTTGGAGATGATATGACCGAGAAGTTTGTCGTCCTCCATGGAAAAAAAGATTTTCTTTGGGTTGAGACAGATTCCGAACTTCCTGCATCTCTCGAAAACAATTCTTAAATGATGCAAATGTTCATCATCAGAATTTGAAAAAATTGTCAATTCATCAAAATAAAGAACCAAGAAAACATCTTTTTCATTGATGAATGCTATGTCCATGGCCCGCTGAAACGTTGCACCTGCATTTTTTAGACCGAATGGCATCTTTGCATATGATGGGATCCCGTGATTTGGCCGATTGGTAAACCAAATGACAAGGTAACATGTAAACCAGTCTTAAGAGCTCTAGGATCTAGCCCTCCTAGTCTTAGAGAGGGATCTCTCAATATGTTTGCAAAAATATGACTTGTTTGCTTGTAATGGGTTAATTTTAGGCTAGTTATTAAGCTTGAATTTGTTTGATTGTTTTGTGGGACATGACGACCTAGGCAGCATAGATAGAAAAGGGAAATCTCTAAGTCATTGGGCAATGGAGTCTAATGGAAGTTTATAACAACTTTGTTGATGAATTAGGGGTATCAAAGGGAAAATCTAACTTGGCTATTGGATCTACAAAGTTTTCAGGTGAAATGAAATGAACATCAAGATTTATGAAAAGTAGAACAAAGGGAAATTAAGAATCCTTAATTATATGTATTTTTAATCAAAGGGACTTAAAGCATCATTTGAACATGAAGAAGTAATTTATAGACAGGGCTAGCCATGAATTCTAGAAACTATACTTCAGCAAACAATAATTTCAAGACAAACTTTCAAAATGAAATCTAAGAGTCGAGTAACGCTCTATTTCATCAAAGATTTCACTTTCAAGGATAAGAAAACATTCAAGATAAACAGATAACTACATTCATAGAAGAGGGAAACCCTAAAAATCTAGGACTCAATTATAAATACTTTCGAAACAATTATTTGAGCAAGTACAAAGGGCATGATCAAAACAGACCTCTTTGGAAAAATTTGGACAATGGTAATTTGAAAGGAGACTTCAGAAATAGTTTTTAAAGTGTCAACAAGAAGCACGGAAAACCATAAATAATCTTGAGACCAACTATATTGAATTAATTCTGAAATAAAAAATCTTTAAGGTTGAAAAATCAGTTAAACTTATTCAATCAAACATTCAACAGAGGAGAGACATAAAGACAGTGAAGAGTAAAGAGGTCTAAGGTGCTTCCAAGATACATTTCTTAGCCTAAAACTTTTACTCTACTATAAGCAAGAGATGATGAAAACAAAATGAAAATAGGAAAAACATTAAACAGTTTAGAATACTTCACCAACATCCAAGCTCAGGGATCCAATGACAGAGCTTTCTTCATCCACAAACAGGTAAAAACATCCACAGGTTCCAGTACATCAATTTCTCTTTAATGCCAGCAGAACTATGTATTACTTCAAAGAGTTATCAAATTCCCCTTTACATGGAGTTCAAATGCAGTATTTATGCTGCAAATGAGGAGGTGGAAACATCTAGGGTTCATAATGTCATTAATGACACAGTAAATGCACTCCTATCCTTAAAAACCATGCAAGGCATAAGGTAGGATTGTTTAACAACTACTCCTCTGTGTATGAAATCTGTCTTTATTTCCTGAGGATGAAAACAACTGAAAAGATCAAATTTGAAGCTCCTTTCCACCCTTTACAATAACTGTCTGACAGTTTATAATATCTTCTTTTGTGTAGTAACTACCAATTTTCCTTTGAAACATAAAATAAGTAAAAGGTGTATTTTTGAGTTATTAGGTGAATATCTGCTCCTTTAATACATTCGAGGCTGTTTTCAAGCCTATCTTTTCTTTATTTTACTAGTAAAACTACCTTTAATCCTCTGCTTTAATGTTTTTTATTGTGCTTTAAACCTTTAACCTCTGATTATTTAGCCTTTAAACTTCATCTTTACGGTCCTTTCTCTGCTTTTGTTGTGGGCAGGTCTCTTTGGCGTGCCGAGGGTCTCATTCACAACACCAACACCTTTAGAACCACAGAAATAACCTCCAAATGCTTATTTTTGGTGATTGTGAAGTTTCTTTGGGCTTTAGAGGTAGTGATCCTCTGTCTCACTCTTTAATTAAACCCTGAGAGGGACTTTTGACCTTCAAATACTTCCATTAAATCCTACAAAGAAAGAAAAAATGTTAATAAATCCTGCAGTGGGCTCTACAACTTTCAGACGCTGCGTGGGGGCAGAGGAGCTGAGCGGAAGCAGATATGCAGGAAAGGAAGTGAAAAACTGTGAAAACAGGTTTTAAAAGTTCATTGGCACGAAAAAATGAGGATGGGCAGTAATGGAAAACCGCCAGTGGTTTTCACGCTGCCAAAAAGTAGTAAGTGGTATTATAACAAATGAACGTGATTCCATATGTTGCGTGACACCTGTCCACAACAAAACCACTGGCATCGCATAATTTTTAGCTGTTAAACACGAGTAGTGAAAATTGCATGATATCGTTTATGAGCCATCGGATGGGAAGGGACGGATCTGATAGTCCAGACCGAGCGCGATGAATAAGTTGCACGGCGAGAGTTTGAAGTGAGGGATAGGTGTCATACAACGGTTGTAGGGGCAGTTGAAAAGTGAGATGTGGGACTGGTAGGTGACATCATAGTGTTTGTCGTGTAGCAGGGGGGTCGATTGGCGGTGAGAATGGTTTGGGTAAATGTGGGCCATTTGATAAGATGAATCGATGGTGGGGATAGATGGATAGGAATGCTCAGGTGATCGAAATAAGGGGCTTATCGCATCAGCGGGGGGGGAACAAAGGAATGGGGAAGGAAACAAGATAACACCGATGCGATGGGGGCTTTAGGATAGGGCCTGGAGTATGGTCACATGGCGGGGGTAAGGTAACCAGGGACTGATGGGAGGAGGGGGCTTATCGCATTGGCAGGGGGGAAGTTCTGAAGGAAAAAGGTGGATTTTATAGAGGAAGGCCGATGCGATGGGTCTAGCACCTGGTCACAGGTGCTCGAACATATGGGCGAAAGATCTAAGCCTTCACGGGCATAAACTATAATTTGTAAAAGACTGTCTTTTTAGACCAAACAAAGGGGTTTCTGATCATTCTGGTGGATTATGATAGGTAAAATGGGGGTTTTTAATCCATATCAAGGATTTTTATGAGTTTAAAAGGGATTTTGAAGGTGTTTCAGAAGAAAATGAAGGACGAAAAGGGGAAAAATGAGTGAAATAGGCTTAGTAAATAATGAAAAATGACCTACATACAATATATTTTTGTTCAGTAGTGTTTCTAAAGGTTTCTGAATAAGGAACAGGAACAACACTTAAGGAACAATGTGGTTTAAGAAATAGCAAGATAATATTTTTAGGAAAAATAGATAAATATTTTAGTGGACTAATGGACTTGAAATGATGAAGGTAGTGAGATTTCTAGAACTCGTCATGTTATTTGCAATTTTGTTCTAGAAATCTGGGTTTGTTACACATAGTCATATTTGGATAAAGTTGAAATTATGGATGACTAATAGTGGCTCCATTTGGGGAAGACAACTATCCTTTTAGGTGTCCAGAACCTCAATTTATAGATCTCTGGATTTTAGTGGACCAGTGCCTTATCCATTTGGCAGCTTTCTTCTTTTCTTGCTGATATTTCTCTGAAAAGGGAAACTTTAATCAATCTGCAATATGAAATTTATTCAAACAACATCTCTACCTACCCAATCTTACTTTGTCCTAGCATTTTTTATTCCCTTTTGAGTGCATTTGAACTAGCAAACTCTTTGACATTTTATTTTTTTGAAAACAGAAATAAACTATCTAATCCTATCCTTATTTCTTCTAAGACTCCATATTAAATTGTTGAAATATTTATTTTCTACCTAACTACTATCTGTCACGATTAATCTGTTTGACATATTTTATTTCTATTTCTGAAATAGGAAATTTAAACACAGCCAAATCAGGATTAGACTGTCTGATTTGCTATGGTGTCTATGGTTGTATGTACAAGCTACACATAGACTTTATTTGCAGAAAAACAAAAACGTGAAGGCTTAAGATCTGAAAAATAAAGGACATCCTTCACTCTTTGCTATAGCCCTGCTTTTTATCTTTTTAGAGTTGCTTTTCTTTTCTCTTGGTTCAGATTTTGAGCATATTAGAACTAATTTTTCATCAAACTTATAGGTTTAGGATTTAAGCTTGTTTGAACTATTGTTTCTCTATCCTAATCTATTCTACTAATAAGCCAAGATTAAACAATTTGGAAAATATTCTTTACTAACCTATCAGCATAAAATTGAAGTCTATCTTAGTCATGATTAGGTTGTATGACTAAAAAGTAGTGTTTTCTTGAGTAGTGGCATCTAAGCTTGCACACTTTCAGATTCCTCATTCTTTTTGGTAAGGGGCTGTACCTTTTGTGAATCTTCTCTCTTTACTTTTTCTATTGTTTTTTTGTTTTCCTTCTCTTTTCAAATTGAAATAAAAATGTTATATACAATGGAAAAACAAACTTTGAAATTTAGGACTCTTGGAAGAAATAGTGTTTGAGCATCCTGCCATTAACAGGACCTCCAAAAAAATCTTCTCCATTTAGCTCTTGCAGAAAGAATGCATTATGAACCCTGATAGAATGAATAATGTAGGGCCCCTTTCCAAAAAATTTCAAATTTTCCATGTTTCCCCTTTTCTTCTCTTCTACAATCCCACTTTAGAACTACATTTCCAACTTGAAAATCACTTTCTTTAGTCTTTTTGTGAAATAATTTCTTGATGCTTTCTTGGACTGTTTGTGTTCTGCTTTACACTTCCTCTCTAGTCTGATGTAAATGAATGGTCTGATTTATCCTTCTCTGCATATAATTCTCCTCATATTGTACTTCCTGGAGGAGTTTCATGACTAGAACTCCTAAAGAGGTTGGGAAGACTGCATCCCTGCCATAAACCAGCTGATAGGGGGACATATTTATTGACTTTTTGGTGGTTAATCTATCAGCCCACAAAGGATGAACAAGCTTACTATGGCATGATTTATGATTCTGCTCCAACATTTTTTTGATAATATTGACAAGGCTTTTGTTGGAGGATTCAACTAATCCATTTCCTTGGGGATAGTAGGCAGTGGAATGACCTAATGTAATATGATATTTATAGCAGAAGTCAACCATTTTCCTAGATTTGAAGGCAACAGTATTGTCTGTGATAATTTTTCTTGGACAACCAAATCTGGATAGTATTTTGGTGTCAAGAAACTTGATAATGATAGAGTCAGTAGCATTCCTAGAGGGTATGGCTTCTATCCTCTTGGTAAAATAATCAGTGGCAGTGAGGATCCATTTATTTTGGGCAAATGAAGATGGGTGAATTTCCCTAATGAAGTCCAAGCCCCATTGTTGAAAAGGAGCGTCAACACTGATGGGATGTAAGGGTAAGGGTAAGAGTTTTCTTTTTCCATCAAAAATTTCACATTTATGGCAAGACATGACAAGCTTTTGAGTATCTGGGAAAAGGGTGGGCCAATAGTAACTAGATCTGAGTATTTTATTTGTTGTTGTCTTCTAGTACATATGTCCTCCACATTCTCCCTCATGCATTTCATGCATGATTTTTCCCGCATCAACCTCAAGAAGACACTTAAGAAATATTCCAACAACATTTTTACAATATAAAACCCCATCTAATATGAAACAATTTAAAGCCTTCTATTTCAAAATTCTAGCTTTAGTTTTGGACAGAGAAGGAGGGGCATTCAGATAAAGCAACACATATATGATGTCAGCATACCAAGGTGAGTTCAAAAATGTTTCTTCAATGAATGGAGCTGTGAATTCCTCTGTTTCTTCTAAGACATCAACCATATTCATATCAAGTTCTTGGAATTTTGACTCAGCCATGAGTTTAGCTAATCCTTTCCCTTTGATCAGTTTGGTAGGCCTGATTTCTAAGTCATACTCTAGAATAATATCAATCCATTTTCCCCTTTTACCATCAGGGTCTTCACTTAGAATATCCTTGACAACTGTGTGTGGAACAAAAGCAATGATGTGAGAATGAGAAATGTCGACTCTAAATTCTTTCAATGTGTTTACCAAGGCTACGGCTTGTTTCTCCATGATTTTATACTTGAGTGGAGCATCTCTCAGAGCCCTACTAAGAAAGGATATTGGTTGTTCATGCCCCCTGTAATCCTTTTGCAGAAATACTACAGCTATTGTATGTTTAGATGCAAAGGAAAAGATATAAAAATATTTGGTGAAATTAGGACTAATAAGAACTGGTGTTTGAGTCAAAGCTTGTTTCACTAGTTCAAATGATTGTTTAGCCTGTATTGTCTATCTAACACCTACCTATTTCTTAAGCATGTTTATGATATTTATCAATAGCTCAGCAAGGTTGGAGATGAATCTCCTTAAAAAAATTATCTTCCTAATGAAAGATTGTAATTCTTTAAGGTTTCTAGGATGACTGATCTTCAGTATGCCATCAATCCTTTTAGGGTGTACTTTGATTCCCTCTTCAAAAATAATGTGGCCAAGAATTTTTCCTTGTTGGAGACCAAAGAGTGTCTTTTTGGGATTCAAAGATAAGCCATATCTCCTACATTTCTCAAAAAAAATTCTCAAATGAATCAAGTGCTCTTCATCAGTTTTGGAGAAAACAGTAATGTGATCAAGATAAATTATTATGAAATAGCCCATGTCTTCTGAGAAGGCTATGTCCCTGGCCCTTTGGAAGGTGGCCCCTGCATTCATTAGACCAAATGGCATTTTTACATACATGAATGTACCCCAAGGTGTAGTAAAATCAATTTTATGTTGGTCACTTGGGAGTACTAAAACCGGATTGTAGCTTGAGAACCCATCCAATAGTAAATTATTTTAGCCCCAACCACCCTTTGAAGTATATGATCCATTTTTGGCAAGGGATAGCTATATTCAAGGGAGGCTCTATTTAGATTCCTGAAATCAATGCAGAGTCTAATTTCCCCAATCTTTTTCCTAACATATACTAAGTTGGAAAGCCATTCTGAATACCTGATAAGAACTATGATCCCAACCTCATACATTTTCTTAATCTCTTTCTCAACTAAAGGCAATAAAACAGGGTTTATACTTCTGATTTTTTGTTTGAAAGGTTTCTTATTTTCCTTAAGAGGAATTTTGTGTTAAATGATGCTGGTATCATATGATTTTAAATCCTTGTATCCCCATGCAAATATATCCTTAAATTCATTGAACAAGTCTACGTATTTCTGTTTAATATGGGCTGGGAGAGTGCTGGACAACTTGATCATTTTGGGTTCTGTTGGCCTTCCTATGTTATGTTCTTCTATGTCTGTTTCTATAGGCTCCATCCTTGGTTCCTTGGCTAAATCATTCAAATCAAAAAGCTATTCTAATGGTGCAAGACCTCTTGGAATTGTATCATTTTTACAATGTAAAACCTCTAGGTCTTTCTGGTTCATACTGTCAACTATTTCTATTATAAATGGATGTTCCAAATGGTTTATATCAGCAAGAAATGACAACGATGTTTCAGGGTTTTGTTCTTCATTAAAACATTCTTCCTCATGGTTTAAAATAGGTGTTTTCATGGAAAAGTAATTTTTTGATTGCAAAAAGTCATCTATGTGTTTGTCTCCTTCAAATACTTGCCAATAATATTCATTATTTGGTATTGCAGGTCTGTTTTTTTACCTTTACATCAAATTGTTCATTGGTCTCTAGTATTTGGAAATTACTAGCAGCAAAGGCAAGTTCATTTGCTAGATGATTTTGAGCTCTTGGGATGAAAGCGAGTTCATATTTTCAAAGGTTTTCAGTAGGTCAAGGGCAGCGTTCCTATATTATCTAAGTTTTGGGTTTTTAGTTGAATACTCCCCTTTAATATGTCTGATAATTAGCTCAAAATCCCCTTGGACTGATATTCTTTTGGCTACTAAATCTTTGAGTAAGTGTAGGCCAATAAGGAGGGCTTCATACTCAACAATATTGTTTTTTCATGGAAAATCCAGTTTGGAGGAGAATCCTTTGTTTATGTTTTGTATCCATCCACCAGCCCCTACACTTAGTTTACTACAAGAGACATCAAAGTTTATCTTCCAAGGTATTTCAATTTCTCTTTCATTTTCTTTCTATTGTTCAAGACTGCTGAAATATGGATTTTTATTTTCTTGAATTGATAGCAGATTTGATTGTTCTGGTAGACTAAATTCTCCTTTGTTTTCCTTTTCTTGTTGGCTGATTTCATCTTCATTATATAAGATAAAGGAATCCAAATTTGAATGGATGGAGTAGATAGGACAATTGTTTGGTCTGTCTATGTTGCTCACCATGTATTTCATGTGGGATTCCCTATATAGTCTTCTAGTTTGGTTAAATACTGGAATGGTGGCATAAGACATGTCCATTTGAAGGCTACCCTGAATTTTGGCTCCCCAGGATCTAGATAAAAGCATGCCATACTTAGGGGGGATATCAACTACCACTATGTCCATTACTAGACTCTTAGCAGGAATTTGAGATAGGTTAACACACAAATATTTAATTAAGCCTAAGCATTTGACCCTGGTGGAATCAAAGGAATACACGTATTTGTATGGTTTAGTAATTTCTAAGCCTAGGCTTTCCATTACTGCTTTGGGCATAATATTGTGAGAAGCGCCTGAGTCTAGCATGGCATTGTGCAAGATTTTCTCATGTATATTCAAGTTGACATAGAAGGGAGGGACAACGCCTTCTTGGTATTTCCCTTCAACTTTAGGGCCAAACAATAATTCTAGTTTATCATCTGCCAAGTTTAAAGTATTAGTGTCACTACCCATATTCAAAGCTTTCAAAACTTGTTTTTTATATAGATCCTGAGTTACTAGTTCAGCTAAGGGTATGGTGATTTTAATCTTGGCAATTTCCCTTTCAAGGCTGAAAGGAACGATTGTTTTTGTCATATTTACATCTGTTTTGTTATTTACAACTCTTTCAACAATTTTGACTTGCTGAACTTTATTCGAACTGTTATTTGGGACAGATTTGTTAAGCCCACTAGCAGAAGTACTAGGGCAGCTTTTTTCAACACTTCGCTGAATGTTTTTGTCCTTATTTTAGTCAGTTTTCTTGGTTAAAGTGTCGGTGTTACTTGATGTTTTCTTAGGCTGATTTTCTGATGTTTTCTTAACAGTAGTACTAGTGTTTTTTCCATTGGAATTCTCTGGGCTACCTTTGCTTCTAATATTGTATTGCTTGTGTACCTCCATGATAGCATTTTCAAACCCCAATTTGTAATCTTCAGAATCCTCATCATCGTATTCAGTTTTTTCTGAAGAGAAGAATCCTTGTTCTTCTTTAGTGAGAAAAACATCTCTCTCACTGTCAGATCCTATCAAGTTTACATGATTTTCTTCCAACCTTTCAAATTCCCTTTCTTCTTCTTGGTCAATGTAGTTTTGTTGAAAGGGGGGCCTAATCTCTTGCTCATTATCTCTTTTCCTATCTTGATTAGGGTCTCTTCTAAGATTTTGGTTTCCATTTTTGTTTTAGTTTTCTCTGGGAGGCACTCTATCATTCAGATTTATCTTTTCAAGCATTCTCTCCATTACCTTCACTAGGCTATCAATTTTAGTATCTGATGCTGAGGTTGATGGAATTGTATCATCCTTGTATGCAACTATATTCTCTTCTCTCAACCTAGCTCTTTTTTCAATCAGATTTTCCTCCACACTCATGCCTCCCCTCTGCATATCTTCTAAAGTTGAGGGGTCTCTCTCTCTTAACTGGTAGGCCATTTCAAGGTCAATGCCTTCTAGTAATTTAGCCAAGGCTAAGCCTAATGGAGGTTTCATATCTGGAGGAAGTGCATTATACACACTATTTAATCTAGTGCAGTAATCATGGACACTTTCCCCAGTATTCCTTTTGAGGTTAGTATAGTTTGAAAGGATTTGGAGAGGGTTTTTTTTTTTCTGATTTTCCATTTATTTATCAATGTTTGATATAAAGAAGGTAGATCATTTATGCTGTGAGGAGCTAAGTTTTTGAACCATTTCTTGACTTCTCCTCCTAAACTTTGAGCAAAAATTCTCATATTAATCGTCTCTTCTTCTATTTCCATGTAATCAAAAGCATCATTCATTTTGTCTACATGATTTTGGGTAGTAATAGGTTCATTTGCAGTGAAATGGGGAATTTTGGACTGGTAATCATTTGGTAAAGGAGCAATAGGCTATGGCAACAGTAGTGGAGCATACAATGAGCATACCATGCCGCCATGATTGGAAATAATGGGGGATTTACAAGAGGTGGATTAACAAGAGGTAAAGTGGGCTGAAATGGAGTGTTTTGAATAGTGGATGTGTGGATAGGAGTGGAAGAAACACTTGGGCTAGCAAATTGATGATGAGTAGATTTTTTATGGAAGGAGCTGAAATGATGGAGAAGCCGAGAATTAGGTGGAGTAGAAGGTGAGGCTTCTCTGGTAAAGCTCTGTTGAAAATCTGTGGTTTCAAAATTATCTTGGTTTAAATCACTTTAAGACTTATTTCTAAAGAGTTTCTTTGTGTGAGGTAAGTTAAAGTGAGGATCTTTCAAGACTGTGAAGTTTTCAGGGACAAATCTTGTTCTTGTGATGGTCCTATCAATAGTTGGCTTTTCAGGTCTATAATTTTTCCACAAAATCCTCTATGGATTATCAACTATGGTAGGGGGATTAGGATCTGGATGGGATCTAGTATGGATCCTATGTGAAGCTATATTTCAGTTTTTCAAAATTTTAGAGAGGGAGAGGTTTTTTAGGAATTTTTTTTCAAAAAAATTCCTCTCACAATGATTTCTATAATAGAGGACTAGGTTTCTAAACTTTCTGAAGACTGGTTAACATAGTTTCAAAGAAATTTGAAATACTAGTAAGGTAATAGGCATACCGGGGCTAGTGGAATCGCAAGGTGGAAATTTTCTGATTTTCTGAAGGTAAAATGTTTTATGGTCCACCACCAATGGTTTATTTGAAAACCAATCTGAAATGTTTTTGGGTTTTTCTGATTTTCTATGGTTGTTTGAAGGACTAATGAGTCTATAAGATTTTTCCAGGCAACTATGAATTCAGAGCATCCCACCGTGATCGCCAGAATGTTGGGATCCTACGATTTGGTTGATTGGTAAACCAAATGAAAAGTCAACATGTAAACTAGTCTTTAGAGCTCTAGTATCTAGCCCTCCTAGTCTCAAAGAGGGATAACTCAATATGTTTGCAAAAAGATGACTTGTTTTCTTGTAATGGGTTGATTTTAAGAAAGTTATTAAGCTTGAGTTTGTTTGATTGTTTTGTGGGACATGTTGACCTAGGCAGCATAGATACAAAAGGGAAATCTCTAAGTCATTGGGAAATGCATTCTAATGGAAGTTCATAACAAGTTTGCAGATGAATTAGGGGTATCAAAGGGCAAATATAACTTGGCTGTTGGATCTACAAATTTTTCAAGTGAAATGAACTGAACATCAAGATTTTAAAATGAAAATTAGAACTAAGGGCAATTAAAAATCCTTAATTATATGTATTCTTCAAAAAAGGGACTTAAAGCATCATTTGAACATGAAGAAGTAATTTATATACAGGGCTAACCATGAATTCTAGAAACTATACTTCAGAAAATAATAATTTCAAGACAAACTTCCAAAATGAAATCGAAGAGTCGAGGAACGCTCTATTTCATCAAAGATTTCACTTTCAAGAATAAGAAAACATTAAAGATAAACAGATAACTACATTCATAGAAGAGGGAACTCCTAAACATCTAGGACTACAATTATAAAGACTTTCAAAACAATTTTTTGATCAAGTACAAAGGGCATGAGCAAAACAGACCACTTTGGCAAACTTTGGACAATGGTACTTTGAAAGGAGACTTCAGAAATAGTTTTTAAAGTGTCAACAAGAAGTAGGGAAAAGCATAAATCATCTTGTGGCCAACTGTATTGAATTAATTATGAAATAATCAAGCTTTAAGGTTGAAAAAGCAGTTAAACTTATTAAATAAAACATTCAGCAGATGGGAGACATAAAGACAGTGAAGAGTAAACAGGTCTATGGTGCTTCCAAGAGAAATTTCTTAGCCTAAAAATTTTACTCTACTGTAAGCAAGAGATGATGAAAAAAGAATGAAAATAGGAAAAATATTAAATAGTTTAGAATACTTCACCAGCAGCCAAGCTCAGGGATCCAATGAGAGAGCTTTCTTCATCCACAACCAGGTAAAAACATACACAGGTTCCAGTACATAAATTTCTCTTTATCCCCAGTAGAACTATGTATTACTTCAAAGAGTTATCAAATTCCCCTTTACAATGAGTTCAAATGCATTATTTATGCAACAAATGAGGAGGTGGAAACATCTAGGGTTCAGAATGTCATTAATGACACAGTAAATGCACTCTTATCCTTAAAAACCATGCAAGGCATTAGGTAGGATTGTTTAACAACTACTCCTCTGTGTATTAAATCTGTCTTTATTTCCTGAGGATGAAAACAACTGAAAAGATTGACTTTGAGGCTCCCTTTTTCCCTTTACAATAACTGTCTGAAAGTTTATAATATCTTATTTTGTGTAGTAACTGCCAATTTTCCCTTTGAAACATAAAATAAGTAAAAGGTGTCTTTTTGAGTTATTAGGTGACTATTTGCTCCTTTGATACATTAGAGGTTTCTTTCAAGCCTATATTTCCTTTATTTTATTATTAAAACTACCTTTAATCCTCTACTTTAAGGTTTTTGATTGTGCTTTAAACCTTTAAACTTTGATTCTTTAGCCTTTAAACTTCATATTTACGGTCCTTTCTCTGCATTTGTCATGGGTAGGTGTCTTTGGCATACCGAGGGTCTCATTTGCATAACCAACACCTTTTGAACCACAGAAATAACCTCCAAACGCTTATTTTTGGGGTTTGTGCAGTTACTTTGGGCTTTAGAGGTAGTGATCCTGTATCCCACTCCTTAATTAAACTCTGAGAGGGCCTTTTGACCTTAAACTACTTCCATTGAATCCTGCAAAAAAAAAAAAAAATGTTAATAAATCCTGCAGTGGAGGCTCTACTGCTTTCAAAGGTTGCGTGGGGGTGGAGGAGCTGGGCGGAAGCGGATATGCAAGCAGAGAGGCGAAAACCTGTGAAAACAGGTTTTAAAAATTCATTAGCACAAAAAAATGAAGATGGGCGGTAATGAAAAATCTACAGTGGTTTTCGCACTGCCAAAAGGCAGTAAGCGATATTATCGCAAATGAATGTGATTCCATACGTTGCGTGACACCTGTCTACAACAAAAACACCAGTATCACGTAATTTTTAGTTTTTAAACCTTAGGAGTGAAAATTGATCGATATATTTTATGAGCCGTCGGATGGGAAGGGACATATCCGACGGTGCGGACCAAGTGCGATGAACAAGTTGCACTATGGGAGTTTGAAGTGAGGGATAGGTGTCATACAGCGGTTGGAGGGGCGGTTGAATAGTGAGATGTGGTACCGGTAGGTGACATCACAGCGTTTGTCATGTAGTGGGGGGGTTGATCGGTGGTGAGAAAGGTTTGGGTAAATGCGGGCTGTCAGATAAGATGAATTGACAGTGGGGATAGATGGATAGGAATGATCGCGTGATCGAAATAAGGGGCTTATTGCATCGGCGGGGGGGGGAACAAAGGAATGGGGAAGGAAACGAGATAACACCAATGCAATGGGGGCTTTAGGATAGGGCCTGGAGTATGGTCACATGGCGGGGGTAAGGTAACCAGGGACCGATGGGAGGAGGGGGCTTATTGCATCGGCGGGGAGGAAGTTCTGAAGGAAAAAGGCGGATTTTATAGAGGAATTCCAATGCGATGGGAATGCTCGATGTGATGGGTCTAGCGCTTGGTTGTGGGCACTCAGACATATGGGCGAAAGATCTAAGCCCTCAGGGGCTTAAACTCTAATTTGTAAAAGACTAACTTCTTAGACCAAACAGAGGGGTTTCTGATCATTTTGGTGGATTCTGATAGGTAAAATGGGGGTTTTTTAACCATATCAAGGATTTTTGTGAGTTTAAAATGGATTTTAAAGGTATTTCCAAGGAAAATGAAGGACACAAAAGAGAAAAAATGAGTGAAATAGGCTTAGTAAATAATGAAAAATGACCTACATACAGTCTCTTTTTGTTCAGTAGTGTTTCTAAAGGTTTCTGAATAAGGAACAAGAACAACACTTAAGGAACATCATGGTTTAAGGAACAACAAGATAATATTTTTAGGAAAAATATATGAAGATTTAAGTGGACTAATGGACTTGAAATGATGAAGGCAGTGAGATTTCTAGAACTCATCATGTTCTTTGCAATTTTGTTCTAGAAATCTAGGTTTGTTACATCTAGTCATATTTGGATAAAGTCGAAATTATGGATGACTAACAACATACTTGAACGTGCCCCAAGGTGTAGTAAATGTTGTCTTCTCCTTATCGTCCTCGTGCACCAAAATGTAGTTATATCCTGAATAATTGTCCAACAATAACATCCGGGAATAACCAACAACTCTTTTGAAGGATATGATCCATTTTGGGAAATGGATAATTTTATTTCATAGATACTTTGTTCAAGTTCCTGAAATCTATACAGATCTGGATTTCTCTAGTCTTCTTTCTTACCGGGACGAAATTCGAAATCCAATCAGAAAATGTGATAGGAACAATAATACTGGACTTGAAAAGTTTATTCACCTCTTTTTCAATTTATGGCAGCAATCTGGGGTTGATCCTTCTCAAATTTTTCGAAAAAGTCTTTTGATTGGAATTAATAGGAATAGTGAGTTAAATGATGTTCTTGTCATAAACCTTTAAATATGCATATTCCCATGCAAGAAAATTACAAAATTCGGAAAGTAATTTAACATATTCAACCTTTACCTCAGTGGATAAAGACTTGGAAAGTTTAACCATTGTCCCAATGTTTACGTCCTACACACCTTTTTGCGAAGGAACCATTTTAGGCTTTCATTCTATGTCATCATGGTCAAACAATTATTCCAAAGGTATGAGACCTTATGGAATATTGTTGTCTTTCATATGTAGTACATCCACCTGAGTTGCTTCGATGTCCTAGTCATCTTTGTCACAAATTTCATCTATGGAACAAATATATAATTCACCCTCACCTTGGAGAAATTTATTTACCTACTTATCATCCCAGAATATCGGCCAATATCACAAGTTATCGGTAATAGTGGGCTAGTGTTTCACATGAATCTCAAACTTCCTATTTGAAAAGATGCGGATCTTAAAATTTCTTGGAGCTGTAGCCAATGAATCTTCCATGATATTTTGACTCCTTGGAACAATTGAAAGTGAATACTCCGGAAAATTTTTCAAAATATCTAATACAACATTTCTGTATTCTCTCATTTGGGGATGGTTAGCTTGATATTCACCTTTAACTTGCTTCATCACAAGTTCTGAATCACCACGTACTGAAAATATTTTTGCACCTAGTTTCTTCAAGATATTTAGGCCAGTAATCAGTGCTTCATACTCCACCTCATTGTTAGTGCAATCAAAATCTAACTTATTTGAGCATAATTTAACATTTGTAGGAACTTTACAAGGCTGATGAAAAGGGTTGCAGACCCAAATTCTAATGCCTACCCTGTCTTTCCCCAAGGGACAATCAAAGTCCATGGACCATAGACCATTTTCATCCTCCAAGTGCTGGAAATTTGATTTCTGTTTTAGTTCAACTTTTTGAATTTTTTATTCATGGTTTTTATGGAATTTCTTTTGCTTTATCTAATGCCTTTTATGATTTTTTCTCTGCTTCATCTGATGGTTTTTCTGATGAACTTGGCAGATTTTATTTTTCCTTTTTGATAAATTTTCTGATGCTATTATGAATCTTTGGAACATATTGTACCTCTACAAGCTCGCTATATACATCATTTAAGCCACTATTATTAAACAAAATAACTCTAAATCTATATGTACAACATTTATCGGATGATTGTTGGGATTTTGCTTTCTTACGATCATATATCTCATCTTTGTTTCACAGTACAATTTTCTCAATTGTCCGAAAAAAGGGATAGTTGCATAAGAAAAGTCTAATTGCAATTGCCTCCCAATTCCCCCCCCCCCCCAAGATCTTCACAACCACATGCCAAACTGTGGCAGTATGTCAACTACCACCACATCCATTAGAAAATTCTTTGTTGGAATCTACTCTAGGGAGACAACCAAATCCTTAATAAGTCCAATACAATGGACTCTACCTGAATCGAAGGACTATAAGTCATGGTAAGGATGATTGATATATAAACCCCAATTTCCCATAATTGATTTTGGCATTAGATTATGGGAGGCTCCAGAGTCTAACATGGAATTGTGTAAAATGCATTGGTGGATTCTTAGACTCAAATAGAATGGGGGAACCTTGCTATATTCTAACTGAACATCAATAGCATGAACAAAAATAATTTTGGGTTGATCATATTCGACATTTACCATGTCAGAAAAAGGATCTAATTTAAGAATTTTTGCTACATGGGACTTATACTGGTTATTATTAACAAGCTTAGTTAAAGGTATAAACACTTTCAATTTTTAAATTTCAATTTCTAGGCTGAAAGGATTAGATCTGTCTACATATTTAATGATGATGTTTTGTTTATCAGCATGGTCCTTTGATAGAGCTTTTTTCTTCTGATTTTCCTTTTCCTTACCTATTGGACTCGTGGATGGCTAATTTACCTTGTTCTTATTCATCACTACAGGATCTTTTCCTTTATTCTGATTACATGAAGGATTCTTCTTTGTTTGAGTATCTTTATGTTAAGATTCCATTTTCATAATGGGATTAATCGGTACATCTCTGCTCCTCAAATAGTACAACCATTTTTGTGAACTAAGTGCATTCAAGTATCCCTATTGATAATCATCTAATTCGGTCTCCAATTCATGATCATGGGCAAGGACGAAATCATGATCCTTAGGCTCATATTTATTTTAAAAATACTCTTCATCTTCCATAAAAAACATAGGCATATCATCAACTTTGAAAATGATATTCTCATCAACAATTGTGTCTTCATATTCTTCTTCTATTCCTTGAGAATAATTTTGCTGTAAGGGTGTCCTCATTTATTGCTACTGTGGTGGTTGCTCAGGAGCCAGCTGTTCTCTATGCTTGATCCTTAACTGAGGTTGTTGTTGGACTCTGAAGTTAGGATTTATGACCTCATGCTGTCTTTCAGTGATGGACATCGTGTCAACCATTTTTTCAATATTCCTTATCAAGGTGTCCATTTTAGCATCCCAAGATGAGGTGGATGTTTCATATTTAATAGTGACTTTTCTCTCACCTCTTGCTGTATCTCTTTTCCTTAGAACATTTTCTTCAATGTTGATTGTGTTATTTTTGATATATTCCAATGTAGCTGGACTTCTTTCCCTTAGTTGGTAGGCCATGCCGGGATCAAATGCATCTCGATAACGTATGAGATCTAAGACTGGAGGAGGCTTGATCTCAACCAGAATTTAATTATAAGTTATATTGAATCGAGTATTGAAATATTTCACTGATTCATTCAGATTTCTCTTTATATTATCATACTCAGAAAGAAACTGTAAATATTTTTTCTTCACTTCCCATCAGGCTATAAATGCATCAACCAACTGGTCTGGAGTGGCAATGGAATTTGGAGTTAAGGCTCTAAACCAAACTTTGACATCTCCAGAGAAGCTCTGGGCTCTAATTCTCATTTTGGCATTGTTGGCATCTAATTCGTCCAAGTCTATAAAGTCGGTGACCTTGAAACTGTGTTGTTTTTCCATTACGGGAGAATTTTCATCAAACACGGGGAGTCTTTGGCCATAACCCTGAGGTAAATCATTTAGTTGAGCAGGTAAGATAAGTGGGGAAAATTTGGCCATGATTTCTATTGAGTGAAGTGTTGGATTGACAAAGGGATGAGTTGGCTGAATAGGTAGTGGAACAACAGTTGTAGGTATTGAAGTAGTAGGTATAACTTATGAGTTCGAGGGTGCAAATTAAAAAAAAACAATTGATTGGGGTTGAGTCGAAACAGGTATTGACTCTTGCTAGTAGAATTGGCTCTAGACTTTGATGTCAATGTCTATTTCAAGATTAGTCTCCTCAAAAATAGAATTTTCTTCAAGTTTTATAGAACTAATATCTAACTCAGATAATGATTTGACCTCAGAGAGTCTTAAATGATCAAATAATATGTCCAAAAAATAGGTTTCAGACCTAGATCTAAACAATGACAATTAAAATTTTAGATCATATGGTACATCTTCAAGAGATAGTGTTTTAGTAGGCAGTAAAGTAGATCTTACCAATGCAATTGGACCTGAATGAATCTTTGTATCTTGATATCTATGCTTCTAGACAAGCTTCTCTAGATCTTCGATTGGATTAGTTGGATCAGGATTTGGATTTTCTTTGGTGTATCTTCTCGAAGCCAGCTCTACAATCTTGGCACTACAATTATCCAGTTATCCTTTGTGAAACTTAATCCTATCATCAAAAGTATCAAATTCTAATGATTCTTGTCGTAAAACCAGGGAAAATAAATATTTTGTTCCCCAGCAACAGCGCCAATATGTTTTCACTCCACCGGATCTCTAAGGCTGAGAAAGAGTCCAAATAGAGGTAACCACAGACTAATCATTTAGCTTGGTAGCTAGAGCTACCAAATGAGAGAGTGCTCTCTCCAAAAAATCACAGCCAAGAGGGCAAGATGAATTACGATTTTAGGCTAGGTATGACTACAAGGGCTCATTTGTTTTAATTGGTTTTCTCTATGGGTGAATTAGGTCAAAGAGGCTAGCTCAGGGAAAATAAGATTATGATTAAAGTCCATTCAATGGGGAAAGGTAGGTAGGAAGGATAATAATTTAGGTTTTTTGAGTGGTATGGATTGTACATATGAGGTGCTATAAAGAGCAAGAGAATGCATGTATTCTTTCTAAAATGAATAAATGAGACAAACTATCAAGATTTTCCCAAAACGGAGCTTAGAGGATGTATTCTTCTTATCAACTTGAAAATCAACATATAATAGTAATGAAATGGATCATGGAGAGTAAAAAAAAATCACACATATGAAACAGAAGAATAAATGATGTTAAATTTCCATACCACAGGTATCCCAAAGAAATAGTTGCAACACTTTCATTAAATTCCTATGAAATACTGATTACACTAGAGCCTCTCATCAATGCAATAAAATCCAACCTGTGAAATGAGTCAAAAGTACAATATATAGACCTCAAAAAACTTCTCCCAACCTTAAGGGTTTAATCCCTAAGTTGAAGAGTTGTTCCATCAAAAATTTAACTGAAACCTAGAGTGTAGGGAGGTCAAACTGACTCATCCCTCACTTTTTGGAAACTGATTCATTAAATCTCATCAAGAGTTTTCACCTAATGTATTTACCCATAGGTAAGTGTGAAAACATAAAAATTACATTTACATACTTAAATTACATTGGTAAGAATTCATTTTCCAAAGTGAAACTAAGAAAAAATGAGAAAAATTACAAATATCAGCAAACTCAAAAAATTGGTAAAAAGCGCAGTGCCAGTGTCAAAAGTGCAACGCCAAATTCAACTCCACTTCGGACAGGGTTCCCAGTGTCCAAATTGAACTAAATATATCTCATTTGAAAGCTTCTCATGTCTAGTTTCTAGATATATTCTAAATTTCTAAAAAAAAATGATTTGTCTCTCCGAAAGTTGATTCTCCCAATACCGGTCAAAGGCGCAGTGCTAACCTCCAAAACAGGGTGGAAATGTGATTTTTTGGGTGTTTGTTGACTTTTTGATTTCTTTTTTTACACAAAAATTTTTGTAAATTTGTTTTCCTGATTGTATTTTTCCTTATGAATGCAATTTTAATTTCAATTTTTCCATTGGAGGTCCCTAGAAAAAGCGCAGTGCCTACGACACTATGCCTTTGATAGTGTGACTGTGCAACACTACCAAAAATGAAAAAAAATTGCAAAATTTCCCAAAGTTGCTCAAATTTCTTCAAAATTTCTTCTGTGGGAGCCTGATGAGGTACATTGGGCAATTATTGATGCCTAAGAAATAATATCAATCTTTTCCCCTTCATTTTTCTTGGTTAGGTTTTCAAGTCTTGATTTGGCCTTTCGGAGCTTTAACCTTACAATCTGATTTCTCTTGTAGTGGTATTTGGCCATCATCCTTTGCAAATAATTCTGCTTATTTTCTTTCTCTAGGAGCTTCTCTAGATTCTTTTTTTCCCTATCAATCCAATGCTCCTAGTTCTCATTGACCATGATGGAAAATTGCTCATTTAAAGTGAGCTCATTGGTAAGTTCAACCTCCTTTTTCCTCTCTGGTTGTAGAGTTGTTTTCAGCCCTCTAGTCCTAGGTCTCCTTCTTGGAACTTCTTCTTATTCCGCATTAGTTTCACCATACCTCTCATAAGCCTCATCAAGAAAATACTTTACCTTTTTTTCTTCTCTTTTTTCCTTGAGAAGTTGCATCTCCATGATTTCCTGCTTGGTTTGGAGTTGTTGATTTTCTTGCTCATAATATGAAATCACAAGCTTAGATATCTCTAATTTGGTCTTAACTTCCCTAATTTGGGCATCCTTCTCCTTGATAATCAAATTGGAGGCCTCGTAATCATTCTTCTCATCCAATTCAACAAGGTCAAAATGTGTTTCCTCATCATGAAGATCATCATCCTCTTGCATGGCTTCCTCATGCTCATCTGCTTATGTCCTCTTTTTTTTACCCTTCTATACTAGCTTTGCTGATGAAGAAGGAAAGGTCCCTTCCACTTTCCATGGAGAAAACACCTTCATGTACCCTCTCTGATATGTTCTAGCCAATATGCCAAATTCAACCCTTTTAGGCTTGTTGATCATAACTCTGCTAGGTGACTCAACCTGATACTGAAATGGTGAGGATGGTGGTGAAATATGTGTGGTAGGTTGAGATGATGAAGGAGTAGGTGCTATGGGCTAAGATGGAGGCATAGATGTGGCAATATGAGATGAAGGAGGAAAATCTTCAGCATGTTGATAAGTCTGATGAGATGAATAAGAAATATCATAAACATGTTGAGCTTTTGGAGAAGTAAAGATGTCATTAGAAATGAAGGCGTCCCATGAGATGTTAAACTGGTCAAGGTGATGGAGTACAATTATTTTTATCAATGAGTGGTGGAAGAGGTTTTTCATCTATTGGTCATAGTCTCTCTTTTGTACAATGAATGCCATTTTGTCTATTCTCCTAAATATATAGTACGGGATATTGAGAAATATTACTCTTATGAAGTGCATAAGAAGTTTAATATAGTATGTATAGAGCCTATAGAACCTTCCTTCACAGGAGAAGTAGTTCATGATGATTTTAATCATGGGGGCATACCTATCAATAAGGTAGATGAAAGGGAAGACCTTCTTCCTCTCATTTCTGTACCTTAGTTTAATGAATGGTTCATATTATTGATCCTCCAAATCTTTGGATTTAAACCACTTCTCACCCATGTTTGGAATCCATGTGGCAGCAACAATGATAGATGTAGATAAATTTAAGGTCATACCTGCAAGGGTCACCTGATTTTATTTGAGGTTTGAAATGAAGACTCTACTCAAAATAGGATGACGTCAGACCATCTAAATCATGTTGCGAAAAACAAGGAAACCTACATACTCAACAAAACTAATAGTCATAGGAGAGGCCATCAGTTCATTTGTGTTGGTGAGCTCCAACCTTAAGATTCTTCCTCCTTTGTGAGGCCTTCTCTATTCTCTACTCTTCTCTTCTTGTCTATCCTACTCTTCCATATAGTCTATGTCTTCCTGCATAGTGTTTGGTGGCCAAGAAACCTTACGGATGATGTGGATGCGAATGGGGAGTGGAGATTGGTTTGGGGAATAAGGATAACTTTAGGAAAATTTAGGGAGATGGGGGAAGGGGTTATGGAGATTTGGGAGGTGATAGGAGGCTGAAATGTCAAGGGGGCTGGAAATGAAAATTAAATTACAGGTTTGAGAAAGTGGCTACCTAGTAAATTTAGAAGCCTGGGACTTAGTTTTTTATGGCAAATGTGTTAGTATGAATCTTGATCGGGAGTGTACGAAAAAATACCAATTTAGCTGCGCATAAATTACATCCCTAACAACAAAAATGAATGCCAATATATTTATATCTGCAATTAGATGATCAAGAAAAATGCTCGAAAAATCTAGATCTATGCATTAGAAGACATTAAACAGTAGAAAAATAAAATTTACTCCATAGATCCAATAGACAAGACAAGAATATATCCAATGAATATTCTTATTAATGGCACCTGGGAGGAAAAAACAAGAGGGTGTTCCTTATTCTCCTCAATGGGGTGGGTTCTTGTGAGTCCTCAACACTTCATATTTAGAACTTCTCTCTCTTGATGCTGTAGAAAACCCAAACAAAAATGGAAAAGTATGGCTATGATTGTGGATAAATAGCTAGACAAAGTGTTGAGATCTAGAGTGATATTTAGGCAACAAAAGGTGACAAATGAATGGGAAAAACCTTCTATTTATAACAAAATATTGAGTTAGTCTAGATATTGGTGCAAAATTAAAATATTATTAACCAAATCTAGATCCAACTGATAATGGAATATTTTATTATATTTGTTGGAGGGAAAAGGAATTTGACTTGAGTCAAATCCCTTTATTTGTAAATAATAAATAAATAAATGATTTATTTATCATTTTAAGGATATGATTAAGTAATAATAAATAAATAAATGATTTATTTATTATTTTAAGGATATGGTTGAGTAATAATCAAATAAATAATGATTTATTTAATTATTTAAGGGTGAATGTTGGAAATACTGAGAGGGGGGGTGAATTAGTATTCCTTTCAATTAGAGCATTAGTTAATCTTCAATTATTATCAATTTTTGTACAACGATAGCAGTAAACAAGAGGAACAGAAATGCACACAATTTTTAAGGTGGAAACCCACTCCGGGAAAAAAACCACGTAATGCTTTTCTAATAATTCTTTAATATTCAACTCCAATTGAAAATAAAGCTCCAACTTCCTAGAATATAGAAAATCATTCTTCTCCAGCTCCCACTGGATGGAAGCTCCAACGCTCGATATTCTTCAGTAGTCAACTAAACAGATGCCCCAACACCTAATGAGCTACAACTCACCCTAGCACCACCCTACCACCCTATAGAAGAATAAAAGAAGAATGGACTCCCGTACCAGGGAAAATGGTTGTTATAGCATCATTTCTCACCTTGACATGATTCATGATTGCTTCATGGCTTCTGGGCACCCATTCCTACAGACTTGGACAAATTCACTTAAAAACAGTGTAAAATCCCCCATACGTGACTATGCCCGTACTTTTCTGCGTGTATACGCGAGTCCAGCTAGACTTTTCCGTGTATGCCATTAAAATGATTAAAAAATATATAAAAAATCCCTAATTTCGCACTAGGTTGATGGTTACTCAGGTAGTTCAACCACCCCAGCCCGTGGCCAACTGTTTCCAACTGCTGAAACTACTTGGAGGGACTATAAAAAGCCCTCATGTGTATGGCCTAAGGGAGGGAGAGAATTATTGATATTATACTCTGTTGGTCTTCCCTATCCAAGTCTGATTCCCCGTGCCTCCTGCACTTTCCCAGTTCATTATAGGAAACCCTTGTTTCCTTGAGATACACATCCCTTTATATGTTATCTCGTATGCACCAATTTGGAAGGAGTCTTAGCGAGGCAAGGGCTGGACGGATCCGGACGACGGTCTGCGAAGGCCTTGGAAGGATCAGGTGATCTCTCCACTTGTTACTTTTGTACGTGCTATTTATAATACAGAAGTATCATGCTGTTCCCGAAATAAACGTGTTAGTGTATGCTTTTATGTATGAGAATATTTGTTATACAAGCATTCATTGTGATTTATTTAATGTTTTATATGAATCTCACTAACATTTAGAGTAGATATATGCTGTACAACCTGTCCTTTGTGTTGGTTTCTTCTTGTATCTTAGGTTAAGAAGGAAGGACGGTTGCTGGGGGTTTGGACCCCACGTGGATCTACTTCAAACGTAGGACCTACGGGTAACTCTCTCATTCTGCTCTATTTGGTTTTTCTGAACGTGCATGGTTGTGTGAGTCTCTGTTAAGTAGCATGCCCCTGCTCTGTGGAGGTTGTATCCCAACCAACCTCTAGGGTGTTAATTCCCCGAAACAGAACTGGCGACTCCACTGGGGATCACATTCTTGTGATTCTCCTGTTGGGTTGTTTCAGCTATTTGGTAGGTTGCCAACAATTTTATCTATCATTTGCAGTCCAGTTTATTTTCTTGCAGTCAGTCTGAAGTCTTGGTGTCTTTTCCAGGCTTGTTATTTTGTTTTTTTCATTATTTACCTTTGCATACGCGCCTTATTTTGCACACAGTCGCGTATACACACTAGTTTGTCTGAAGGAAACCGCGTATACGCGAGTTTCCATTATAACAGACGCGTATGCACGCCGGTTGCACAGCTGTGAAGCTGCGTATACCTAGGCAGATTTTGAATTTTTGAGATTCTTGACTTCTTGGTCCTTTCTGGCTGTGGAGGCCTGTGTCTACAGTGTCTCTGTACTTACTGGAGTGTGAAGGAAGTGGTTTCATGTCTTTTCTCTCTTTCGTTTGAGTGGAAACTAGTCTTTTGGCAAAATTTTTGTTTCTCGTGCTGGCACTTCTGGATTGAGTTCCAAGATCGCTTTCTGAGCATTCTTGGTTGTTCTGCTTTATCAGAACAGAGAGTTTCTGCTCACTGACTCGCTCCTACCTTTGTGTTGTGTTTTGCATTGCGATTTTTGCTTCGTTTTCGATTGGTTTTCTTGAGTTCCATAGGCTAGGGTTTTTGTTGCAATTTTCGAAGAACTTTTCTTGCTTCTTTGGAGTTTTTGTTGCAGCGAGTTTGCACTATTTTTCTAGGCTGAGTGGCTGATTTTTTGGTCTTCCGTTGCTCTTATTGATCTTGCTACTGGTAGCTTTATAAGGTTTGGGAGCATTGTTGAAGTTTGTGCTTGAAATTTGGTCCTTTTTTGTTTGGATTTTGATAGTTGTGCTTGGTCTTTTCGAGCTCTTTCTTTATAAAACTAAAAAGCCCAAAAAAAATTTGTTTTGCTTTTTGTTTTTGCATTTCAAAAACTCAAAAAACATTGTCTCTTGTTTTTGTTTTTGTTGTTGCATTTTCATTTTCGTTTTGCCATATCTTTTGCAGCTTTTGTGAAGTTTCTTGCTTCTAGTTTTCGGCTTGATTTTGAGGAGGAGTTGTCATTTGATTTCTTCTTCTTGTTTTTAAGTGTTTTCGGTGTCTTATATTAAGAGTTCTTGTTTTCAAGAATTAGCTTTCTGGACAACAAAAGATGAGTTAAAAATGAAGGAGCTTTTTGGGAAATTTCACTCTGTTTTAAGAGATTTTTTGCATCTTAGGATTTACATGCTTGTAGTGATTTGCGTTAGGTGCATTTCAGCATTTAGTTAGCTTCTTAGTTTTTGTGAGTGTGAGTTTGAAATTCGGAAAGAAAAATACAATTTTTAGTCTCGTAGAACCTGTATAGAGATTACTTTTCATCGAAAGACAAAGAACTGCATGTGCATGTAGTTAAGTTTTTATTAATTTCTTTTGCGTCAAAACACCATTGGTTTCGTCTCCATATCCTTGTGACTTAATACAACAACCCTTAAAATAAGCGATTTAATATAAAATCAACTAGCAAGTTTTACTAAGTGTCAATCACTAACTAGCTAGGTTGTAGGGCCTTGGAATAGGTGAGTGGAGAGTTAACTCTCCAAGGCCGCTCAAACAAACATAGAAGTTGATTAATTGAGTGAAATCCAACTTCATGAGGTGGACTGGGAAAGCTCTCATCCGAGAGTCAAGCGTGAGGGGAAGTGAAGGTTGAGAAGAGGGATACCCCCCCTCCGATTAGCTGAATCTGACCTCAAGACCGTTCCGCCCAGCTTCTGATACGGATTGGTGTCCATAGTTGCCACTCCTAGGTTCCACACATGTGACTGCGGGGGGGAATACCCGTGGTACCTGAGGCAGACGTCGCATCACTTTCAACAGTACTTCTAGGGGGTGCCCTTGCGAAGCTTGGGTGCTTGAGCCGGCAAAGGCTGTCGTTAGGAGGTCGGCGTAACTGTTTCTGATACTTTCGCTAGTTGTTGTGGGCCCTAATCATCCCAGACTGCTTTCGGAAGGCCCTATACATCGCTTTCCTGTATTTTGGTGTCCGGTCCTCATCACCCGGAGCGGAAATACTTGGAGGCTCTTTGCTTGCTGTTTCTCAGGGATTTTTATTTTAGTGAGTGCTCTTTGCTCCTAGCTTGCCTAGCTTTTCACTTTTTTCAGACTAAATTAATAAATCTATAAAAGTGGCTGATCAAGCGCCTCGACGTTCGAGGAGAATCCGGGGGTTATCTCCCGAGAGTGCAGAGCCTTCTTCAAGAAGGCGTAGGAGCGATTTAGCAGGTGGTTACCACCCTGTGGAGTCTGACGCTGTGGAGAGAGATCCTCCACCAAGGTCTGAAGGTTTCGTAGCTGATTCCGGTGTCGGTTCCGAGAGGAGCGTTCCGCTCACCTCGCGAGTGTTGTTTCCTCAGGAAGAAGATTTTCAGATAGAAGATATACCTGAGCCTCCAGCTACAGGTCCATCTCCTCTTCCTCCTGATCATCTGTTTGTTATTCAGTACATCGGACCGGAGTCCGAGAGACCGCCGGATCTTCCATATCATTCTTATCTTTCGATGGCCACGACTGGGAACGCGGCTTCTACCGTGAGTGTTGCAGGCATTCAGACCCCTGTTTCTGTCGAGGCAGGGGGCACTATTGCTTCATATTCGATTGCTTCTAGCACTGCTATGTTTGGCTCGTTCAACGGCTATGCTTTGTTCGGTTCCTTCGTTCGTGGACATTCATTAGTGGAAATCCCTTCTTTCTTTTTCCGCCTGCAGGCACTTGGATCTACGCCCATGTTCAACATGGCTATGATCGGCCTTGTTTCCGTGTTTCTCAGACCCGGGCATATTCCCGGCCCAACTTTTAGGTCGTTTTCTGTTTTGTCATTCCCTGGCACTTCCGCAATTTTCAACCTCGGTTCCAAAAAGTTTGGACTACTTTTACCACGGAATCCCGTGTTTACAACTCATCACAGTAACCGCTTCTTTCAGTCATCAAGGAAATGTTTTCTTTTCCTTCATCGAGTGCTTATCAGTCTTTTTCTCCTCGGTCTAATGCGTGGAACCCCTACCAGGGGCTTTCCTCTTCAGTCAATACTTCAGCGGGGGGAACTAGTCTGGGTTTTGGTAACTCGGCGTGGGGAGGAGGTTCTTCTCCGTTTTCTACGGGTCCTTTCTGGCAGCCTGGTGCCTCATCAAATCTAGGCTATTCTTTTCAGAATGTTGGAAATCCATCCCATCAAGGATGGAATTTTCAGGCTCCGCCTCGATTACCATTTCTGGCAACGTTAAACTTGCCAGACTTGTCGAAGTTAACTAATGACCCGATTCGGTATAGTCCGGGGTGGCCTCCGGTCCCGACCAAACTTCCTTCAGACATTCCAAAGTTTGAAGGTGAGAATGGAGAGGATCCGGCGGACCACATCACCACTTTCCACTTATGGTGTTCATCGAACTCCCTGATCGATGACTCGATTAGGCTGAGATTATTTCAGCGCACCTTAACTGGAAATGCCGCCAAATGGTATATAGAGCTCACTGGGGCAGTTTCGCCACATTTGGAGAACTGGCTGTCACATTTCTTAACCATTTTCAGTTTCCTGTTAGATATGAGGCTGGGACCGAACTCCTGGCTAATTTTAAGCAGGATGAGGCAACTCACATTTCTGATCACATTCAGGAATGGAGGAGAAGGAAGAGGCTTATCAAAGCCCATATTCTAGGTGAGTTCCTTCTCGAGTGGTTTTTGAAATCTCTGCAGTCAGATATTTCAAAAGATGTATCCCTATCTGGGGTATTTTCTGAGGAGCAGGCCATCTTTAGGGCCCAGCAGTTAGAATTTATCTATTCTCAGTCTGGGATGCTTTATAAGTATTTGCCCAATGCCCATCGCTCCAAATTGGATTTATCGAAACCCAAACCTGGTCCGCATGGTGACGGGCTTGTCGGATCGGTCAATAGTAGTGCAGCCAGCCTGCTTTCTCAATTGCAGCAGTTGTCTTTACAATATGCTCCTTCTGGTCAGGCTGTGCCTGCTGATTCATCACCTTCCCAGTCTTTGTCCATAAATGTTGTCCAATCTTCCGAGCCCAAAGGAAATCAACAATCCGATGGGAAGAAGAAGGGACGAAATAACAAGAAGAAGGGCAAGAATGGGAAGGGAAATGCAAATAAAACCAACGAGCGTGTTGGTGAGGGTCAAAAGGAGAAAAAGAAAGTGAAGTTTCCGTGCAAACTTTGTACTGGAGACCATCTCACACACCTTTGCCCGAAAATTCAGGATGCTCAGCACCTGTTATCTCAGCAGGGTTCTTCTAGTTCCTAGGCTGTGCTAACAAACCCTTTTCCCCAAGGGCAGCAAGTAGTTGTTGGCGCGAACCAAAATCCTGGGGCTTCCTCTGGAGATGCCCAAGAAGGGGAAATTCCATCGAACATCTTTATGATGAGTGCTCACGTGGATGTCGCTACGAGATCCCGTGATTATGGCAGAGAGGAATCTTCGAAATCTAAGGAAGTTCCTGATGCTACTGAGCCGCTTCACATCACGAAGCCAACTGTTGAGTCTATGTCTCGGATGCCGAAAGCATCTTCTAAGCGGTCAACGATTAATCCGAACGCGAGGGCTGCCCAGAACTACTCGATTGTAGAAGATCTGGCGCAGAGTCCTTGTGCTATGTCAGCTTTAGAGGTACTCCAGTCTTGTCCGGCTCAGCGTAGTGCTTTGCTCACTGCCATTGGGGCTATTGATCCGAAAAATTCTCTTCTGATTACTTTTGATATGAATAATTTTAAGAAGAGACTTCCTCATCACATGGCTTTTCACATTAAATCGTCGTATCGAAAGACTAATATCTTTCGAACGGTGGTCGATGAGGGTGCTTCTACATGCGTGATGTCTCTCGCATGTTGGAAGAGACTTGGATCTCCCAAAGCTGTTCCATCTAGCATTGTTCTTACTACATTCGATGGTCATTCTCACAGACCCCATGGTATTGTCCCGGCTTTGCCCATCTGTGTTGGGGGAAAAACCATTAACAGAGAGGTTGAGGTAGTGGACGCAGCCTTGGACTACAACCTTCTGTTGGGGAGGAACTGTATTTATGAGATGGATGCTATTGCATCCTCATTATTTTGAATAGTATGTTTCCCCCACAAAGGGAGGATTGTCACAGTGGATCAACTGGACTGTCCTCCTGTAGACCTGGATGCGCCTTCTGACTCATCTGTTCCTAAGTTGGATAATACTAAGGCGCCTGTTGAGAATCTAGGAGTTGGAATGTATTCTTCCCTGATGGGTTCTTTCGATCTTCCTCCTCCTAAGGTGTCTATTAATGCTATTTCATCCTCCAAGGCTCCCCTTCGAAGAGAGTTCTTTCGAACTCATTATTTTTCGGACCCTTGGACCTTACCTTCCCCTACTGCCACATTGGAGGAAGGTCAAGTGGGTGGTATGGCATTCCTGATTTCTGCAGCTGAGATTGCATATCAGTCTATTGTTGACACTGCAGAGTCTGATCCAGCTCCTCTTTCACCGGAAGAGTTGGATGGTGATGTGGCTCTGGCTTGGACGCTTACTTCTTCTTCTGCCCAGGATTGTCTAGATACCACTCTTCCATCTGAAGAGGCCATCCTGGAAGCGATGACATGTATAGATAGACCGTGGGATGATTTGCATCATTGGTCTTACTTCCTACCTGACTTGAGCGAAGTCGAAAAAAGTTTTCCAAGTCCTCAGTCTCCTGGACATGTTCACCCAGTCTTGAGCCCTTTGGTACCAACACAGGTATATGCTGAAGGGAACATGGCTGTGATCTCTCCTACTATCCCGGTGAACATCTCCAGGAATCCCAACATTGTCGAGAATGTCTTCATTGGAGCTGAATGTTCCCATGAAGAGGTTCAAATCTATACTGAGCTCTTCAAAGAGTATAGGGATGTATTTGCTTGGTCTTATGAGGAAATGCCTGGCATAGACCCATCTATCGTCCAGCATGAGATCAAGATGTATGAAAACGCTAAGTCGGTCAGGAAAAAACTTCGTCCGGTTAATCCTAGGAAGGCAGCAGCTATCAAAGCTGAAGTTGAAAAGCTGCTTAAGGCGGGATTCATTTTCCCAGTTCCTCTGACTGAATGGGTTTCAAACCCCGTTCCTGTTGATAAAAAGCAAGGAACAATTCGAGTGTGCATCGATTTCAGAGACCCGAATAAGGCGTGTCCTAAAGATAATTACCCCACACCCTTCATTGATCAGATTATTGATGAGTGTGCCGGTAACGAAATTTTTTCCTTCATGGACGGTTTTTCTGGTTACAATCAAATTACTATCCGTCCAGAAGATCAACATAAGACCGCATTTATTTGTCCCTGGGGTACGTTTGCATATAAGAAAATGCCTTTTGGTCTTAAAAACGCTGGGGCTACCTTTCAGCGGGCCATGTCTTACGCCTTCCACGACATCAAGAAGATTATTGAGGCATACTTAGATGATTTAGCTGCTCATTCTCGAAAGAGGATGGATCATACAGGTCACCTCCGGCAAATATTTGAAAGATGCCGTTTTTATAAAATTCGATTGAATCCGAACAAGTGCGTTTTCGCGGTTACATCCGGTCGGCTGTTGGGATTTATTGTGTCTAGGGAAGGGATAAGGGTAGATCCCTTCAAGGTTGAGGCAATACTTCGGTTGCCTCCCCCGTCTTCAATCCGTCAGCTTCAAAGTCTCCAAGGAAAGTCTAATTTTCTTCGGAGGTTTATCGTCAACTATGCTGAGATTACAAAGGGATATATGAGACTATTGAAGAAAGGAGTTCCTTTTCTTTGGGACGACTATGCTCAACGCTCATTCGATGCCTTGAAAAAGGCATTGACCTCTGCTCCTTTACTGAGTCCACTCGATTATAGCAGAGATTTTCTTTTGTATCTGGCTACAGCAGAATCTACCATTGGTATGGTTTTGGTTCAGGAGGATGATGCTCTTGCTGAGCATGTTATTTACTACCTTAGTCGAGGACTGGTAGGACCTGAACTGCGATACACTCCGATAGAAAAGTTAGCCTTAGCAGCAGTTCATGCTGTGCAGCGACTCCGGCATTACATTATTCTTCGTAAAACTTATGTCTTGGCAGCTGCCAATCCATTTCAGTTTGTCCTCAGCAGGCGAGTGATTGGGGGCAAATATAATAGATGGATTGTGATTTTACAGGAATTTGATCTAGAGTTCATGTCTGCCAAATCCAAGAAGTCTTTAGTTTTTGCGGAATTGATCTCCGAGTTGCCTTGTGGAGAGGCGATGATCTATGATGAGTCCTTTCCGAACGAACACTTGTTTCTGATCTCTCCACAAGATCCTTGGTATGGGGACATCATTGTATATCTCCAGACTGCGAAGTTTCCCTCTTCTTTTTCGAAAGATGAGCGTCGTAAGCTGCGTCACTTAGCTAAAAGTTATCTGATTATTGGTGATGCTTTGTACCGTCGAGGGGTTGATTCAATCCTAAGACGTTGCTTAACTTTCGAAGAAGCTGAGGCTGTGCTTAATGATTCTCACGGTGGAGCTTGTGGGGGTCATTTATCAGGGCTTGCTACAACCCAAAAGATTTTGCGTGCTGGCTACTTCTGGCCCTCGATTTTCAAAGACTGTATTGAATCGATCAAGAAGTGTCATCCTTGTCAAGTGTATACTCGAAAAATGCGCGCTCATCCAGCTCCGCTTTTTCCAGTCGTTACTGTCGGACCCTTTACAAAGTGGGGTATGGATTATACTACTTGTAACCCACCTTCGGCAAAAGGTCACAAGTACATTATCGTAGCGGTAGACTACTTTACGAAGTGGGTCAAGGCTATGCCTACTTTTGGGAACGATGGTGAGACTGCAGCTTTGTTCCTTTTCAACCAAGTTATCGCTCGTTTTGGTATACCTAGAGAGATTGTCACTGACCATGGCAGTCATTTTCAGAATAGTATGATGGCTGAGTTGGCTCTTAAATTGGGTTTCCGGCAGGAGCATTCATCTCCATATTATCCTCAGGCCAATGGGCAAGTGGAAGCCGTGAATAAATCATTGAAGACAATTCTTCAACGGACAATTGATAAACATAGATCCAACTGGCACATTATGCTATATCCTGCACTCTGGGCATACAGGACGTCAGTTAAAACTGCAACTGGCTTTACTCCGTTTCAGTTAGTCCATGGGGTGGAATCCGTATTTCCCATTGAATGCGAGATTCCTTCCCTTAAATTAGTTGTTGAGCTTCTTCCTGACACTTCTAGTCTGGCAGAGCGGCTTCTTCATCTGGAACATCTCGATGAGCAGCGTCGGGATGCTGCCACGATGAATGAAGCACATAAAAACCGAGTAAAGGTTCAGTACGATAAGGCGGTTAAGCCTAGGGTCTTTTCCGAAGGTTACCTTGTTTTGGTCTATGCCCAAGAAAAATATGCCTTGGGGGCAGGAAAGTTTAAGTCGATGTGGTATGGCCCCTATATCGTTAAAAAAGTCCTTAAGAAAGGAGCGTACACCTTGGTTGACTTCGAAGGGAACGAGTTGACGGAGCCCCGAAATGGACTCTATTTGAAGAAGTATTATGCCTAGGCTTTGGCCTGGCATTTTTCTTTGTATATAGTAGTTTTTTGCTTTGTATATATCTGTTTGATTTTCGATTTTTGATGAGGTGGTGATGTTTTTTGATCTGCTTTGGTAGGTTGTGTTGATATTATGAGTCATTTTGGTTTCGCCGATGGTGCTAGTAGACACACCCGGAACTTAGCTTCCGCGGCTTGGGTGCTTCATTATCCTTTCGGTCAGCTGTTGGTATCAAGAGGAGTCTGCATTGGTCCTGCTTCCAATAACGTAGCAGAATACACTGCAGTCATTCATCTACTCTCGGAGGCGATATCTTTGGGTGTTGATTCGTTGGTAGTTTTCTTGGACTCCCAGCTGGTGGTGTCGCAGTTGAACAACACTTATCGGGTACGAGATCCAATTTTATTACGATTGTTCTTGAGGGTACATTTGTTACAAAGGTCATTTCAATTTTTAACATTCATTCATATTCCTCGAGCTGACAATTGGTTTGCTGACTCATTAGCTAATCAAGCATTAGATTGGCATATTAATCATTCAATACAATAAATTTTAATCATCAAAAACATCATACATTTGATACATTTATCACATCACATCAAATATCGTTGTATATATATCATCGGAGTGTCAAAAAACTTTACAAAATTTGGATCCATAATCTCGTACAAAACTTGGGCTTATGCCCCATCATGTTCAGTCTCAAAAAATAATATACAGTCATCTAATATATAAAATCTGTCTACTCCTGAGGACCCTGCACAGAAGTCGTGTTCCTATAGAACATAATTGCAGTGGCCACACGGCGAAAGAGTCTAACCCAGTCCCGGGGTACTCCTACAACCCGTCTCTGGACGGCTTCCGGCAAGTCCTCCACGACAGCCATAGGGATTTGGCGGGTCAGTCCCTCCAAGTTTCTCTGCACGGCCTGGAGAGTCCTGTCGGAGTCCACTGTCTCCGCCTCACCTCTGCGACGCTTATGGCGCGGAAGGCCCTCAGGACGAACTGGTCCAACATCTGAAACATGATCATTTTTAATTGTCAGTCATTATGAATCCAATCAAAAACATGTTTGTTTTTCATTTTTTCATACATATTTGAAAAAATCCAAAAAAAAAATTACATAAGTCAAAAAATTTTGCAAAAACTTACCGACTGCTCCCCATGCTGCGCCGGGTGGAAGTACTAGATCTGGATCTCCTCGGAAGTCCATCCCAGCATAGGGATAGTCATCCACTACGATGATCTGTTCTCCCCACCACAGGAAGAACTCATCATCCCACGTGGTCCGGGGTACCTCACTACCCCCCAGTCTCTTCATCATGTCTGCCCAACGGGCAATTCTTGGGTCCCGCGGGCTGCTGATAGTCGAGATGACTCTGGGTCTCAAAGCTGGAATCCTCTCAAAGAAGAATGTTGTCAAAATGGTACCATAGCCAAAGTGTTTAGTTTTTACCTGGCGAATAGAGGTCAGCTGTTGTTTCATGTTCTGTAGCAGGGCAGTGCACCAATCGTAAATATGAGTCAAACACTCCACAGCTATACTCATTTGCGTCCTGGACGCCTGATGTAGTGAGGCAGATCCTGCCACTCTGCTGATGGTGAAAAGGAGGATCTTCATGTGCAAATCCCTGATATCTCTAATTGCAATCTGCGATCCAACCTTTTTGGAATTATCTACGCAATATACGTGGACATAGTCCTCCACGGTTAACCCTCCCAGGGGTTTTCCGTGCAGGTCTACTGGGTCTCGCCTCCTAGAGAGTCCAATGATGAAATATATATCCTCCACTTCTATGTGTAGTGGCATCTGATCAATTATGAAGCAATCCTGATCTGGTTCCCAGTAATTTACGAGCATTTCAAGCAATCGCACATTACTTTTCATATTGGGCATTTTAAAGAATTTCAACAATCCGCAATTTCGGAGAATGTTTTGCGATGCGCGGTCCTGCATGACCTCTTGGTCTACTGCGCTATGCTCACGTTCCCTCCATGAGATGGTCATCCTGAGAAATTTCATCAAAATTTGCATTAGCCACGCTTTTTTAGTTACGGCCCTGCGCATACGCGGTTTTCCCTGTACACAGTCGCGTGTATACGCGGGTTTCCTTCATTAAACCCGCGTATGCGCAGATACGCAATTTTTAGCAAGGGTTTCTAAGAAAAAAATCACTTAATTTTAATTTTCAAACGGACAAAATGAATAAACAGGATGATTAAGGAGCCTACCTGAAGTTTCGCTGAATTCCGACGGTCGGTTGTTCCTGATTTGACGAAACAAGTTTTTAGCTCCAGAGCTCTTTTTCCAAATCAGCTATGCAATAATGAACCAAATGAGAGGTAATTTGTCTATTTATGGCTAAAAAGTTGAAAATTTTCACAAAAATTCCTTATGCTTATTTTTTCGATCTATCTTATGCTGTATAACTCGATTGCTTGGAAGTGCCCAGTTTGGTATGTTTTCAGGTACATTTTGACGATTTTGAGATTTTTCCCGATTTTTGATCCATGATTTCAGACTCTTCACGGCAGGTATATGATCTTCACTGGCATATAGGTTAGGGAATCACTTTCCGTTGCATCTTGCATTCTAGCCTCCATACTGATCACTTTCCTTAGGGTCGATCCCATCAGGTCATGAGTATTACACCCATTTCACTCGCCGATTTTTAATCATGACTTGATGGTAGAGCCTTCCTTTACATGGGCTTCCTAGTTAGTTCCTCGTTATCACTTGTTGCCCATGCTACTTTTTATGTAGGCTCGGGAGTCCTCTTTAGTCCCGCCATGTCTTCTGTGTTGAAGCTTCATTCTTCTCCTTCATCACTTATCATTTTTCTGGCTTATACCCTAGAGGCTCCCTGGTGTCGTTAAGTTGTATTACTGCATTGCATATTGGCTACTTGTTTATCCTGGCCTTTAGCCGGCTTCATTTGGACTCGATGTTTAAGCCAACTTTTTACCTTGACTTTCTGTACAAGTTAACCATTGCATGCACTTAGCTATCACAACTTGACACCTTTGTACCCATGGATGGAACGTTCCTCTGAGTATCACTTACCAGTTTTCGCCACCTTGCATTGAGCATAGGATTGTTCCAATCCCAGGAACTAGTGCATCTGATTTCCTGATACTCGTTCTATCCATTGTACCATAGCATTCTTTTATTCCTTTTTAGGCTTATTATATGAAAAAGACAAAAAAAATCAAATATAACAAAAAGAGTGGGAACGGGATGTATCTTCATTGTTTTGATGGCAGTACAGAGTCAGTTTGTCGCCCTTGAACAAAGCACATATACTTATATATATTTCCTTCATTTGGGATGGTTCTAGTTTTTGACCTAGGTTCAGCCTTTACCATGTTTCACTTGTCAGTTCTCCCCCAGTTGGTTATCTCTTCCAATCATATGGAGAGTTTGTTGTGCCTCCTGCATAACAGACTTATACAGTGTCACTTTTTACTGCCATGGTCATCACAGAGTCGTGCTTTTGTTCAAGGGAAGTCTAGCCTGAGTCGGCCATTCTACGGTGTCTCTTGACTCATTATTCAGTCGGCCTTCCCGGTCTTGTCAGTATCATGTTCTATCACATCAGATGTTTTGGTCTTCTACTCGTGCTGGTTTGAGAAGGTCCCCATTGACTTCTTGCCGGCGGGTTTGTCTCTTATCGAGTACGACACATTGCTCTGAGAGCAAACCTAGAGCCGCACCTTGGGCCTATTTCCATCATTGATAGGTGACCTCGTGCTCAGCATTTGATCATCATCATGGGTCTTTGACTGAGTGGTTTCCCCTGTGTTCGACGTCAGCACACATTATCACACTTGGGATTCGTGCGGTACCTTGATTTCCATTTGACCCTATCGGTGGATTTCTCGCCTCTGTGTCAGCTTTCATTATTGGTTGGTTCAGAGGGTTTCTTCCGTGCGCTAGCTTCATCTTGTGCATGTCTGAAATGTACTTCAGTTTTGGTTCCGTCACTCTACTTCGTCCGATTCCTTCCAAATCTTGGCCTGCGGGTTACACTCACGCTGGACTGATGTGGGATGCCTTAATGCCTTCCTTCCAGCAGATCTTTTCCCATCGACTTCGACTCATTGCTCTGGGAATAAGGTCTAGAGTCTTTTTGTCAGTACCTTAGGGTTTGCAGTCATCAGTGGCAGACTCTTCGCTATCGACAGTGGGGATTCATCATTGCCTCCTGATTGGTAGATTCTTTCAAGTGTTCGACTTCATCTCATTCATTTGCACTTGTCAGATTGTACTAGGGCACCTTGACGCTCATTATCATTATCGGTGGGTTGTCTCGCGTTGGTTAACGGGATACATCAATGCTCGGTAATCCAACGATTTCTCACATGGTCGACTTCAGCTCATTTATTCCCATTCTGTAGAATTGTGCCATAGTGATCGGTGAAGACCTCGGGTTGCATCAGCATGTTTCGGTTCACTTTTGACAGTCCTTTCAGTTTCTGCCAGTGATGCCGTCCACCCTTATATGTTGCAGTTCAGCACAACAGCATCTTATATGTGGGTCCCCGAGTTGCATGATTGTACCGTTTGATCCACCTCTTATGATCTGGTACTTGGAGATTCAGTTACTTATTTGATCAGACATCCAGTTGCACCATCTTTGATCAGCTTTCTATATGTGATACTTGGACATTGATTCAGACTTGTATTTCCGGGCCATGCTCAGATGATTCATTGTGTACTTTCAGTTCAGTTATACTTGTATACATGTTGGATCTATTCATTACTTTCTATATGATGTATTTTTGACTGAGCATGGGTATGCCCGCCTCAGCATGAGTTGACTCTCTAGTTTCTTTCATTGGTTTTTGGCAGGCTGAAATCTGGTGAAGTCCTCTCTTGTCCTTGCGAAGTTCTTTCTATGTGCATAATACATTTCAGCCATCATGTACCCCTTCTGACCTCATATATTAGGGGGCATCTATTATAGCATCATTTCTCACCTTCATATGATTCATGATTGCTTATATGGCTTTGGGCACCCATTCCTACAGACTTGGACAAATTCACTTAAAAACAGTGTAAAAATCCCCATACGCGACTATGCCCGTACTTTTCCGCGTGTATACGCGAGTCCAGCTAGACTTTTTCGTGTATGCCATTAAAATGATTAAAAAATATATAATTATTCCCTATTTTCGAGCTGGGTTGATGGTTACTCAGGTAGTTCAACCACCCCAGCACGTGGCCAACTGTTTCCAACTGTTGAAACTACTTGGAGGGAGTATAAAAACCCCTCATGTGTATGGCCTAAGGGAGGGAGAGAATTATTGATATTATACTCTGTTGGTATTCCCTATCCAAGTCTGATTCCCCATGCCTCCTGCACTTTCCCAGTTCATTATAGGAAACCCTTGTTTCCTTGAGATACACATCCCTTTATATGTTATCTCGTATGCACCAGTTTGGAAGGAGTCTTAGCGAGGCAAGGGCTGGACGGATCCGGACGACGGTCTGCGAAGGCCTTGGAAGGATCAGGTGATCTCTCCACTTGATTACTTTTGTACGTGCTATTTATAATACATAAGTATCATGCTGTTCCCGAAATAAACATGTTAGTGTATGCTTTTATGTATGAGAATATTTGTTATACAAGCATTCATTATGATTTATTTAATGTTTTATATGAATCTCACTGACATTTAGAGTAGATATATGTTGTACAACTTGTCCTTTGTGCTGGTTTCTTCTTGTATTTCAGGTTAAGAAGGAAGGACGGTTGCTGGGGGTTTGGACCCCACGTGGATCTACTTCAAACGTAGGACCTACGGGTAACTCTCTCATTCTGCTCTATTTTGTTTTTCTGAACGTGCATGGTTGTGTGAGTCTCTGTTAAGTAGCATGCCCCTGCTCTGTGGAGGTTGTATCCCAACCAACCTCTAGGGTGTTAATTCCCCGAAACAATGGTCCACTTTAAAATGATATAGAATGATGTAGAAGAAGAAGATATAGTAGACCATAACCCCAACTTTGACACAACCACCTAATGATGATCATGGACCTCCCAACACTGCCTCTTCAACCCTTGGCAGATAGATGCTAGTACAATTTGTATAATAATGTATTTACAATGACTAAGTACAATGATTGTATGCAGTGTTGCCGACTTGAAGACTTCATATGATGAAATTCTTGCTGCCATTATGCACCTTGGTTGATGCTCTTGTCATGCTACCCTCTGTTGCACCTTTTTTTGCTTTTCTGCCATAGAAATTCTGGTCCTTTGCAACCCTTGACAACACATGATCTAGCTTTTTCTTGCCTTCTAGGAGCTCGATATTGAATCTAGTGTATCTTTGTCATTTCAGATCCTCAATATTTGATTTTTGGTCCTGTATTATTCCTCTGAGTCATATTTCCAATACCATAGGTCTGACCCAATTTGGATTCTTGAAGAGAGATTTATACCCAATCTCTCACAATGCCCTAATTATAGACTGTTTCAGTAGAGCGCACTTGTACACCATGCCACGTGTCACTGTTTCTTCATTTGTTTCTGAAATTGATAGATCAAAAGTTACAAATTGTGCAATATCCATCACTTTTTATTTCATTCTAATCCGATACTTAGAGACAGAGTTATGACGAATTTACCAAGGTCACTTCTTTGAGATGAATTTCAGGAGCCTGCAAAAACCCTGACTTACACAGATCAAATCTCCAAAAAATTTGCGCATCTTGATCTGAAATTATTACTGCATTGTCCTTGGGATTTTGGCTTCCACTCATAAGGATTTCAGCTTTTGAACCTTCGTATAAAAAAAGGTAGAGCGAAAATGCTACGATGACCTGTTTCAGATGGCTGAATCCCTTACATACGGAGGAAATGAAGATCACAATTTATATGAATGCTTAAGTTGAGAGGGGCATCAACAAGTGATCGTGGGAGGAATTTTAGGAGCATAAAAATATTAATTATGAATTTTTAATGACCCATGCCCCAACCCCATGGGGTTTTAGCCCACTAACTGGGGGTACAAACTTCAAACATGAATATCTCTCAAACCGTGAAGAATTACATGGCGTGCCATATATCAACGGAAACATCTCAACAACTAGAAACCATAAAAAGCTTTATTGACCCATAATATATTAATTTTCTAGGTCAAAATTCCCATGCAATATTGGGTTAGCCTGTGGTGCTGCTTGGGTTGACATCAATGATAACTGTTGATCAATAGTGAATTAGTCATATTTAACAAAGAATATTATTTAAATAAGATTTAAACAATTATTCCTAGAAAATAATAAGATAAATAATGATTATCTAATTAATTTCCTTGTTTTGGGTTAAATATAACCAGAAATATTAATTAAACTACTATTTAACTAATTATTTCTTGAGGAAAATCAAACAAATGTATATTTATTTAATATTTCCTTATGGGGTTTCCTGTTTAGACCATAAACAACTTAATAAAGGTGATTTAATAAGTTATTTTCATAGTGAAAACAATTTTATTTGGAGTAAAATTGGTCTTACATGATGTACTTGGGTCCATCTAATGATAATAGGTTAAATGACCAAAAAATTGTGTAACAGATTGCCCCCGAGCGTGCGAGCGTTAGGAGATAATCGTATAACTGAAGTACGTTGTAAGAACTCAATCACTAGACATTGAAGGGGAAGTCAAAGAGAGAGAAGTATAAGGTAAACCAAAGTGCTGAAATACCTAGACCCTGATGAGGCAACTTGCAGGTGCGACAAGTCTTTTTAATGAGTGAGTACCTGCTATAGGTGACGGGGGAGGCACACCTGTGCCCGTTGAGGCAATAGTACAAACAATAAGGCGCCCAGAAAACCACGGAACACAATAATAAAGTATATGCTGGCATAAACATGAGCCAGATGAATAACATGATAATGAATCCCACATACATATTGTGCCTGGGATAACAGCCAGGGCTTATACAATAAAAGCTGAGTACATGAGATATGAATGCAACCCATATGCCCCTGAACACAAGAAATGGCTCTGAAAATATGACTGATACATGCAAACAAAACGTCACTGCAAGCGGTCGAGGCCGACATCATCAAATGTATAGAGTTGCATCAAAGGTTGTGATAAAGAGGTCATCCGAGTGTGTGGGGGGATACCTGTAGGGCCACCCCCTCATGAGGACTCAGACATCTCACACACACTCGGAAATCATCAATGTCAGCTGTTGCATCACTGAACCATCTAGTATACCGATCTTGATCATGCTGAAAGGAGCTAGAGCTGATAAATAATCAAGTCAAAGGGCAATAAGGAGTCCCTTTGCCTGATCCAAGGCACTGAACCAAAGTGTAAGCTGGAACCAAGGTACACTACGCTATAGACCTCTTTTTTGGAATGAATGAGCTGATGTTGACCGAAGGAGGTCCGCCATAGGTGAGGCAATCAGGGATCCTCAACTAGGGCATGAGAGAAAATAGTAGAGTGACTAATAGATTGAAACCAATGATGATGATGAAATGGGGGGAACTGAGTAGCGAACAGATGACTTCCCTTGTTAGAGCATAAAGGGCATGGATGACCTGGCAGCGACTGACACAAAATGACAAGGGATAGGGGACAATGGGATTGAAGGCCATAATATGTGATAGAATACAGGGACCAAGCAGTGAATGATGGAGGAATATAGCAGGATGAAAAGGGACTTAGAATAGACTCCATTAATGCAATGATGACTCAACTCAGATGCTCTAAATAAGGGTGACTCGATGGTGCTGCCACATATGTGAAGGGTCCAATGGGGACCATAAAAGCATGAGTACAAGATGGTAACTCACGACTAAAGTTGACACAAGCATGGAAAAGTATGGAGGCAACATGGTGCCCCTTGTACGATTGTTGCAAGTGAAGAAATTTGATTTTGAGGAAAGGTGAAGTGGCGCTTCTTGGAAAAAATGTGTCCTGGTGAGGTATCAAATCACAAAAAGATACTAGATACCCATTTGAGGGCTTGGTGAGATCTTTCCAATGGTGTAGATGGTTCATCAAACTGAGCTATG
This sequence comes from Pinus albicaulis, assembly GCA_034641835.2. Lineage (NCBI taxonomy): Eukaryota > Viridiplantae > Streptophyta > Pinopsida > Pinales > Pinaceae > Pinus > Pinus albicaulis. The sequence continues at coordinate 1,152,132,831 of CM076583.1, forward strand.
GTTTTGGTCGCATTAAGCGAAAGAAAAAATAGGGTTTTTCTTTTAATAAGGAATTTTTCTTCCAGATTCACTCATTTGTCGGTGGAGCTAAGGTGAATATCGTGAAGAGAGGAGGCCTTAAATCTTGTGACAGTTATAGAAAATGAACTGACCGTTGTAATTTGAGATCTATCAGTTGTAGGTAATATTTCTAATCCTACTCTTCTATTTCATTGGGTTGAAAGTTCAGTTTAGGTACCCAGAGCTCATGAATAAGTCAAGCCGCATTTTTTGGGGTCTTTTCTATGTCCTGGGTAGAAAACTGCGACCTGTCCCAGGAAATGACCTGGAAAATGTGACCTGTCAGAGGAAGGGGTTTTCATTGTTATTTTTGGCTGATATCTGGGGGTTGTATGGTTGAGGGGCATAGGTGCCCCCAAGCATGTTGTGGACATGCCAAAATATATTTGGAAAAAGGGGAATCTAAACACATTTTCATGATGTGGTGTGCATTTGTTTTCGGTATGGTTATGCAGTTTGATAAAGGAAATTTATGATTACCAATCTCTTTTAGTACTGCATATATGAATCAAATGGAATTTTTAAGTTTTTGGGTTGGCATACATGGTGTTACTATCCCATAGAGAGGATTTTGAGATAATGAACTGATGTTCGCCCAAAAAAACCATAGGTTGGTCAACCACAATGTCTATGAGACTGGGTTGCTGATGAAATATGAAGGAATGATGAGGGGTATCATCCCTAAAGTGATCTTGAAGTGATATGGGACTCTAGAGGTTCTTCTAAATGTGGAAGAATAATGGGACTAGAGTCATCAATGACTGGATTCACTAGGAGAGTGGTGGATAACTGCTTCTCCTGGTCTCTCCAATATGGATGCCCCCCTTACCCAAACATCAGGTGTCAATGGAATGGCCACAAGGTGCATGTGATTTGAATGCAAGAGTTCGATGTAAGGGGGAATAGATAAATTCAGGGGTGGTGTCAACTTCGATAATGTCATCATCGTAATAGAAGATGGGGTGACTGATGGAAGAAAGACCACATAACGTGGCAAAGTGACCTTACTCCTCATCATGGGAGGAGAGGTTTGCATGTGCATCATCACTAGGGGTGATAGAGGAGTAAGCAGACAAAGGATCTACCGATGTTGAGACTAGGGAGGGTGCCGAGGGGAGCTCAAGGGAAACATCAGGGGAGGTTTCATCGGGGACTTCTGACCAAGGACCCGTGATCTCGACATCATAAGGGGGAATGTGAATGGGAGCATATGTGTCTTCTGGTGTTGCTGAAGAAATATGTGAGAATAAGGGAGCAGTTGACTCATTGCCCTCAGCCTAAAAATCATGTAAGGATTCTAAAGAGGAATGATACTCTTTGAGGTGAGGGAAAAGTGAGTGTAGTGGCCATGGAAATCATACAAAGTACAAGGGTGATTTGTGCACAATGGTTTGAGTTTTGTGATTGAATCGAGTATAGTGACATATACCTCTCGGATATCAGATTCTAGAAACGTCTCAATGACATGGACTTGAGGTGAGGAAACTCTGGACAATTATGGGTGGTGTGGCAGACAACATCACACAAAGCACACTAGGTGGTATGCTGTGGAGGCCAAGAAGTGGCAGGGTTTATCGGGGTGGCCTTGTCCTTTGATGCCCTCTTGTGAGCTTTTCCCTTCTTACCCGAAGAGGTCACAATGGGAGGTGGTTCATGTTGAGGTGAATGAGGCACTGTTGTAGCGGGAGAAGTCATAGGGACTGGTTGAACCAGGGTCAAAGCAAGATAAGGTTTAGGCTGACCAAGCGGGGTGGCGGCTAGAGGATCGAGGTACCAAACAGGAATCCCAAGAGTCAGGTTAGGAAGAGAGAGGGTGGCCATAATAGGTATAGTGTACACTCCTAGTGGGGGAGCTAGGAACAGTATCTGACCAGAGGGGTAATGACCAGGAGGGACAGATCCAAGACGGTTGAGGCCTATAGGAACCATTCCAGGAGGATAAAGGTGTTCATGAGTACCAACTGAAGGTAAAGGGCTAGGAGAAGAAGGTTCAGAAGGTTGATTAGAGGACATCATGAAAATCAGGTAATCGAGGGAACCAGATGAAAGTGGTTGAGTGGCCACCTGTCCTTCTGGTGGTTGGGTAGCCATAAATCCCTACTAAGGGAAGGGATCGGTAACCACGGCCGGTTGACTAGGTGCAGGACTGGGAGGAATGGAAGGAATGGCTTGCTACCCTCTCAAAGTTTCTTGAGACTCCCATAGTTGTCGCATCTATGGCAGAAGGGGACAATCATGCATATAATGACCATAAACACCACAACACGAATAGGGCTTATTCGTACGAAGAGGCATGTCCTTCTTGGCCTAAGTTCCTTGTTGTTGGTTTATAGTGTTAGGAGCATTACCTTGATTAGGTCCATGATTACCAGGGGCAGCTTTATTTTGATTTCCTTTCCTCTTATTTTTGAGGGAGGAGGATTAATCATGCCCTGATCTGCGTATGCCTGCCCCGGACGGGGTGGTGGTTGTTGTTGCAGGGGTTGAGAAGGAAAGGGAGGAGGAGGTGCTAATGCTGGAGGAGCTAGAGCACCAGGCTTTGAATATAGATAATGAATAGTTTGGGTAGCAGTGTGGTAAACATGAGGTTGGGAAAAAGGAGGAGGCATACCGTATCCTGGATACGTGCTATCGGGAGGGGGAAAAGTGTTGGAGGTGTTGGCCCCACCCTGAGAGGAACCATAGCCCATGGGAGGTTGACCATACGGATTAAAGAGAGCTCCAAAAATACCGTCGGCAACATGAGATTCCCCTGGTGCATTGGCACCACTAGGCTTGGGAAGATCAGGTAGAATGGTATAAACATAACCCGACTGAGCATAGATCAGGTCATATTTTAACGCAATTTGGAGAGTGGCTTCTTCAGTTTGAGGAAAGTGCGATGTGAATTCTTTCCTGATAGGAAACAAGAGAGTCCTAAGAAACCAGTCCATGTAGACATGGTCTTCAAAGGTAGGGGCTTGACATAGGCTCCTTCTTCTCCGTCATTCCTGAACATGGTCAGAAAGGCGGGGTGCAGATGATTAACGGAAAGAGGTCAAGAGCTCGGTACCAGTGTCGTAACGTATGGGGAGCTGGAAGTAAGACAAAAAATATTGGGCCAAAGTTGCAAAGGTGGTATCAGAGGAAGGGGCCTGATTTACATACCACTTAGAATCTTCACCTGTAAGCATTCATTGGAACAACCGAATACGAACAGAGTCATCAGTAATGGAATTAGATGAACACCATGTGTGGAAATATTGAAAATTATTTGAAGGATCTTGTCCAGCAATACCTTAAAACTTTGGGATGTCTGAAGGGAGCTTTTTTGGCATAGCAGGAAAACTATCATCATGGTGTATAGGGTCATTTATCAACTCATCAAAATCGGGGAGGCTGACGCCTGCCATGAATGGAAGCAAGGGTGCTGCCGGAGTAGTGTCCGTGGTGGTCCCACTAGTGGCATTTCTGGCAGGAGGGCTAGGGTTACCACCAGCATTAGGTCCTGCACCAAACATAGTGAAGATGTCAGGGGGAGAAACAGAGGCGGGACGAGAAGGAGAACACAAATGAACAGAAGAATAGTTGGTGTGCGGACTCAGTAGAGGACTAACTCAAACTCTATGTGGAGGAGTAACTCTTGAAACCAGAAACTTAGGATGAAGGCCAAGAAGTCTCCAGGATAAATGCCTTGGTGATGCAAAGGAGTTGCCTCAAACATGGCACAAGGGAAAAAGAGACCAACAAGGGCAAGAAGGTGTAGGATCAAGTGATTACAATGTCGAAACAAGGGAAAACATGTGCAAGATCAATTGACTTCAATGTTTTAGAGTCTTTTCTTGGCGGTGCTAAAAAAGCCCTTTTTCGCTTAGGGTGTGTGTGTGAAGTGTTTAAATTTTAATATTTAAACCCAAATTTTCGTAGAGAAAAAGAAAATGTGTGTTGTATAGCTATAAATAAACATGAAAATGTCAGTATATAGGTATGCAACATAGAAAATAAACAGCTAATAATGCACCAATCTAAACCCAAGGAGGTGGGTCTCTCAACAAATAGTCTATAGGTGAGTAAAAAACTAATCTAAACACAATAAAAAAGGCTAATAGATCTAGCTTCAAGAGGGACAAAGATCTAAAAGACAAAATCTGCTAGAAAGTGGTGCAGAAAACAACAACAAATCAAAGAAAAATTGTTCTAAAAAGAGGTGGCGAAATTCTATCTCCAGGAGGGAAGTGGAGTGCACCCTAAAGGAAAACCAAAACAAATCTAGATGAGATGATTTAAATGGATAACAAGCCGATATGAAGTGGATCTAAAGATGAGGTATCAGATCGGAAAAAAATGGCTGAAGACTTTGAAATTTCAGACAACCTGCAACAGCAAACACTCTTCCACAAAAATTCGAGGGTACTGAAGCCCTAGAGGGCTAGGTTCCGACTTATTTGAGTGAAGCAGAACAAGTACATGTCCAAAACGGGTGGAGATGAAGGTCAAAAAACCCTGAACAGAGGCTCAGCAAAACCCAGAAAACTTTCAGTAAAATACCTGCAGAAAGTCCAGGTCGCATTTTTTGCCCTGTTTTTAGTAGAGGTCACACTTTTTGGGCTATAAAGTGTGCCATGGAGGTCTAGGTCACAAGCCTTGGGAAGAAAAGTGTGACCTGCACTTCCAGCACTCTCGGTGGTAGGTTTCAGAAAAATTTGTCGTCTCAGCTGCAGCTAATGTCTGTCACCTGCGAGATGGGTCCGAAAACATGCGGAAGTTAGAATTTTATAGTTTTAGGGTTTTATGGGTTAAAAAAAACATGCAGAATAATAAAAACAAGGGGCTGAAGAGAAATCCTAGGGTTTTAAGCAGATGGATATGCGAGGATTAGAAAAACAACAACAGTCGTAATGGTAAAACCATGTGGAGTCGCCGATTGTTAGTATGAATCTTGATTCAAAGTTTACGAAAAAATACCACTTTAGCTGCACATAACTTAAAGCCCTAATAGTAGAAATGATTGCTAATATCTTTAGATATGAAATTATATGATCAAGATAAATGCTGCAAAAATCTAGATCTATGCATTAGAAGACATTAAACAATAGAAAAATAAGACTTACTCCATAGATGTAATAGACAAGACAAGAATATATCCAATGAATATTTTTATTAATGGAAACTTGGAGGAAAACACAAGAGGGTGTTCCCTGTTCTCCTCAATAGGATGGGTTCTTGTGAGTCCTCATCACTTCAAATTTAGAACTTTTCTCTCTTAATGGTGTAGAAAACCCAAACAAAAATGGAAAAGTATGGCTATGATTGTGGATCAATAGCCAGACCAAGTGTTGATATCCAGAGTGATTTTTAGGCAACAAAAGGTGACAAATGAATGGGAAAACCCTTCTATTTATAACAAAATATTGAGTTAGTCTAGAGATTGGTGCAAAATTAAAATATTATTAACCAAATCTAGATCCAACTTTTATGGAATATTTTGTTATATTTGTTGGAGAGAAAAGTAATTTGACTTGAGTCAAATCCAACTTCTCCTCCAGCTTTTTCGAGACGTCCTTCCATTGCAGAGAATTAATGAATCTTTTTCCTACTACAATGGCTATTCATTCAGCCTGCCACGCTCCTCAGGTCTCCATTCAGCTCTCCATCCAACTCTCTCTGTTTGCCTGATGCATTTCCTTTCAGCCCTCGGCTCTTGGCCCTGCTCAATATTGGCGCAATTATCCCTTGAAGAATTATGGTGGTGCGAGCTCCTCTCCTGCTATGAAGAGCATCCCCTCACTATCTTGCACTTCTACTCCCTTTCCTGTCATGCCAAGGCACCACAGAATGCGATGTTGACGTGTTGGTGGGCGTCGCCTCCCCTCTATACCTTCTCTGTCGATGGCCATGAGTAGGGATATGAAGTTCTACGTGGGTTGGGAAGATCCAAGTAGGCTCAAACCTATCAACCTCTCTACTCAATTGTCCCTTCACCTCCCTATATCCCCACCTAAATTCTCCAGTATTCATCCCAAGAAACACCAGCATAAGTCCACTCCTCAGTTTGAGCCGATCTTCATTCCCTGCAAGATGAATGCCTTGCCTATGCAGAGGTCTTCCAGAAGTAGCCATTGCAATAGCAGCGGCTCGCATTCCAGCGGCAGTCAAGGTTCTAGCAGTGATGAGAGAAGCAAGGATAAAGACACCAGTGCACTTGCAGCCACCTCCAACCAACTAGATGCTCAGGTGTTACCTCTGCATCAAACTTCTGCCCACGCGCCGAGAGAGGAGGATGATGAGCATTTTTATTTTTGCAGGATTGTGGAAGAAGATCCAAACCCTCCTAAGAAGAATGAAAGTCTACCTTAATTCCAATTGTTGGGTTCTCTTCTCTCACTCCAGTTATCTCATGGCGTTCTCTAGTTTAAATTTGTTTTGGAAACTTTCTCAGTTATGTTTCAGTTTCAGTTTCAAAATTTTTTATGCTGGTTTCCCATCCTAGGAATCTCTTAATTTTTGCTAATTGTGGAGTCGTTTCCCCATTTGTGGAATTCCTTATTTTGTTATCAAACTCTTGACACTTCCCTCTGGAATTGGCTTGCCAAATTCATAGGATGAGCATTGTAATGTTTTGTCATGTATAATATAATAGAAGTAGACTAAATTAGAAAAAAAACAATTTTACTATACTACAGGGTTTTCATGTGAATCACCAAATGTTTCAAATTTTGATTCTCTGAATAGTGCTCTTGTTAGAAAGTATTTTTTTTCTCCATACTGCTCTGTTGCTCTAGGTATGTCTCTCATGCAAATCCCTCCCTGAAATTTTTTGAAAAAATAATGAAATAATGAATAGATTTTACTATTTAAAGAACTTCTTATGAAATTAGATTTAAAAAAATCATTTGTCGCTCATTTTTTAGTTTACCTCTTTTTTTTTTACTTCAAAAAAATAAATTTGCATTTTTTTCCCAATATTTGGTGCGTTTGTTACCAGACAACAACAGTGCGTCCGATAATAAAACCACACTGATGCAGTTATCAGTACATTATCACCAATAACAATAACTCCTATTTTAAGGAACCATTTTTTTTTTTTTTGCTCAAATGCAGGGAGAAAATCTCATAATTATATCAAATGGAAAATTCTTCAAAATCCATCTCATTCGATAATATTTCTCAAAGTCCATCGCGGAGTTCTCCCTATCCATATCCAGACGTAATTACTTTAGATTTTATTTATATTTTCATCATTTAAATTAATTTTTTTATCCATATCAATCAGCTGAATAAAATTAATGTATACAAATTTGCAGGCTCATGCAGATTCAAAATCGTTTTCAGATGCACAAAATATTCAAACAGTTCCAAAACTTCAGAAGCTCTTATCAGGAGCATCATACCACAAGGCGCGGTTGGTAGATGAAAATGGAAAGCCGCTTCACCTTGCCAATTGTAACGTGCCATCTTCTAGCCACAATCCCGGGACAATGAAGGTAATACTTGTTTGGTATAATGCAATTATTTTAATTTCAAACCAATTAATCATGAATTGATTTGCTTCCTAGTTGATATCATCTATTTTGTACCAATCATGTTCAAATATATTTATTGAAATTATGTTATGAAACCAACACCAAAAATAAAAGAGAATATAGATCAACACCTTAGAAATAAGCCACTTCAAGGGGGCAACCTCCAATACATTACATAAATGAAGAATTAATGGATGATACAACTGACAAAACCTCGTTTCTATATATAGGAGTCCATGGAGCCACAATGTAATCGTAGCTGACCTAACAATAATAATGTAAGGGCACAATAATAACAATATGGGGGTTACATGGGTACAAAAATAATAATAACGGGGTTACACTAACAAAAATAAGGGACTATACTAGTAATATAGGGACCTAACAGGCTCCTCTTCTTCAAAAACGTGTTGTAATCAATGCTTGAGTAGCTCTAGGTGCTTCTGTATAAAATTCTCATCCTACCATGTAGAATCTTCAGTGGGTAAGTTCTTCCATTTGATGAGATACTCTGAAATTGATCAATTTCGTAGCTGTCGAGTTCTTGTTTCCGTGACTGCTTCATGTTCCAATATGGTTTTTCCTTCCTCATCAAGTATTGGCAATATTGTTTGAACTAGAAGTTTGTCCCCTATAACCTTCTTTAAGCATGAAACATGGAAAACTGGATGCACTTGAGAAGAAGTAGGCAGCTCCAATTTGTATGCCATGTACCAATATTTTGCAACGCCTTGTAAGGACCATTGTACTTTGGCGATACTTAATTATGCTTCTTAGCTTGCTTGAGGGAAATTTATTTGTCTGGTTGTAGCCGTAAAAACACCTAGCCTCCTAAATAAAAAATTCTCTCACTGCGATGTTGATCTGCCTGTTATTTCATTCGATTTTGTCCCAAATTTAGGTTATCCTTTAAGAGTTGGAGAAATTCTTGTCGATGCTTGATGTGATATTCCACTGCTTGAACCCTAGAATTTTCCCTTAAAAAATATGTGATGGACGGTGGATGATATCCATAAAGCGCCATAAATGGGTTCATTTTTGTTGTAGTATGGAAGGAAGTGTTATACCACCATTCAGCGAGATTTAACCACTTGATCCATTGTGCTTTCATATCAGATTCAAAACAATGAATATATCGTTCCAAACATTTATTAACTATCTCAGTTTGGCCATCGGATTGAGGATGATAAGATGATCTATGAGCTAGTTGAGTACCCAAACAAGAAAATAATTTCGTCCAAAAATTTCCTATAAAAATGGGATCTCTGTCACTTATAATAATCTTCAGGTTTCCAAGTAGCTTTTGAATTGTTTCCATAAATGCAGTGGCAACTGTACTTGCTTTAATGGATGAGATAATGCACAAAAGTGTGCATACTTGGTAGGTCTATTAACTACCACCATGATGCCACTCTTTCCTTCGGACTTAGGTAAACCTGTGAAAAAATCCATTGAAATCTCCTCCTGACATTGACTTGGAATGGATAAAGGTTGTAGAATACCTGGGGTCTCAATGGTCTCAACTTTATTTTGTAGGAAAACTAAACATTCCACCAAAAACTGTTGAATATCAGATTTAAGGCCATCCCAAAAAAAATATTTCTTCACCCTCTGGTAAGTTTTTGAAAATCCCAAGTGTCCTCCTAAAGGAGAACTGTGCAATTCCAAAAGAATATTTTGTTTTAGTTGGGAATTCTTGCAAATATATAAGAAATATTTGTACCATAAGGAATAATTTTTCCAAATAAATGTATCAGATGTACTAGGATCTTGGTGCAACTTTTGAATGAGTGTTCACACTTCTTTGTCCTTCTTCCATTCATCCCTTGCTTCGGTTATCCAATCTAGTTGGATACTAGAAATGGAACAAAGAAATGATTCCACCTCTTCATCCTTTCTTGAGAGTGCATCTGCAACAACATTTAGCTTTCCTTTTTTGTAGATGATTTCAAATTCATAACCCAATATCTTTGTGACCCCTTTTTGCTACTCTTCTGAAGATAGTATTTGTTCCAAAAAGTGTTTAAGACTATCATGATCATTTTTTACCTTCAAGTGCCTTCCCATTAAGTAAGGTCGCCATTTCTTTTGTGCATGTAGTATTTCCAACATTTACTTATAATAAAGACCATTTTGTAAATACTTTCCCTTGATTGGACGAATTTTAAAAGAAATGGATCTTCGTTCTTGCATTAAAACAACAGCTATTTCATTTCCTGAGGCATCACATTCCACAATAAAGGTTGTTGTGAAGTCTGGCATAGCTAAGACTGGTGATAGACACATTGTCTCTTTAAAATTTTCAAAGGCCTTAGTTGCTTTAGGAGTCCATGAAAATGCATATTTATTCAATAATGTTGTTATAGGTGCTGCTATTATCCCATAATTCTTAAAAAAAGTGTGATAATACCTTTTTAACCTGAGAAATCCACGGAACTACTTTATTTTTGTGGGGAATTTCCATTTCTTAATGGATTTTTTTTTTTTAGGGTCTACCTTAACACCCTCGTCAGATACAATATAACCCATATATTCCACCTCTTGTACTCAAAAGAAACATCTGGATGTTTTTGCATATAATTGTTTCTCCTCCAATAGTTTGAGCACCCTTTCAACATGTGAACATGATCCTTCCAAGACCTGTTGTAGATTAGTATATCATAAAAAAATACTAGCACACATTTTCTAAGGAAGGGTTTGAAAATGGAATTCATCAACCCTTGAAATGTAGAAGGTGCATTGGTAAGTCCAAAAGGCATGACCAAAAATTCATAATGACCCTCATGAGTTTGAAATGTTTTTTCAGAATATCTTCAGTCTTCATTCTAATTTGATGATATTCTGAATGAAGATCCAACTTGGTAAAATAAATTTCTCCATGTAATTAATCCAATAATTCATCAATCACAAGAATGGGAAGTTTATCTTTAATAGCGAGCTTATTGAGCTCCGTATAATCTGAACACATGCACCATGATCCATCCTTCTTGTGCACCAATACTACTGGAGCAGAGAAAGAAATTTGACTAGGTTGAATTATACCAGCCTCTAACATTTCTGCAATCATACATTCAATTTTTCTCTTTTGGACATAAGGATATTTGTAAGGCCTGATGTTTGGAGGAACACTTCCTGGAATAAATTGAATAGCATGACCATGATCAAAAATAGGTGGGAGTCCTTTGGGAGTTTCAAACACCTTGGAATGATTGTCCAAGACATTTTGGAGATCTGGAGAAATAGATGATTTTGATGTTGGAACTTCTATTGAGAATAATTGCATAATTACACCTCATTGTTCTTTCTTCAGAATAGTTTTCATGACATTAGAGCTTATTATCTTTCCTAGCTTCCCTGGGATACCTGATAATTCGATTTCCTTTCCTTTTGAAAAAAAATTCAAAAGAAATTCTTGAAAATTAAAAGCTACCGTCCCCAAAGATTGTAACCATTGTGCTGCTAGTACATCATCAACACCTCCCATTGGTATGGAAATCATTGGAATATTCAATACATATTCCCCCATGTCTAGCTTGATATTATGGCATTTTCCATAGCAATTTATAGTTCCTCCATTTGAAACCATCACTTGACATTCTAGTGCTAGGTATAGGAAACAATTTAATTCCTTGGCTACCTTACAATGAATAAAATTATGGGTACTACCTGAATCAATAAACACTATTACCTTTTTCTTCTTGATATGTCGTTCTATATTGAGAGTTTGAGGAGAGGTAATTCCTTCCAATGCATTATACAATATGGTCAGACTCATTTCTTCCTCTTCTGGCATTGGTTCCTAGTTTATATCCTCTTCTTTTGAAATTTATTGTTCATTTTCTTCCTCCTCTTCACAATCTATGTAAAATAATTTATTCTCAACACACTTATGACCTTTAGTGTATTTTATATCACAACTATAGAAAATCCCTTTTGCTCTATTTTCTTCAAATTTTTGTGGTGTCAACCTTGTAGGTTGTGGAAGTCTAGGAGTAGCAACACTTCCATCTTTATAGATGTGAGTGGTAGGCTTCCTTGTCTCCATAATTTTACATTCAATTTTTCTTGCCAACTTGAATTCCTTCTCCAATGAATCAAGTTCCCTAACACAAACTTCATGTTGGATGTTATCCTTTAAAGTCTGTATGAAGACGTCAATCATGTGTTCCTTTGGAATATCAGCTAACCTTATATTCAATTTTTGGAAGTCCTAAATGTGCTCCACCACTAAACCCTTTTGTTTGAGATTTATCAATTGGCTATTGAAGGTGTTGCTCTTTGTATCCTCATAATGTGCTATCATTTCCTCCGTAAAAATTGAGCAGTGAAAATTTTTTTACGGGAGAAAAGCCATTGATACCATATAAATGTATTTTGTTCTAAATGTAAAGTTGCAATGCGTACCTTTTGTGTGTTTTGCACATTATTGAGCTCAAAATATTGCTCCATATATAGTATCCATGTTACGGGATATTTTCCATCAAAATTCCTCATATCAATCTTTGGAATATGGTGGTTCTTTAATCCAGCATTATATTTTATGAAATGACGATTAGCATTTATTTTTTTCTCATCATGAGTTTCATCTACTATCTTTTCGCCATTAGGAATCATTTCTTGTATCAAATTTGACAAGTCTTCCTTCAAACCTTCCATTTTTTCTTCCATACCATTCATAAAACCATCCATCATAGCTTCCAGACATTTCTTTAAAACATCCATTTCATTTTTTGTTTCTCTTTGCAAGAGGGAAATTTGGTGCACTTTCTCTTGTAATTGTTGAGCCCCAAAGATGTCCTTTTCCACCACATTTAACTTCATTTTCTTTGTCCCTCATCAATTATAGGCTTAAATGATCAATAGGATTGATTAGGATTACATTAAGAATGTATATAATGAATAACTTGCTATGTTTTCATGATTTTGTTATTGTAGCAATTTTTTACTAGACTCGGCTACAGAACGCAGTCATTCTGTAGCCAGTCACCTATTCTGCAACTATCTTCATGTTTACATAGGTTCCAGGTGTCACCTCAAGGAAAAAAACATATGGTCATATTCCACATCATCTCCCCATAATTTCTTGCTCTCCACGAAGTCTGAGCTCGAGTCTACAGGTGGTTATGCACGTGGGAAACCAAAACTGGGAGATATACTTCTAATAGGACAAGGACTGTACATATGTCCTTAATCATAGTACGAGGCCACCACCAAAGTCCTAGTTTGATTTTAGTTGGGAAAGAAAATTATTCATGTTTTATCTCAAATATAGCTATGTAATTTTGTTATAAGTATGGCTCGGGAGACCGAGAAATAGTTAGCTAGATTTATGTTTTATTGCTAGATCTCAGAGGACCGTAATACTCTATTTTGAAGAATTTCTCCTTTAATGAAAGAAGCATCACTTTATTGTAAGAGCTGAGTCAATATTGAGTAGATTTGCGTGCTAATGCGGTGGTAGAGGGCCCCTTCTACCTGAGAAGCTTTGTTCATATGGTTTAGATAAGTAACTTAGCCTTGTTTCATTCTTAGTTTAATCAATTTTCTGAACTGTGTGTTTTTTTATACTTACTTGTAGCGGATGCCACAGTTATTCTTATCCTTACAAACTCTTCCAAAATACCACTAACATTCGATGGGATATAACTGTAGTATTTTAGGAGTTAGCTGCATTCCTTGAACTTTATGTTTTTTTTGTGCTCAATGACATCAGTTGTTACAGCTAGTCTTGTTCTTATTAATCTCTTCCAAAATATCACTAACTCCGGATGAGACATAGCTGTGGTGTTTTAGAGATTTGTTGTGTTTTTTTGAATTTTATGCTTTCATGTTAAGTTACATAAAATGTTGCAGCCAGTCCTGTTCTATAAATTATTCCAAAATACCACTAACTCCGAATGAGACAGAGCTAAAACATTTCAGTGATTAGTTGCATCTTTAGTCTAGTTGTAGTACTCCGGAGGTAGATGTCACTCTAGTTTAATTCTGTCACTATATTTCAAGTTTGATAATGAAACTCCATTTCAACTCTGTTCACTGTATTTCAAGTTAGGTTAATGGCATTCTAGTTTAGTTGTGGTCATTGTGTTTCAAGTTTGATCAATTGCATTCTAGTTCAATGTTATCCATTGTTCTTTAGGTTGTATTAACTGTCAAAATTAGACTTCACGGCCTTCATTGTTTACAAACTACTCTTGTTTTGACTTTCTATTAATGCATCATCATATGAATAGGAATTAGTGATATCAGTTTAAGGCCTTGATTGTTCTGCAATATTTTGCAGCTTCACAAATAAGATTTTTTCCAAAACTAATATAAAAAATCTCTAACTTTCGGATGAGGCTTAGTAGTGATAAGTTGAGCTGCAGAATGGATTAATATTAGCATTACAAGTTAATTCAGAGTATAAATCTTATCGTGCTACAAATAATCTTTTCCAATTGTGTTCCAATAAACTTCTAGCCATGGATGAGATTCTTTGTAATATTTTAAGATGATTGTTTACTTAGGAGAACCTCATTTTCACTAAACTTGTCCTTTTCTCAAGCTATTCCAACATATTTCTAATGAATGAATTGGATGAGTTCATGTTATGAGTTATTGAGTTCATGTTGTGATTTATTTTCTTTCTATGAGTCATTATCAAACTATGCATTTTATGTTCTTTAGTGCCATATATAGTTTAGAATAGGTTTTGCTATGTTTTAGTGTAACCATCCACTTCTCTTTACCAACACTTAGTTTTTTTCCTTTTTAACATAAAACCATAAAACCAAAAACATCTGAAAAACACTAAAAAGAACGTAGTGAGAAACAGATACCTAGGCACATATAGTGCACCTCACTTCAGCAGTTTACTAGCCCTGGTTGACAATTTATGACCTCAACTTAGGAACACTAAGTTGAGAACTACATTTTGGCGCCGTTGCCGGGGAAGTGAGAAATAGTTAGTTTTTTTTCTTACCTCCCAAAAACAATGACATGCATAGAGAAAGAGACTCAAGGGGTAGATTCATAAGAAGCAGAAGCTTGATTCCTAGGACAACACTTGTTTCATCAAGACCAAGAGCCAGCACACCTCCAACTCAAACCCACACTCCATCCTTTACTAGACTCCCAGAGGACTTAAGATCAGATATTCCATTAGAAATACCTTCCACTTTAACCACTGAACCTGTCTTAGAAGAAGATTCAAGGATCCCTGCTAGAGGCACAAACTCTTCCACTTCCATAGAAGAATCAACTATGGCAGAAGAAGGGGGAGGAGGAGTCTTTAATGGAGAACACACACTATTTGGAGGGGGTAGAGGTAGAGGTAGAGGAGAAGGAGGTAGAGGTGCAGAAGGATAAGGAGGCACAAGAAGAGGTAGAAGAGAAATGGGAAGCTCTTTTGGGTTTCCTATAGTAGATGAAGAAACCAATGCAATTATGAAAAACATTTCACCCTCTGTCCTTCCAAAATTTTATGGACTTAAAACTGAAGATCCTGAAACCTTCCTATTTAAATTTGAAGTCCTACGTAGAACTTATGAATACTTACAAGATGCTCAAAAACTTAAACTATTTCCTTCAACATTGAAAGGAGCAGCATGGAAGTGGTTTATGAGTTTGATCAACAGTTCTATTAGGACATGGGAAGACATGAAACAATAATTTTTAGAGAGGTATTTGGATTAATGTATGCCAGTTAGCCATAAGGAGGAAGTGTTTAAAATGCTACAAAAAGAAGATGAAAATCTGGAAGATTTGTTGGAGATATTTAACTACAATATCAAAAGAGAAAAAATGGAAAACCTAGACCAAGACACCTTGAAAGCTCTCTTGTTGAAGACAATTAGGGATGCATGGTTAGATATCCTTAACATGATGGGAAAAGGGGATATATCTCAGCTCACATTACCTGAAATAGTTGAATTATGTATCAACCTTTCAAGAGGGAAATCTAAAACTGTAAAAGGACCAAGAGACCCTGCTCTTGCAAGGACAAGTAAGTCTGCCTCTGGGACAGTAAGTAGGGCATAAATAGGAAATATGCTTGATGAGTTCAAATATGATATATTGGGGAGTCTTAGTGAACAAATATACACCCTTAAGTTACAAAACAAGCAAAAATCTGAATCTGATGCCTTAGCAATATTTTGTCCCAAATGTAGAAATAAACATGCCTTGAGAGAGTGACCTTTGGATGAAAAAGTTGTAGAGACTTGTGTAATTTGTTCAGAAAAACATGAGACCAAGAATTTTCATTCACTTCCTGGTCTTAAAGTTGTCTTTCAAGAAGAAACTCCTACAAGTTCCATAGAATCTCTCAATTTTGTGTCCATGAGGCCTTGGCAAGGACCTCAAACACAAGGATTTCATGATCATTTGTATAATCAACCCCCACCAAATTGGAATTCTTGGTAGCAACCTTAGCCCCAATTTCAAAATCAATCACAAACTTGGGCACAAGGAGCACAAAATCCCTATGGAAGATACCCTCAGTATTATCAATATCCACCATCCTATCCACCATATCCACATTTCCCTCCTCAACAAAATTTTCAACAAAATCCTCAACAAAATCCTCAAAATCCACAACATCAAAATCAACCACTTCCATTACCATTTCCTCAGAAAAAAAATCAATTTCCTGCCCAACCCATACCAAACCCCAACAATAAAAATCCTCAGAACACATACATGATAGAAGACCAACAGTTTCCAACTTATTTGATCACTCCCTTAGACCTTAGTGATGTTCAACTTAGGTCTGGAAGAATACTTGGAAAGAGGAAACCTTCTGTAATCATACAAGAGCAAGACAATTCTGAGGAAGATTCTCTACGGGTAAATAAAAGTCTTGAAGAGAACACAACTTTCCAAGACTCAAACATTGAAAAATCAAAACAAAAAGAACCAATAATTTCAACTCCTATATTAGAGCAGCCATCAACATCCACTTCTACACCTCCCTTTCCAGAAATATTACAAATTGATAGGGGTGTAGAAAAACAAATTATGGTGCCTAATTATGATTTCCTAGATGAGCTAAGAAATGTTTGTATTAAGATCCCATTATTGCAAGCTATCAAGGAAATTCCAATCTTAGCAAAGACAATAAAGGAGTTGAGCATGAAGAAAATAGGAAAAAGAATAAGAGAGACAAAGAAAATTCAACTGGCAGGAAAAATAGCAGATATCATGATGGGTAAGATTGTTATTCCAAAGTATCTAGACCTAGGAAATCCAGTTGTTAAAATTCACATCAATGGAATTGAGATCCAAAACACACTCATTGATTTAGGAGCAGCAATCAATATCATGAGTAGACAAATCATGGATAAATTGAAACTTCCTAATCTTCTCTTTACACCCACATTATTACAATTAGTAGACAGATCTGTGATCAAACCTGATGGGGTAATAGAAGACATTCCAGTGTCCCTAGATTCTTGGGAGTACCCTGTGGATTTCATGATCCTAACTCCTAAGAATAATCTAGGAGGACATCATGTTATATTAGGAAGACCTTGGTTAGCTACAGTTGATGCTTTCATTAGTTGTAGATCTGGTGATATGTACATCTATGATGGAAGTTCAGCCAAGAAATTTACCTTGTATCCTCCAGCAAAAACAATTATAGAATTAGATGATACTCAATGGATAGAGGATGAAGAAGACTTACAACCCCTCTTCACAATTTCAGAAATTAGTGAAGATAGCCAGATTCTGAATACCTTAGAAAACTTTGAATCCTCTTTGGAATATAAGCATGAAAAATTTCAAGAAGAATCCAACATTGAGTTTTTATCATCAAGGAAGATGTCTCTTTACTCCATGGATAAATTTGGCAGCTCCACAATTGAGATATTTCCAGGCAAAACTTTAAACATAAACAAGAACCTAGAAAAATTTCAACAAGAAGAGCTAGTCAAGATATTACAGAGACATTCTTCTGCATATGCATGGGAGTACACTGATATGAAAGGGATAAGCCCCAAGACTTGCACTCATCACATCTATATAGAGGAAAATTGTAAACCAATCAGACAACTTCAAAGACAGATGAATCCAAATCTTAGGGAGATTGTTAAGGAAGAATTGCAGAAATTGTTAAATGTTAACTTTATCTATCCCATTTCAGATAGTCAGTGGGTTTCTCCTTTGGTAATTGTGCCAAATAAAAATGGTAAATGGAGGGTATGTACTGACTACCGGGAATTAAACAAAGCTACTCTTAAAGATCATTCTCCCTTACCTTTCATAGATCAAGCGTTAGATACATTAGCTGGGAAAAAGTACTTTTCATTTCTAGATGGGTTTAGTGGCTATAACCAAATTCAAGTAGCACTTGAAGATCAAGACAAAACCACATTTAACTGTCTTTGGGGTACATATGCTTACTGAGTATTTCCATTTGGACTATGCAATGGACCCACAACATTTCAAAGGGCAATACTAGGAATCTTTTCAGATCTAATACATGATTGTGTAGAGGTATATATGGATGATTTCACAGTTTATGGAAACACATTTGAAGAAGCCTTAACAAACTTGGAGAAATTTTTAAAGAGATGCAAAGAAGCAAATCTTTCACTTAGTCATGAGAAGTGTTTTATGATGTTTATTGAAGGAATTGTTTTAGGACATCGCATTTCAGGGGATGGGATTAGAGTTTATGAGTCAAAAGTTGAAGTCATCTCTAACTTATCTATTCCAAGTTGTCAAAAAGATTTTAGGAGTTTTCTAGGATTCATAGGATATTATCGAAGGTTTATAGAAAACTTCACCAAGATAGCATCTCCATTTTTCAAATTACTTACCAAGGACTATGAATTCAAATGGAATCTTGATTGCCATTTAGCCTTTTAGACCCTGAAAACAAAAATCTCTGAAGAACCTATTTTAAGGGGACCTAATTGGAAGTTACCTTTTCATATTTCAACAGATGCCTCAAATACAGCTCTAGGAGCAGTATTGGGACAAAAAGACATGATTCCTTATGCCATCTACTATACCAGTAAAAATTTGACTCCTTCAGAGTTAAACTATACTATAACTGAAAAAGAGTTTTTAGTTGTTGTTCATGCCATAAACAAATTTAGACACTATATAACAGGCTATGAAACTTTTGTTCACACAGATCACTCTACAATTAGATATCTAATGAACAAATCAATTACTAATGGCAAAGTCATAATATGGTTATTGATTTTACAATAATTCAACATTACCATTCTAGATAGGCCTGGAAAACAAAACACAGTAGCTGATTTCCTATCTAGACTCCAAAACATCAAAGACAATACTCCAGTTGAAGATCAATTCCCTAATGAATATCATTTTGCAATTTCTACTCAAACTCCTTGGTTTGATGACATTGCTAATTATTTAGTTTCAGGGAAATTTCCTTCAATAATGAATGCAAGATACAAAAGAAAGATCATTTATGACAGTGCAAAATATTCATGGATTGCTAATGAGTTATACAAAACAGGTCTAGATTTTATCATTAGGAGATGTGTTCGGGAATATGAAATGCCTGAGATCCTCAAGGCATGTCATGATGAACCTTGTGGCGGACACTTTGCTGATAAAAGAATAGCTTATAAGATCCTTCATTTGGGATATTATTGGCCATTCCTTTTTAAAGATGCTAAAGATTATGTCAAAAGGTGTGATAGTTGCCAAAGGGTAGGGAAACCTTCTCCTTCAGGTGAGATGCCATTGTAGCCTCATGTACATATTGAACCTTTTGAAAAATGGGCTTTAGATTTTGTAGGACCTATTAGTCCTCCATCAAGACAAAAGAAATATATATTATTTTGCAATGATTATGTTACCAAATGGGTAGAGGCCAAGCCATTACTTTCTGCTACTCAAGCATCTGTAGTTAATTTTATTTTTGAGGATATTTTTACTCGTTTTGGTGTCCCAAGGGAAATTTTTACAGATCATGGAGCTAAATTTACATCAAGGATAGTGGAACAAATTATGGAGAGGTACAAAATTAGACATAGAAAATCTACTCCCTATCATCCACAAGAAAATGGTCAAGTGGAATCTACTAATAAGTTCATTGAAGGGATCCTAATGAAGACTGTTCATTTACATTGAAGAGATTGGGCGGATAGGCTTCCTGAAGCCTTGTGGGCCTATAGAACTACATGGAGGAGCACAACAAGCCATACTCCTTATGAAATTGTTTATGGAAAGCAAGTTTTGTATCCCATAGAGTTCCAGATTCAAACTTTCAAAATGGCAGTTCAGCTAGGACTTGATCTAACAGAGGCACAAAAGCACAGATTGGAGCAGATTAATGAATTAGATGAGATTAGACAAGATGCAGTTCAGAAAACAAGTATAGTCCAACAGCAAAGGACTAGATGGCATGACAAGTACATCAAGGAAAAGAAGTTCACAGAAGGTGACTGGGCTCTCTTGTTTGATTCAAAGTTCAAGGATTTTCAAGGTAAATTCCAAACACATTGGCTTGGGCCATATGAAATTATAAGAATTTTTGACAATGGAGCAATAAAAATCAGGACAATAGATGAAGAGAATGTCACTTTTCTTGTAAATGGTCATAGATTGAAGTTGTATCACAAGCCACTTTCAAGAGAAGAATTTGTCAAGAGATTTCAGGAAAACAGTGATGTGAAGTTAATGAAGAAGAATTTTTCTTCTTCATCAACTTAGTTGAATTTTCTGAATTCAAAAGCATAAAAAATAAAATAAAATAAAAATAAAGTATAAACATGAAAACTAATCACTGATTAGCATGTTTATACAGAAAAGATAGAGTGAAAATTAGAATCTTTCTGACACTTTAGCTTTTCAAGTTTGTTCTTTTTCTGCAAGCAGCTATCATAAAATCATAAGTGATTCACATTCCACTTATGATCCATTTCACTCCATTCATCCATACTCCATTTCATTTCATTCATCCATACTTCATCCATTTCATTCCATGGTCCACCTCATTTCCATCTCAGAGTTTTAAGATTGATTTCTTTCTGCAATTGAATAATACAGATCATAAGTTGCAAGTCACTTTCCATACTTCACTCCACTTCATAATTGTGATTCATTTCATTCCATTATTCACTTCACTCATACTCCATTACACCATACTTCATTATCCATTTTTAACTCATTTCATACAACATTCCCTTCATGCTTCAAACCATTCCATTTCATGTTTCAAGGCTTCTATAGGTACATTCTGAAATCATTCAGACATTCTGCAGCCAGCGAGACATTCTACAGCTAGTCAGACATTCTGCAGCCAGAGATCCTGAAGTCACTATCCAGTAATCATCTGATTTAGCAGCAAATTGATCCTACATATCCAAGACAACAAGCAAAAAATCAAAGGAGTTATGAGGACTGAAGATCAATAATTTTCAAAGGAGGACAAGGCATATCAAAACCACAAAAAAAAAAAAAAAATCAAAGGAAGGGCAAAGGTAAAAGTTATGAAATTATTATAGTGACAGATCATGAAAGTTTTAGCATAGTTAAGCCATGTGTGATTCAGAAAGTTTTTTTAATTAGTCGTATTGATCATGCTTATCAAACCTATCATAAAAACTTTGGACAAAATCCCTTTCACTCCGCCATTCCAAATCATCATTTAAAACTTAAACGGTTAAGTACTGAAGTGACCTGAGCAGTCACGTCACTAGCCCGAAGCATTTAAGTGATGATTTTGAAATTACATGAGAATTTTTTCCGCGGTCTTTTCTTCTGTGATAGCTCTCAACTCATTAATCCGTGTGAATCACCCTCACCGCATTATACTCATTTCATAACTACTCCATATCATTTCTTTCCGTAGCCAACTCTTAGCCATTCTGGTCTGTAAAACAGAGGAAACATCTATGGAGTAAAAACATCTCTTTAGCAACCATTTTCACCGTGAGCAGAGGAGCAGTAATTTGAAGGTTGAAAAGATAAGTTATGGGTCTCATATTAGGAACTGAAACAGTTGGAACCAAGTACTTGGAAGGCTATCCACAAATCATAGAAATGCTACAGCAAGCTGGGTGGTTACAATTCTTGGAAAAAATTAATGGTTTTCATAAAGAAGTGACTAAAACATTTGCATGGTCCTTCAATGGAGCAGAGGTCGAAATAGGAGATGTTAAATTCACCATTACAGAGGCTTTCATTGCAGAAGCAATGGAATTACCCAAGAAAGGAGAAAATTGGTTCAAAAATAGAGAATTTCATAATGAGGCATGGAGGAAAATACTTAAAACACCAGGTATGGATGTTTCCATTTTTAAGAAAGGTATTCCTAGCTCGGCACTGAAGAATAAATGGAGGAACATGTTGCTCATTTTGCAAAAATTTATAACTTGTGAAGGAAGATTTGGCACCCTCTATGTTCATCATATTCTATTAATGATGCATTTCTTAGAAGAAACAATCAGTTTTCCCTTTTTCCTACTTCATAGTCTGAAAAGAATGGCCTCTAATGTTCAAAAGAGGGTTCAATTTCTAGAAACCACTTTGTATCAACATGGGTTAGTCAAAATCTTAATTGAACATCATTTGGGAAAAATGGGAGATAATTGGGATGAGTTTCTAGTGAGGAATCACTTTGAAGAACCCAAGGAATCTCCACCTGAAGGCAAACCTACAAGAAGAAGCAGGAGAAAGGAAATTTCCAAAGTTGTTGAAACTAAAACTGGTAAATCAATACAAGATGAAAGTGAAGAGATGATTTCTGATAAATTGGCTCAAATTAAGAAGCAGCTTAAGAAGGAGAGAATAATAAGAAAATATGCCAAAGACAGTGGAGAAGGGCCATCTCAACCGAGACGGAGCCACAGGCTTAGAGGTATACTAAAGAAAACAAGGGTTAGACAAACTGGAATCATAAACGTTGAGGATGAAGAAACACCTACTGCTAGATCACCTGAGTATTAGTATGAGGAGGATTTTGATGAAGGGGCTCCTGAAATAGACCCAGCACAACAAGAAATTTACAATTATGTTGAGACACTAGAGAAGAGAGCTTCAGAAAGTAGAAACAAAACTCCTAGTCCACCAAAATATGCAATTGATATGCTAAGAAGAGATAAATATGAGTTAGAAGTACTCAATAGGCATATCAAGAATGAGAATGAAATTTTAAGGGAGCAGGTTAAGCTCAAAGGTGATATGAATACCACTCTATCTCTACAAATGAAAAAGTTTCACAAGGCCAATGAAAGATTGAAGAAGAAAAACAAAATGTTAAGTAGGGCACTTATAAATTTGAGATTCAAGTTAGTCATAAGGAAGCCCAGAAGGACATTGACTGTCAGGAAAAGCAGAAGAAGAGGCTTAGATTTCCTAGCATAGGTCTCAGAGTACATGGAATAGTTGCATGAGGACATGCAAAAGCCTTGCAGTGGGGGTATGTTGAGCCCTAAATATGTCCTTCTTTTCCACCACATTTCACTTCATTTTCTTTATCCCTCATCAATTACAGGATTAAATGATCAATAGGATTGATTAGGATTACTTTAAGAATGTATATAATGACTAACTTGCTATGTTTTCATGATTTTGTTATTGTAGCAATTTTTGACTGGACTCGGCTACAGAACGTAGTCATTCTGTAGCCAGTCAGCTATTCTGCAGCTATCTTCATGTTTACGCAGGGTTCTAAGTGTCACCTCAAGGAAAAAAACATATGGACTTATTCCACATCACTCCCCCATCATTTCTTGCTCTCCATGAAGTCTGAGCTCGAGTCTACAGGTGGTTATGCATGTGGGAAACTAAAACTGGGAGATAGACTTCTAATAGGACAAGGACTGTACAGATGTCCTTAATCATAGTATGAGGCCACCACCAGAGTCCTAGTTTGATTTTAGTTGGGAAAGACAATTATTCCTGTTTTATCTCAAAGACAGTTATGTAATTTTGTTACAAGTATGGCTCGGGAGACCGAGAAACAGTTAGCTAGATTTATGTTTTATTGCTAGATCTCAGAGGACCGTAATACTCTGTTTTGAAGAATTTCTCCTTTAATGAAAGAAGCATCACTTTATTGCAAGAGATGAGTCAATATTGAGTAGATTTTCATGCTAATCTGGTGGTAGAGGGCCCCTGCTACATGAGAATCTTTGTTCATATAGTTTAGATAAGTAACTTATCCTTGTTTCATTCTTAGTTTAATCAATTTTCTGAACTGTGTTTTTTTTATACTTACTTGCAGCAGATGCCACAGTTAGTATTATCCTTACAAATTCTTCCAAAATACCACTAACATTGGATGGGATATAACTGTAGTATTTTAGGAGTTAGTTGCATTTCCTTGAACTTTATGTTTTTTTTGTGCTCAATGACATCAGTTGTTACAACTAGTCTTGTTCTTATTAATCTTTTCCAAAATATCACTAACTCCGGATGAGACATAGATGTGGTGTTTTAGAGCTTTGTTGTGTTTTGTTGAATTTTATGCTTTCATGCTCATTTACATAACATGTTGCATCCAGTCTTGTTCTATAAATTATTCCAAAATACCACTAACTTCGAATGAGACAGAGCTGAAACATTTTAGTGATTAGTTGCATCTTTAGTCTAGTTGTAGTATTCCGGAGGTAGATGTCACTCTAGTTTAATTCTGTCACTATATTTCAAGTTTGATAATGGCACTCTAGTTCAACTCTGTTCACTGTATTTCAAGTTAAGTTAATGGAATTCTAGTTTATTTTTGGTCACTGTGTTTCAAGTTTGATCAATTGCATTCTAGTTCAGTGTTATCCATTGTTCTTTAGGTTGTATTAATTGTCAAAATTAGACTTCACGGCCTTCATTGTTTACAAACTACTCTTGTTCTAACTTTCTATTAATGCATCATCATATGAATAGGAATTAGTGCTATCAGTTTAAGTCCTTGATTGTTCTGCAATCTTTTGCAACTTCACAAATAATCTTTTTTCCAAAACTAATCTAAAAAATCTCTAACTTTCGAATGAGGCTTAGTAGTGATAAGTTGAGTTGCAGAATGGATTAATCTTAGCATTACAAGTTAATTCAGAGTAGAAATCTTATCGTGCTACAAATAATCTTTTCCAATTGTGTTCCAATAAACTTCTAGCCATGGATGAGATTCTTTGTAATATTGTAAGATGATTGTTTACTTAGGAGAACCTCATTTGCACTAAACTTGTCCTTTTCTCAAGCTATTCCAACATATTTCTAATGAATGAATTGGATGAGTTCATGTTATGAGTTATTGATTTCATGTTGTGATTTATTTTCTTGCTATGAGTCATTATCAAACTCTACATTTTCTGTTCTTTAGTTCCATATACAATTTAGAATAGGTTTTTCTCTGTTTTAGTGTAACCATCAACTTCTCTTTACCAACACTTAGTTCTTTTCCTTTTTAACATAAAACCATAAAACAAAAAACATCAGAAAAACACTAAACACAACGTAGTGAGAAACAGATACCTAGGCACATATAGTGCACCTCACTTCAGAATTTTACTAGCCCTGGTTGACAATTTATGACCTCAATTTAGGAACACTAAGTTGAGCACTACAGTAATTTTGATATTTCATGTTGCATTTCTTCATCTTCATGAGCCATAATAGAGCCTGATGTAGGCTTAATGGGTGTTAAATTATTTTTAGGGGGAATTTTAGAACCCAATACTGATATATATTATACAATATGCCCTTGGAATCAATTCAAATGGATTCTTCAAACAAGACATATGCAATTTTGAAAAACAATACACACCTTTTTCTTTCTTTTGAGGAGCTCGATATTGAAATTGAATTATCTCTATGATTTCAAACCTTCAATATCTTAAATTCTGCCATATAGCAGCACTCTGAATCTTATCTTGAATGCCGTAGGTATGACCTGATTTGGATTCTTCAAGGAAAAGTTATGCCCAATCTCCCACAATGACCTAATTATGGACTAGTTTAGTAGAGAGAACTTGTACGACACGCCACATGTCACTGTTTCCTCCTTCGGTTCTAAAATTGATATAAATGAAACTACAGTCTGTGTGCTTGTGGCCACTTTTTACATAATTCCAATCTGACGCTCAGAGAGAGAGAGTTATGATGATTTTCCCACAATCACCTCTTTGAGATGAAATTCGGGAGCCTGAACAAACCCTAAATTCCACAGATCATATCTCTGAACATATTGCGAAACAAGATCTGAAATTTGTATAGGAAGTTCCTTAGGTTTTTGGCTTCACTCTATAAAAATTTTCACTTCTAATCCTCTATAGAAAAAAATTTATAGCGCAAATTCCATGATGACCTGTTTTAGGTGGAATTTGGGAGCCTAAGAAAACCCTAACTTCCACAGATCATATCTACGAAAATATTGCTAAACAAGATCTAAAATTTTTACATGACGTTCCTTAGGATTTCCACTTTTCGTTGTAAACATTTCAGTTTTTGAAACCTCGCAGAAAAAACATTATAGCGAAAATTCCATGATGACCTGTCTGGAGCAGCGAAACCCTAAAATCCAAAGCTATGATACCAAATGTTATGAAACCAGCTCCAAAAATAGAAGAGAAGAGAGATCAGTGCCTTAGAAATAATCCACTTATAGGGGGAAACCTCCAATACATTACATAAATGAACAATTCTTGGATGATACAAATGACAAAACCTCCTTTCTATATATAGGAGTCGATGGGGCCACAATGTAATCCTAGATGACCTAAAAATTATAATGTAAGCACACAATAATAAAAATATGGGGGTTACAGGGGTACAACGATAACAATAAGGGGGTTACAATAACAACAGTAAGCGACTATACTAGTAATATAGGGACCTAACAAATTATTAGGATTATAGGATGATGAGCGACCTACCTACCATCTTCTGTTGCACCCCGCCACAATGCCAAATCGAGAGAAAGTTGAATTAACAAAAAAACTCGGAGAGGAACGATACCAAGAATGGTTGAATCAACCACCTAGTCAATTCCCACTCTGTCAAGATTCACCAATTATGAATGACTACAATAGTAGTAGTTCTTCACAAGCTCACAATGGAGGAAATCAAATAGAGGTTGGTATGGATGATTACTTAAGGGATATGACCGATATGAAGAAAATGTTACTAGATTCATTCCATAACGATGATCAGCTAGGGGATGATGCTCATATCGTTGATACCTTTTTCGAAAGCCTTAAATTTTGTTCCTCCACCCCTCACTTTGGACTTGGAAGTTAGCTAGATTTTACCTAGTTGGGGACAATGATGTTACTGTACAAATGGAAAGAAAAGTTTGGATTTTCGAATCCATGTTTCTCAGAAATTTAGAGGTATTTGACTATCAAGTCCCTTATATTTTGAGAAATATTTTCACACAATCAACATTACAAATGGTCAATTTTATGAACATTAATAATTAGGAATTTTACATTTAATATTGTCCACCAAGTACATGTTATTGAAATATAAGGTTCTTCCGAGTGATAATGTATTTCCTAGTAGTTGCAAAGAGGAAATGAAATTGCTGAAAATATTGGGTGTTGAGTACATATAATATCATGCATGTCCAAATGATTGTATTCTATATAGAGGAGAATATGCAGACAAAGAGATATGTCCAAAATTTGGGCATGACAAGTATGATAAATAAAAAAATAAGGGTAAATCACGTGGTCATCCTTTTAATATATTGAGGCACGTGCCTATAATTTCAAGGATTCAAAGGCTCTTTCATTGCAAATAATTAACTATGTTGCAGGGATTATTATAATATTTATTTTTTATTAATTGGTTTTCATTGTGTTAATGTTAAAATCATTTCACTTGATTATTTGCAATTATGTTGATCTCGAAAGCAATGCACTCTATCAAGTAATTTTTTTTTATGTCAATTCCTAAAATAATACAACTACTTGATTTCTTTAAATGGTTTTTCACTATATCATTACTTAAAAAAATGAACCCTATTATATATATGTGTGTGTTTGTGTGTGTGTGATATCCTCAAAATTAAAAAAATGTATTAATTTATACTTTTATTTTTGGTATGTAAGATCATAATAAAATAATGATAATTCTAAACATGAACTTATTTGCATTATTTTCTAAACTTTATTATGTTACAAAAATTCATATTCTTTTAGATTTTTTATTTTACAATTATTTATAGTCATACCAATTTACAAATTTACAATTATGGTAATTTAACAATATGTATGGTATACATTTTACTTACGGTAGTTATGGTTCAAAATTGGCAATTAATTTACAATTTTTTTTTTTTTTACAAATTTATAAATTTTACAATTTGGATAAAATTGAATCATGACAATACATACAATTACAGTTACAATTACAATTACAATTTTACAATTCCGCAATATAATTACAATTACAATTACAATTTTACAAATATTTTACATACAATTACAATTAAAATTACAATTACAATTACAATTACACAATTTTATAATTACCAATACATAATATTTAATAAATATCATGATTTAATATTAAAAATTAACATCACAATCATGACAACCATCGTACGAACATCATATTCTAAAATACACATTGAAATTAGCTAACATCATCTAATCACCATGATCATGAACATCTAACAAAACACAAACATTTTATAACATCATCACAAAACAAACATCAAATATACATTTAATGTCAAATAACTGCTGTCAGATACACATCTATCCGTGAGCACATTAAATGAACATATCTAACATGACATAACAATATACACATGATGATGAACACAAACATGTAAATTAAGTACATCAACATGAACATAAAATACATTCACTATATATATAATTGCATAATGCCAAAAATATACAACTGTAATAGAAGTGCATATAAATGACAAATATCTCAATGTAATACATCAATACTATAACTAGTACTCGAGGGCTACTCACTCGATGGTGCCTCATGCTCAGATGGATGTGCCTTCTCAACTAGAGGTGCATTCTCAGTTGATGGTGCCTGCTGGTCAGATGGACGTGCTTGCTCGGGAGGTGCCTGCTGAGATGGTGTCTGCTCAATAGGTGTCTAATGAGATAGTGCAACCTTCTGAGTGGATGGTGCCTACTTGGATGGACGTTCCTACTTAGGAGGTGCCTCCTTAGATGGTGTCTACTTAGGACTGGGCTCCTACTGAGATGGTGCCTACTTAGAAGATGCCTACTTCAGACTAGATACTAGATATTCATCTCTGGCGCAAGGTGAAGGAGGAGGAGGTGGAGTACTAGAATGATCACTCCCCTCGTGATCATGATCATTCGATGAGTTGATGTGTCACGCATCGCCATAGCACCTATCCCTCCTAGCTACTAGTAGCATCGACGCTTCGACGATATGACGCATAAGGCTCATCATATCATGGGGCATGTCCCTCGAAAACCCTTTGCACGTACTATTAGCATGGATCTCACTGATCGTCACAGGGAGGACTCCCTTATCAACCAGGATTCTACACATTTAGTTGCCAAACTCCATATTGAATCGAACGTCTGCCCAACGCCGCATGCCCGTGGGTATCTGCACTTGAGGAGGTCTGTCACCCTAATCCGTGGCCTCTGTCGTCTCCTCGTCATCTACAGGATCATCCAATGGGGGTGGATTCATGTCCCCAACAAATGTGGCAATATATACAAAATATATAGAACATAACAATAATTACATAATTTCATTAAAAAACTTAATAAAAAAATTAAAGAACGTGTTAGAATAAATTTTATTGTAATTAATTAAGAAAATAAAATGAAACTATATTAATTTAAAGAAAACAATAATGTTACCTCTAGCATCTCGTGGCCCATCCTGTGTGAAAAGGATGTTGGTACACCCTTGCAAATCCAAACCCACGTAAGGAAATATCACCATCACAAATATGTGATCATCAACACTCGCTAGTAGCTCCAGTGCATCACTAGATATCCTAGCCTGATACTCGGACAAGCCCCTCTTAGGCATCATTTCACCCCACATCTACATTCGTACATGTAACATTAGCCTACAAGGCTAGCAGAAAAAAGTAGGCCTCATCTCTAGAAACCTCTCAAAAAATAAACAAAATAACTATGAAGCAAAAGGGAATGTTAAGGATTCTTGCCAATAATAAGTTGCTAGACTCGAATAGGCTATGGGAGGACTTCATTCAGGAAGAGTTGCGAGGCGGGGATATTCATCCAACAAACAGGGCATATGAGGATGTGACACTTGCAGAACAAATGAAGGGTAAGAAGAATAAGGACTTGAGGAAAGTCAAGTGTTTCAACTGTGGCGAGATGGGTCATTTTTTGTTGAGATGTGCGATGAAGAAGGAGGGATATGACAAGAAGAAGAAAGGGAAGCAATTCATCGGGGTTGCCACTTCTATTGAGATAGTTGCTTTCACTAGGAGGTTGGAAGAGGAGAAATTTGTTATGATATCTTATTTCTCACATGGTACTATCGATGAGGATGAATGGTATGTGGACAGTGGTGTGACGAAACATATGACAGGGTCATAGGAATTCTTCATGACTCTAGCTGAATGGGACCCGAAGTTACACATTGTGTTGGGCGACAAGAGTCAGAAGGAGATCCTAGGATCGGGAGTTGTGCCATTCAGGATGGAGACAAGACAGGTGATGCGGATCCAGGATGTACTATTTCTACCAGGAATCAGATATAGCATGATGTTTGTCTTGATGATCGAGAAGAATGGGTTTGGGGTTTTCTTCGAAGATGGGAAGGAAAGACTCATACCTAGAGGCTCTAGATCTGTGGGTATTCTACTTGGAGTTAGAGAGAATGGTATATATAGGCTAATAGTAAATCCTATGGATCATGGGAAGAAGAAGTAGGAGGAGAAAGTGCAAGTTCCAAAGAAAACAAGGTCTAGGTTCCAGAAAAGAAGTTCCAGGTTCTATATGTTTAGAGGGAGTCAAGATCTAGCGGGAGCTTGCAAATTCAAAGGGAAATCATAACCTCAAGAGGAGCACGGTCGCTGGGGGAGCAAGGGTGCTCCTACAAGTTCCAATAATGAATCATGGAGAGAATGGAAGACATTTTAGGAGAAGAATAAGAAGCAGGATGCCTCCAGTGATAACGACACTTCTGAGAGAGGCACAATTCATACTACAGGGTTTGCTGCAGTGGTGAGCATCGATATTCGGGCGAGTGTTGAGAGTAGTGATGATGATGATGAATTACTTCCTAGTATTGTAAGTACCTCCCTCACAAAAAGGGATTGTTGATTTTTTACTAGCTAAGGAAGTACTCCAAGCTCTAAGGTTTAGGGTTTGGAGGTTGGAGCACCACAAGAGTCACTTATGGACATGGAACCCAAGGTTGGGGTCTTTCACCCATCGATGTTTGGGCCAAAACCATGGAGAATTTTGGACATGTAATGGATGGAGATGATAGAGTATGATGAGGAGAATCCAACGCTTTGAGAATCATTGAAATCTAAGATGTCCTTGATGAGTTATGAGTTTTTGAAGGTCGACAATGATTTACTCACACATAAGTCATGTAGGCTTCTTTTGGATGTGACAAAATACATGTATATTTGAATAGCCCTTATAAAGTGTATAAATAGAAGGTCAGAGAACTAATTTTAGGAATCGAATGTGCATCCATTCATAGGAGATCTACCTTTGTGGTATTCGATTTAACTAGGGAGGTATAACAAACTTGTTTGGGACTATTTTTGTGGGTATATTTGTCATTTATAGGGCCGCAGTACTACATGAGGTTACAACATTGTTAAGGGTAGTCTGGTGGATGTCTTTGGGATAGTTTGAGGTGGATCTTCCTCCCAAGAAGTAGGCCGCATTACTAAACAACACCTACAAGTGGGCCGTAGGATTGTTCTCTCTTGGAAGAGGGTCGTATGGTTGTTAGAAGTTACAAGAAGGGCTGTAGGTAGAAACAGGACCCTAGGAGCTCATTTTTTGGGTGTGATATGGCCTAGAACAATAGTTAATTTTGGGGAAGTTAGTGTGGAGGAAGGTCGTAGTCCAGGGAAACGTTTTGGAGCAGTAAAAGAGGGTTGTTTTAGGTTGTGAACAAGCCTTAACTAGAGAACCAAACCTACAATAGTGACATTAGCCCTTAAGGAGTCAAAAGGTATGGTATTAGTGTTGAATTCGATGTTAGAGGATCATTCCTATTGTGGAAAGAATTGATTGCAACCTGTGAGAGCCATTTGGAGGACTTGTCTCGATGGTTGAAAGCCCCTCCTAGGAGCAAATCTCATATGGAGGTATTAGGCATTATTGGACTGGTGGAGAGCAACATGTTTATGGCCCAAAGTGGCCCTTGACAATTATTCATAATGAGGACTTGGCACTAGAAGGTTGGGTGAAGGATTGAACCTAATGTGTAGCTCTTTGATGGACAAAAGAAGCTACTAGCTTGGCATATTAGACCTCAGGTGTTGGCCAGCCTAGAAGAGCAGATTAGATCATCTCGTGTTCATTGTAGCAGAAGTGATTTGTAGCATTGATAGCCCACAACCCTCCTGGAGACTCTATGTGTTGTCACTTGATGGAAAAAGGGGAAGCTAGAGAGAAGAATGGGAGTGAAGGACCGACAAGATGAGATATGACATAGAGATAGCAACGAGATTGTCAGTGTATATTGTATTCTTGTACTTGTGGATAATTGAGGGCCATTATCTCTTGTATGAGATCCCTGGAAAACTGTATTATATGTTAATAATATAACAAAGTTGGGTTACATATATTATTGTTTCTTTTCTTATTGTGCACATGATTGGCTTACTGCATTATTTTGTTATGTTTTTCTACGTAGCCTTGTTGAGATTCTTGGTTTGGTAGCATGAGAGATTTAATATTCTATCCTTGACCCAAGGTCATGGAAATTCAATAGAAGGGGTAGGTCTAGAGAGCTACCCATCTCTAAGATAATATGGTCAAATCAATGTATAAGAGGGATCTCTCCATCCCTTATATATTTAAGAGGAAAATAAATCCAATGACATAAGGGGAGGCTAAGCCTCTGCAGGAAGCCCAATCCTATAAAAGATCGTATGCCCTCAATAAAAAAAAGGACTACAAATTTCTAGGATAAATAAAGACAATATTAGAGTACTGAGCAGCAACACCCCTATCTCTGAGTAGCCATGACTCACTATAGCCACTTTTCCTCACTCTAGATTTATTTTGTAATAGTATGTTCTAGACAGACTTTGAATTTCTTGTACATATTCCAGGGGAAACCATTATTTGTGATTGTTAAATATTTTGAGTATTTCTTCCCTAAGCAGTGAATGGATGTTCGTAAATAGACTCACTACAATAGGAAAATGTCCATTCTGGGAAATTTTCTTGGAAGCAGAAAGCCTCGAGGTGAAGCTATTTGGTAAGATATTCCCTTGTTCTATTCATTAGTATGGGATCATACCTTGAGTATGGGGCAGCTGCTTCTCTTTAAGGGCAATCATTTGTTTTCATGTTAAAATAACGATGATTGGGAGCTCTTTGGAAAAGGGACGTAGAGTAATTACTGCTCCAGGAATTGAGTTGGATTGTTATCGAACACAATAATTTGATTTGAAACATGGTACATTTCGTGTCCTTGGCTAGGGATCAACTGTATATGTTTTGGAAGCCACCGACGTAGCTTCAAGAAAAAAAAAATTTCATGCAGAGCACACTTTCTTTTCTCGGGGTATCAAGAGTAAATAAGGGACTTTTCAAAACCCTCCCCTCAGCACGAGGCAACCATTGTCCCTTAGAATTTGAGCATTGAGAATGCCCATCTATGGTTGAGATATCAAATATTATATCACTACTGCTATGTAAGCTATATTTGGCATCATCATCGTCAAAATAACTCATTTTAGGGCTCCAATAAATGTAGTGGATTCTCTTGCATCCAAACAATTCTCTACCATTTTCACCTTATAAAACAAATGAAGACACAACCCTAAAAAATTGTTGCAGAAACTTCATTTACAAGCAGGAGCATGACATCGAGCTTTGACGTAGAGATCCTTTCCCATATCATTAGTTTTTATTGCAATAAAACAAACAACAGAGTAATGTTTTGATTTTTTACAATACCTGATCAACGTCAAACTATGAACAAAGTGTGTTCAAGCAGTATTCTGCCATTTCTCCAACTATGCCATCGCCTTTCTCATGTGAACTGGATTTAAAATATGCATTCCTCCTTAAATAAAATTACCCTATATGTACCATTTGCTGAAGCTTTAACCTTTATTTTATCAAATTACCCTATACTTACCATTTGTTGAAGCTTTAACCTTTATTTTATCAAATTACCCTGTACTTACCATTTGTCGAAGCTTTGAGCTTTATTTCAGTTAAAATTTATTAGTAAATAATGCTTTTTATAAATAAAACATAGTTGGTGGTAGAGTTTGAGCATAAATATTTCATATTTCAACCACATTGGCACGTAAATATGAAAAGGTTTAATGTTGTAAAAATGATTTTAAAACAATATTTTAAAATGTTAAATTAATGGAATTAATATATATGTAATTGTAATGGAATTAATATATATATATATATATATATATATATATATATATATATTTGTAATTGTAATTAATGGAATTATATAATCTTTTTTCTTTGTATTAGAAATCACAGTGTCATACGTTTCTAGAGTTTGGATTTTAAACACAGTATAATAGCTGAAATTGGGAATATTTTTTTTCTATATTAGCTTGGACCCATCTAACTCAAGATCTACTAAGTGCTAAGAAGGATCTAACTTTTTGAGGTGAAAACTTTATTTAGAGTGAATAGAGATTTGATCCCTCTAGATACTTAGTAGATCCATAATTAATATGGATCTAGGTTATATATATACATATATATATAGATATATATATCAAAACCTCTAGTATTTTACCTCAATTTTATTTTAATTATTAATTTTCTTATCTTCTGTAATGTGATTAAGTCAAAATGTTTACATAGAAATAAAAATTACCTAACACGACATTACATCATCTCTTCCATACTAGGTTGAAGAACCCCTCTTAGCGCAATAATTCAAAATTATTTAGTAATGCATAAAGTTTCTAGTAACTTGTTAACAAAAACAAAATTTGCATTCAAGTATTATATTATTTTTGAATTTTTTTTTTGATAAGCCCTTATTTTTCTCTGTAGCTTTGTTCACATCCTAAGGTATTGGAGCATAGAGGAACCTCCATGTAGCTTATGCTCTTGAGCATAATGATATTCTAGTTCTTTAAGTAATCAAGCATTTTTTTTTTGTTTTTTTTATGTAACTAGGTAGTGCCTAGGTCAGGGTCAACCTACTTATTGGACGTTGTAAGAATATTGATCCACCCACAATGGGATTCTTATCACAAGGATTGTGCGAGGATTTAGTCAAGTCTGCACACCCCTTGGGAATTTTAAGTCCCCCAAAGTGGCTTCCGCTCCTCATCCCCTCCTGATGAGGCTTGAACCTATGACCTAGCGAGAACTAAACCCCACGTAAACCAACTAGTCTACATCTTATACATTGTACTTGTTAGTTTGTCGTATTCTTGTTCTTGGACTATAGTATTCATTTACATTAATCATTTTTTATTTTTTCACTTATTATCTAGTCATATATTTTAGTCCTAGACTAAATTATTCATTTAAGTTAGTCGTTTTTAGTTTAGTCACTTATTATCTAGTCATATATTTTAGTCCTAGAATAAATTAGTAATTTAAGTTAGTCATTTTTAGTTTGGTCACTTATTATATAGTTGTATATGTTAGTATGAATACTTTGTCGAAGTGTACGAAAAAAGACCACTTTAGCTACGCATAACTAATAGCCCTAACATCAAAAGTGGCTGCCAATATCTTCAGATCTGCAGTTAGTTGATCAAGAAAAGAGCTGCAAAAAACCAGATCTATACATAGAAAGACATTAAGCAGTAAAAAGAAGGGTTTGCTCCATATATCCAATAGATAAGACAAGAACAATTTTTGAAAGAATTTTTGTATTAAGGGCACCTGGGAGAAAAACAAGAAGGCGTGTCCAATTCTCCTCAATGGGATGGGTTCTTGGAAGTCCTCAGCACTTCAGATCTAGAATCTCTCTCTCTTGTTGGTGTAGAAAACCCAGACAAAGATAGAACTCAAGGGAGCTCACACAGCAAATAATGTAGAAAAATGTGACCAAGTGTATAGATCCAGAGTGATCTAATAGGCAACAAAAGGTGAAGAATGGTAGGAAAAACCCTCCTATTTATAACGAAATATTGGGTCATTCTAGATCTTGGTGCATGATTAAAATAATGTTAACCAAATCTAGATCCACCTTTTATGGAATATTTTATTATATTTGTTGGAGGGAAAAGGTATTTGACTTGGGTCAAATCCCTTTATTTGTCAAAAATAAATAAATAAATTATTTATTTATCTTTTTAAGGAAGTGGTTGAAAGATAATCAAATAAATAATGATTTATTTAATTATTTGTGGGTGATTTGGTCATATTTAACGAGGAATATTATCTAAATAAGATTTAAATAATTATTCCTAGAAAATAATAAGATAAATAAAGGTTTATCTAATTAATTTCTTTGTTTTGGGTTAAACATGACTAGGAATAATGATTAAATTATGGTTTAATTAATTATTCCATGAGGAAAATCAAACAAAATAGGTTTTTTTAATATTTCCTTTTGGGGTTTCCTGTTTAGACCATAAACAACCTAATAAATGTGGTTTATTAAGTTATTTTACATAGTGAAAGCAATTTTACTTAGGGTAAAATTGGTCTTACATGGTGTAATTGGGTCCATCTAATGATAATAGGTTAGATGACCAAAAAATGGTGTAACATATTGCCCCCCAGCGTGCGAGTGTTAGGAGCAAATCGTATGACCGAAGTACGTTGTAAGAACTCAATCACCAGACATCAAAAGGGAAGTCAGAGAGAGAAATGTAAGGTAGACTAGTGTGTTGAAGAACTAGACCCTGAGGAGACGAGACTCGCAGGTGCAACAAGTCTCTTTTTATGAGAGGGTACCTGTGCTAAAGGCGGCGGGGGAGGCATACCTATGCCCGCTGAGACAAAGTACAAAAGAATAGTGTGTCCAGTAAACAAGGGACCGAACCATAAAGTACAACCGGCATAAACATGAGCTAGATAAGAATACAATGAGGAATCCCACATACATGTTGTGCCTGGGATAACAGCCAGGACTTATACAATAATATCTGAGTACATGAGATACAAATACAACCCAAATGCCCCCTATAAGTGGGGAAGGGCTCACAAAATCTGACTGATACATGCAAATCAAAGAGGCGCTGCAAGCGGCTAAGGCCGACATCATCAAATATATGGAGCTGCATCGAAGGCTGAAATGAAGAGGTCATCCGGGCATGTGGGGGGCTACCTGCAGGGCCACCCCCTCATGAGGGCTGAGACATCTCACACACACCCGGGAATCACCAAGAGCTGCTGCTGCATCATTGAACCATCAAGTATACGGATCTCGATCATGCTGAAAGGAGCTGGAGTGGAGAAACAATCAAGTCAAAGGGAAATGAGAGATCCCTTTGCCTGATCCGAGGCACCGAACAAGAGTGGAAGCTGGAACCAAGGTACACCGCCCTCTAGACCTGTCTTCTGGAATGAAGGAGCTGATGTCGATAGAAGGAGGTCCGCCATAGGTGAGGCAATGAGAGATCCTCAACTAAGGCACGAGAGAAAATAGTAGAGCGACGGACAGACTGACACCAATGATGATGGGGAAATGGAAGGGACTGAGTAGCGAATGGACGACTTCCCTTGTTAGAGCATAAAGGGCATGAATGACATGGCAGCGACTGACGCAATATCATAAGGGATAGGGGATAGTGGGACTGAAGGCCATAATGTGCGACACAAGAGAGAGACCAAGAAATGAAGGATGGAGGGCTATAGCGGGGTACAAAGGGACTCGGGATAGACTCCATGAATGCGATGATGACTCAACTTGGATGCTCTAAACAAGGGCGAATCGATGGTGCTGCCACACAGTAAAGGCCCAATGGGGGACCATGAAAACATGAGTACAAGATGGTAACTCATGACGAAAATCGACACGAACAAAGACAAGTAAGGAGGAAAAATGGTGCCCCAAGTACAAGTGTCGTAAGTGAGGAAATTCGATTTTAAGGAGAGGTGAAGTGACCCTTCTTGGACAAAATGTGTCCTGGTGAAGTATCAAATCACAAAAAACTAATAGATACCCATTTTAGGGCTCGGTGAGAGCTTTCCAACGGTGCAGACGGTTTGTCAAACGGGGCTACGGTATGGTCGCAGCAGGCGAAAGAAGAAACAAGGGTTCTCTTTTAATAAGGCAGTTTTCCCTCCAAATTCACTCATTTGCTAGTGTTGTTGTGGTGAATGTAGAGAGGAGAGAAGGCCCTAAATCTTGCGGCGAGCGTAGCGAACAAACCGACCGTTGGAATCGAGATCCGTCAGTGGCAGGTAAGAGGCCTAACCTTACTCTTTCAATTTGATGGATTGAAAGTTCAGTTTAGGGCCCAAAAGCTCAGTAACAGACCCTCCTTCATCTCTACGGCCGGGTCACACTTTTTGGGCCAAAAAGTGCGACCTAGGAAGCAGGTTTCAAGGCAAAAACTGCGACCTGTCCCAGAATTGGGCAGAAAAGTGCGACCTGGAAGATGAGGGGGTTTTGGTGCTGTTTTATGGCTGAGAGTTGGGTTTTTGTGTTTGGTTATGATATTCCCTATCTGTATGCTGACAAAGATGATGTTTTTGTGCAGATATGGCAGATATACGGGTTAACTGGAGAGAGAGAGACCTGGGTACATTACGGGCAGAGATCCAGGCAGATCAGGGTGTCCGTCGTGTGTTGGCCAGGTTTGGGGTTCTAAAGTTTTTGGAGAATCCTTTGATGAGAGCGGGAGAGCCTTTTTTGGCCCAGATTATTAGTTACTGGGATCCAGAGCATGAGGTATTTGTAGTGCAGGGGCACAGGATCGAACTGACAGTCCAGGATGTGTATTTCCTGACGGGTCTCCCGCCACTGGGGATGGTAGGAAACACGCAACCAGTATTACCGCGGGGGCGACATATCATGGAGTTTGTGGAGCGACATTGTCGACCGGGTCTCCAAGTCAAGGGGACTCAGATACCGATCGGGGATCTAGAGAGATTAGAGACCCGTGCAGTGGCCGCAGCGGTGCTGCGTATCCTGGGCAACCAGGCGCTCCATCACATCACTGGGGGGCAGATGATGATTGTGGAGAGTGTGTTGAGTGGGACCTACTATGGGTGGGCCCAAATGATGCTGGTGTCGCTAAAACGACAGTTGTCGCTCTGCAAGTAGCAAGTGAACCACGATTGCTCGTATGGGAATTTATTGTGCACCTTCTTCTTTGAGAAGATCCTGACCTTACGACCTCGGATACAGCTCCCAGATGGGGGCCCAAGAGAGCCCAGGATGCACCAGTGGGGGCAGCTACTATGTAGAGGAGGAGGAGGGGCGGTCGGGTGAGTGTTTCGACCTGAGTTCTTTGCCCATTGGGATCAGATGCCGTTATACATTGACGACTATCCCTATAGTGGGATGACTTATTGTGGGGATCTAGACCTGCCACTTCTGCCTGGTCGAGTATGGGAGC
Source organism: Pinus albicaulis (assembly GCA_034641835.2). Lineage (NCBI taxonomy): Eukaryota > Viridiplantae > Streptophyta > Pinopsida > Pinales > Pinaceae > Pinus > Pinus albicaulis. The sequence goes on from CM076583.1 coordinate 1,152,172,014, forward strand.
CCGATGGTAAGTGACAGATTACTATTCTTGTATGGGCATGTTAAAGTTATTGAATAGTAGATATGGTACTGATTGATGTACTTTAGGTATGAAGATTAGCTCCGGAAAAATCGGCCGGATATATGGGACACCCGGCAGCCTCTGGAGCTGCAGGGTTGAGTGGGTCGAGAGCAGCGCGCAATGAGGATGCGGCCGCCCTTCTGGAGGACATCCGCCGTAGATGCGAGAGGTTGCTGACCAGAGTTTCAGAGCGCAGGTGGCAAGACTTAGACGACCAGTACGTGGAGGCATGCATTGGTCTTCCCTCGGAATGGCGAGGTGTCATGCGGCGCATGGCGATGGCTGGTCAAGGTATACGTGATCTACGAGCTGCAGGGGCAGAGCCATTGGCTCGGGATCCGCCAGATAGTGAGTAGGTGTGGGGCATGTGGTGCCCCCTAGTGTGTATGTAGGGGCAGGTGGTGCCCCCAGTTTTGAGTTTTTGCAACATGCTATGGGCATGTCATATGTATCAGAGTAGATGGAATCTAAACACATGTTTTGCGACACATATTATGGATATGCATCATTTTTTTAATGATTATGAATGTTATTGTCTTGTATGAAATGCGTGTGATAAATGCCAATCTAGAACATGGTTTGCAATACTATCTACATAGTGATTTTGTTCTCGAGGTACATGGCTGAAAGTTATGGTTTCAAATTCACGTATCAAGAGTTTCACTCGTAAATATCGTCTAAACAGCACAGGGTTATGCACATGATAAACACCATTTAGTTGCATGACAAGAAGTAGGGAATCCAAATGAACATGCAGATGGAGGATGCGATGAAAGAGGGCATCGGCTAAGAGACCATGCACTGCATCATATTTGGCCTGATTGTTGGTGGCAGTACCAATGCAGACCTCATTTGAGAGAACAAGGGCATGCAAGGGGGTGAAAATGGCCCAACCTGCCGAGGCTAGATTCTGGGAGTAACGACTTGCACCATCGGCGTAACCGATAAAGGGGAGGGACGGGAGGTCCTGCGGAACGGTGTTACAAGACAACAAATGGGGGGAGGAGATACAATGACGGCAGCGTGAGTGGATGGAAGACATCGAGTGGCAACTGCGGGAGGGAGTGTAATGAGAAGGATGGATATGGCTCATATATGAACTAGAGGGTGGTATATGAGGGCTATAGGAGGAATGGCTGGGACTCGGGTTGCGGAGATCAACAGAGATATGGGTGGAGTGATCTCGTAAATGGGTAGAAACGAGGAGGTCCAGGGTGGTCGTTGAAGGGGGGTCAAGCAAGGCCACAGGGGAGGGTGCGAGGGGACTGGGCTCTAAAGGTCGCACAGAGGAGGATATGTAAAGAATGGTCGTATTAGACTCCGTCATCTGAACATCAGGGGGGGGAATGTCGATGGGAGCGGGGGGATCCTCAAGCTGACCCGAAGCATACTGCGCGAGTATGGGAGAGAAGGATTGATTTTGTTCAACCTCAAACTCTCGGACTACTTCTAAAGAGGGGTGGTAATGCGTCAGGTGAGGAAAATGGTGGGAGTAATGGCTATGCATACCGCACAAAGCATAGGGTTTGCTAGTGTGAATAGTTTTTGGGTTCTTGGTTATGGACGAGGACGGAAGAGAAGGGTCAGAGAACGTAGACTCAGGGAACACGACTTTAACCATGGGTTGAATGCGGGGCAACTCAGGACAAGTATGGGTGGCGTGACCGATGAAATCACACAAGGCACAAGGCTTTGCGGGCGGGGGAGGCGCAGGGTCAGTCGAGGTGGCCTTGTCTTTGGATGCCCCCTTGCGAGCTTTGCCTTTCTTTCCTGGAGCTGTCACCACAGGGGTATGGTCTTGGGGAGGTGCAGGGGGCATGGTAGCAATAGAGGAAGCAAGGGGGACCGGTTGAACCAGTGTCAAAGCAAGATAGGGTTTGGTGTGACCATGAGGGGTAGCGGCTGGAGGGTCGAGGTACCAGACGGGTATTCCCAGGGTCAGGTTAGGGAGAGAGAGGGTGGCCATGACAGGGACCGAATAGACTCCGGGAGGGTGCGCTAGGAATGGTATCTGACCAGCGGGATAATGACCAGGAGGGACGGCTCTGAGATGGTTAAGGCTTGGGGGAATCGATCCAGGGGGATAAAGTGGTTCAGGGATACCAGCTGTGGGAGAAGGGCCAGAAGGAGGAGGTCCGGCTGGCGGGGATGAAGGGCTAGGAGCGGGTTGCGGTGGGCGAGGTTGAGTCTAAGATTACTGACTAGCTGAAGCGGGTCGCTTAAGGGCAGCCCAAGACGATTGCATCATGCAAACATTCGATAAGCTGGGATCAGAGATGTGAGGAGGGGGAAGACTAGGAAAAGTTCCAAGAAGGGAGGAATCTTTGTAGATGCCAGGGGAGACACTAGTCAAGGAATCGATGGTTTTCTTATTGGCTACAGAAGATATGGTCGTCTCAGGGGAGGAATGAGACTTTGGCTCATTATAAGTCAACTGGTCGATGGTGACTATCTTTCCATTGTGAGGAAAAGACATCCTGCAAAAAACCGCAGAGGGGACAGCAGACATGGCATAGGTGTAGCTTCGCCCCAATAGAATGTTGTAATCTAGAGGGGCGTCGATGACTTCGACGTCAACACAAACAATCTTACTGGAAAGGGTGATAGGACAATTACGGAAAAGGCTGATGGGCTGGGAGGCGTGGCCGTCCCACGCTCGAAGGGTGATTGTGGAAGGGGCCAAGTCAGGAGATCCAAGTTGCTTCCAAACCGAAGTGGACATCACACAGGTGGATGCCCCGTCATCAATTATACACCAAGAAATGTTGGCGTTCTGGATTTTGACTGGGATTTGGAAGGCGACAGAAGCAGGAAGAGGAGGATTTTCTGATTGATGGGCGTCGAAAACAATCATTTGGTCATCAGCAGGATCTACAACGCCCACGGCAGATAGTAGAGCCTTCTTTTGGGAAGGGCACGATTGGAGGAGTTCCAATGTGGAAATGGCAGCAGGAGATTGCGCCAAACCATCTAATATGCTATACGAATGAGCAGCTCGACCGGAAGCAGCATTTCGATGTAATGGTCCCTTAGGAATCTTGGTATGAACCTCAAATTTGGGTTGAGGGATATGTAAGGGGCCACTGGATGTCGAAAGAGGCTCTGTAGAACCTGAAGAAGGAGGCTCGGGGGCAGACTGAGTGGGAGGCTTGGGGTACTGGCAAGACCGAGTTTGAAGGTGAAGGTTGACGGTTGGGGAAGGATCAGAGTTCATCATAAGGATCTGGTAATCGGAGGAACCAGAAAGGGAAGGTGGAGTGACGACCTGGTTGTCAGGCGGTTGGGTAGCCATGAATCCTTGCTGAGGGAAAGGATCAGTAAACACAGCTGGTTGGGTAGTGGCCACATTAAGAGGAAGATGAGGGGAGGCGTGTTGTCCGCGCAATGTGGCTTGAGACTCCCACATCTACCACATCTAGGTTAAGAGGGGACAGTCGTGGGTGTAATGACCATAAACACCACAACACGAACAAGGCTTATTTGTGCAAAGCGGCCTGTCCGGCTTGGGATGAGTGCCCTATTGCTGGTTAGCAGTGTTAGGGTCAACACCTTGAGGAGTGGGTCCATGAGTACCAGGGGCAGATTGGTTTGGATTTCCTCTCCGCCTTCTTTGAGAAGAAGGGGGATTAGTCGCGCCCTGCTGTGCAAATACTTGCCCTGGAGGGGGCTGTAGGTGCTGTTACGGGTTGGAGGAGGCAAGGGAGATGGAAGCGCATATGCTGGAGGAGCTGGTGCACCAGGCTACGGGTAAAGGTAATGGTTAGGTTGGGCAAAAGGTGGAGGCATGCTGTATCCTAGATACATGCTACCGGGAGGGGGAAGAGTGCTAGAGGTGTTGGCCCCTCCCTGAGGGAGACCATAGCCCATAGGAGGTTGAGCATACGGATGAGAAAGGGCTCCAACGATACCGTCGGCGGAATGAGATGCCCCTGAGGCGTTAGCGCCACCGGGCCTGGGGAGGTCAGGGAGGACGGTATAAACATAACCAGACTGAGCATAGATTAGGTCATATTTCAAGGCTATTTGGAGGGTGGCTTCTTCGGTTTGAGGGAAATGGGAAGCGACATCTTTGCCAATGGGAGCTAAGAGAGAGCGAAGGAACCAGTCCATATGGATCTGATCTTCGAAGAGGGGAGCTCGACATAAGCTTCATCTTCGTCATCATTCTTGGACATGGGCGGAAAGGTGGGTCGAAGAGGTTTGCTTGAAAGAGGTCAAAAGCTTCGTACCAGTATCGTATCGGAGAGGGAGCTGGAAGTAAGATAAAAAGGCTTGGGTAATGGTCGCAAAGGTGGTATGGGAAGAGGGGGCTTGGTCAACATACCATTTGGAAGCTTCGCTGGTAAGCGTGCATTGGAACAACCGAAGACAGATGGAATCATCGGTAATGGAGTTGGAGGAACACCACATGTGGAAAGATCAGACATGGTTGGTTGGATCTTCTCCAGCAAGGCCTTCGAACTTAGGGATGTTGGAGGGGAGCTTGGTTGGCATAGCAGGCCAACCAACATCGTGGTGGATAGGGTCATTGATCAACTGATTGAAGTTGGGGAGGCTGAGGCATGCGATGTACGGCAGCAAGGGTGTGGCCGAGGTAGTTCCTGTGGCGGTTTCGCTAGTAGTGGTTCCGGCATTAGGGCCGGGAGCATCGCTAGCGTTAGGCCCTGGACCAGACATAGTGAAGGTGACAGGGGGAGAACCAGAAGGAAAAGGAGAACCCAAAGAATCAGAACAGGAGTCGGAGTGTGGACTCGGAGGAGGACTGGCTCGACGAAGACGGGACGGAGCAGGTCAATTGACCGGAAACTGAGGGTGAAGGCCAATAAGTCTCCGGGAAGTGCGCCTTGGGGGTGTAATGATGACAACACAAACACGGCACAAGGGGAAGAAGAATGACCACAAGGGCAAGGAGGTGCAGAATCAAGTGATTACAATGTCGAAACAAGGGCAGATAGGTGCAGTGTCAATTGATTTTAAAGTCTTTGCCTGGCGGTGTAAACCAGGCTCTTCTTCACTTAGGGTGAGTGTGTGGCGTGCGTTAATTTTAATTTTTAAACCCTTTTCATTTTGAGAGCAAGAGAAAAATTATGCTGCGTAACTGAAAATAAATCTACAGAGAACAGTATATAATGCTGAAATAACAGAAAATTAACAGCTACTAATGCATCTATTCAACCCAAAAAGGCGGGTCTCTCAAAACTAATCTAAAAGAGGGAAAAAATCTAGTCAAAACACACTAAAAAAAGGCCAATATATCTAGGGTCGAAAGGGACAGGGATGTAAAGGAGAAATCTGCTGAAAAGAGGTGTAGATCATAGCCAAGAGACAGAGGCAAGGTGGCTGGAAAAAAGGAGGAAATCAACAAAAAGCGGAAAGGACAGGGAGGAGGTCCTAAAGGGAGGTCCAAACAAAACGACAAGAGGTGATTTGAAAGGAAGAAAAGGGATCTGAGGAGGAGGTATCAGATTTGAAAAAGGGAAGGCTGAAACTCTGAAAAACAGACGGCTGAAACAGCTAAAAAATCTTCCACAAAAATTGGATGGTACTAAAGCCCTAGGGGGCTAGGTTCCCACTTAAATGAGAAAAACAGATCAGAAACAGGTCTAAACAGGTGGAGGCAGAGGCCGGAAAACCCTGACAAAAGCTTCAGCAAAACCCAGAAAAATTGTAGGAAAACAGCTGAAAAATTGGCAGGTCGCAAGTTCTGACTTGTTTTCAGTGTAGGTTGCAGAAAATAGGCTGAAAAGTGCGACCTGGAGGTCCAGGTCGCAGGTTATGGGCTGAAAAGTGTGACCTGAAGCTCCAGGTGTCTCGGCGGCAGATTTTCAGAAAAGTTGTCGTCTCAGTTGCGGCTGATGTCGGTCACCTGCGCAATAGGGACAGAAACACGCAGAAGTTAGAAATTTTAATGTTTTAGGGTTTTATGTGAGAAAAACAACATAAAAATAGGCAAAATAAAAAGCTGAAAAGAAACCGTAGGGTCTGAAGTAGCTAGATATGCAGGAATATGAAAAACGAGAGCGGTCGTAATTTAAAACCCGTGTTGAGTCGCCATTTGTTAGTATGAATCCTTTGTCGAAGTGTACGAAAAAATACCACTTTAGCTACGCATAACTAATAGCCCTAACATCAAAAGTGGCTGCCAATATCTTCAGATCTGCAGTTAGTTGATCAAGAAAATAGGCGCAAAGAGAAGCAGATCCGTGCATAGAAAGACATTAAGCAGAAAAAACAAGGGTTTGCTCCATATACCAATAGACAAGACAAGAACAAATTTTGAAATAATTTTTATATTAATTGGGCACCTGGGAGGAAAACAAGAAGGCGTATCCAATTCTCCTCAGTGGGATGGGTTCTTGGAAGTCCTCAGCGCTTCAGATCTAAGATTTCTCTCTCTCGTTGGTGTAGAAAACCCACACAAAGAATGGAACTCAAAGGGAGCTCACGCAGCAAATGGTAGAAAAGAGTGACCAAATGTATAGATCGAGTGATCTAATGCAAATAAAAGGTGAAGAATGGTAGGAAAAGCCCTTCTATTTATAACGAAATATTGAGTTAGTCTAGATATTGGTGCATAATTAAAATATTATTAACCAAATCAAGATCCAACTTTTATGGAATATTTTATTATATTTGTTGGAAGGAAAAAGAATTTGACTTGGGTCAAATCCCTTTATTTGTAAATAATAAATAAATAAATGATTTATTTATTATTTTAAGGATGTGGTTGAGTAATAATCAAATAAATAATGATTTATTTAATTATTTGTGGGTGATTTGGTCATATTTAACAAGGAATATTATCTAAATAAGATTTAAATAATTATTCCTAGAAAATAATAAGATAAATAAGGTTTATCTAATTAATTTCTTTTGTTTTTGGATTAACATGACTAGGAATAATAATTAAATTATGGTTTAATTAATTGTTATGAGGAAAATCAAACAAATAGGTTTGTTTAATATTTCCTTTTAGGGCTTCACATTTTAAGACCATAAACAACCTAATAAATGTGGTTTATTAAGTTATCTTACATAGTGAAAGCAATTTTACTTAGAGTAAAATTGGTCTTACATGGTGTACTTGGGTCCATATAATGATAATAGGTTAGATGACCAAAAAAATGGTGTAACAGTATATTTTATCCGTACACTAAATTAGTCGTAGTCATTTTAGTTCGTTCACTTAAAATTACTTAAATTTAGTAGTAATTTACTTGAAATAATTGCGGTGACTAACTTTTTTAGTAACCTAGTCACTAATTTAATTATTTTCTACTAGTGCCATATCTAAAAACAAATCATAATTTTAAATTTTATAATACATAAAAAAAAAACATTAAAAATTAAAAAATGTTTAAAAAACAATTTTTACCTGCATCGGTCCACTGAGTGCCTCGTGGAATCTCAGATCTGGATCTCCTCTGAAGTTGATGTCGGCATATGCCTTAGTCTTCAAATACAATAACTTTACGCCACAACCAACTGATAAAGGCTATAGGAAATTCATATGTTTCCCTCCTCCCTGTTGGGGCATTATGTCGCACGATCTCATCAGCCTCGGATCCCTCAAGGCTGGACCATGGATCTTTAGCCATTGATACTAGAATAAGGGTACTCTCTTCAGAAAGAAGGTCACCATAATTTACTCATACCTGAACAGTTTTAGTCTTCCTATCTTGCACTTGGTTAGTTGGCTCTTCATGTTAATCAACAACCCCTCACACCAATTGAAAATCGTAGGGGCCAAGAAGTCCACCACGTATTAGAACTGAGACTTTTTTGCGTCATGCAACACTTCAGCTCCTACCACTCTTGTGATGCAATGTAGTATGGTACATAGGGGAAGCACTCTGATGGAAGAAATATCTACCTTCCCACTCTCTATTTTCCATGCCCCAGGACAGTATCTCTAGATGATCATGTTAGTGCTCTCACCCACTGCACGAGCTCCAAGGAGTTGGCTCCTCTCCCCTCTCCTAGATAGTCCAATAATGAAATATATGCCCATCACATCTAGCTCTAACTCTTGGCCCCTGATAACAAACAATTGTCGGTCCACATCCCAAATATTGATTAAGTATTGGAGAAGCTCTAGCTGAGCTCTTAGACCTAATGTTTGGAAGAATTTCAATAATCTCCAATTGCAAAAAGCATTGACACAATCTTTGTATCACAAGGCTTGGTGGTCTTAGACCTCATGGCTTCATTCTTTCCATTCGACCAAACATATTTGACAAAAGCACCTGCAAAATATGTCCAATTGCGTTTTAGGAGCTTTCATGGAACTATTTCTAGAAACTAATGGTGGACTTGGGTGATTTTCTTATTTTAAAATATTTCTTGTGGCCAGCACGTCTGTCCTAAATAATTCGGCACTGGTGGCATGCTTCCTCAATGGGCTAAATGTGACCATCCCGACCGTGATAGCTCTAAATTGCGCTGGTCGCAGGCAATTTGAAATTCCTCCCTTAAACTATTTAATTCTTAAAACCAAATACCAAATGAATAGAATCAAATTGAAAAGGAGTTTTATAGCTCTTACATGACACTGACGGATCAATGAATGGTGTCATGGATCAGCCGCACCGCTGATTTGAAATTCAGAGGGAAAATGGACAAAATGCTCTTCTCAAAATAGAAATGTAAAAATGATTTTGTATTTTGTTCTATTTATATATTTTTGAAAAAATTCAGCCAATATTTTATTATTTTTCCACGATATCCATAAGGTTTGTCTTTTATGTGTAGAACAGGAATTTTTTACTATTGATGATTGTTTCCGATGCAAATGAGTTGAATTTTATCTCTTTTTTCGGGCTCGCTAAATGTTTACGAAAAAGCAACCCCCTTGGAGTCAAATTTTAGCACTTTTATAACTCTCGAAAAATGAAAATATTGTCAATTACTTGTCATTTAAAACTCGTTAAAGTGTATTAAATGATGTGATATCAATATACACTTACCCCATTTTTTAGTTGAGATTTACTATTTACGAAAAAGGAATACCTTGATCGAGCATGGTCAAGAGGTTCTCTCAGACATATTTTTCTACCTTTTAGGATTCAAGGGATGGATTATGAATAGTGACATGACGGAGTTTCCTTTTGTTTATTTTCAAACTCCATAAACATGAAAAGTTACCGTGTTTACCTTTCATTGGACTTGTTAAAGGTTAAATGACGAAAGACTTCTCACCATGACGAGTCTGAGTTCCTCCTTCCTAGGGCTCGTTAAACTTACTAGGATGAATTCATTTGAAGAATGAACTTACATGATCAGCACATGCTATCCTCTTCACGATGGCTAAAAATAAATAAAGAGGTACTCGACAGAAATAATGGGGTAAAATTAAGAGTGAAAATCCAATGTGTATTTTGGGTAGCTTGTCACTCTTGAACATGAAAGTCATTTGTAATTTGTGTCGGGTTGGGGTAATCCTACATTCATCACTTTGCCTCCATGGGTTTGGAAAATCCATTTTCCTCTCATCCGATTACTGATTTTTTTAGCATGACCTCTTATCCTATTTTGGAAAAATGTTGCCACACTTCGGAGTCGTGTCACCAATATGTTCAAGAGCAGTATTTTTTTTAAACATCCTTTGCTTATCTGAACTCCTCTGTTACAATCCCGAATCACTCCTATCATCTTGATATTTCTATTTTTTTGTGTTGATTATGTGGGAATAATCATGGCCCTTCTTTAACGAATCACTTCCCGTCGACTTCAGCTCATTATATGGGAATGTGATTTATAAAATTTTCTTCAGTACCTTGGAGCTTACATGCCTCAATGGAAAGCTCCTCGTGTTCGATGACAGTTTCACATCATTGTCCTTTTATCAAATTATTCTTCAAGTGTTTGACTTGAACATAATCATTCACATTTGTAGATTGTGTTGTTGTACCTTGAGGTCCATCGTCATTATTGATGGTCTCTCTCGTGCCTATTAATGGTTCTCATCATTGACCGATAACCAAGTCATTTATACCATGTTCAACACCAACACATTTATTCGCATGGCTAGATTTGTACATTGGCTTCATCGATTGTGGTGAATACCCTGGGTCACATCTGATTTTTTGTCTAGGATGCAAGGAGTTATTGAGTATTCATGATTGTATACACGATCCTATCTATATGGATGGTTGCGTCCATAACATGTATCTATTTCTATGATCTATTTTAGATGGATTTATGCGACCATACCATGGGCTAATGTGTCATTTGATGCCTAGTGAAACATTATGTGATTAGGAATATTTATACCAAAGATGTCATATATTATAAAAAGTTTTATTTGGTAGGTTTTCTGAAGGTGGTTTGTGTTGCTTGCCTTGGTTCATTAATCATTTAATACATCACTCCTTGCTCTTCCTTCAGGCTTTATGGGGCATATATTACATAGTAATTTGCCACCATGCTCTTTTTCCTATCCCTGATCCAAAAATGCCTTGTGAAAAATCCTGTGCAATGTTTCCATCATCAAGAAATATATTAACATATCCCCTTGAAGATCCAAAGAATACTTCCTTGAAATATTACTAAAGAAACTTGGTTAAATTGCTAGTTTCCTGGGTTAGTACTCTTCCTGTTGCCATGACTGTGTTAACGTCGTTTTCATAGTTTCGGCCCAACGTTTTCAGCTCCCTAATTTCTTGGAAAACCACATTGATCCCCTTTTTGGCAGTGCTTCCTCAAAATGGAGGAGAAGCTTCATGCTCTAGAAGCTCAAAGGTAGCAAGTCGGTTGTTGAATAGAGATGATAAGGTCGAGCTCGCTCATTTTGGAGCCTTGATATCATCCATGGGGGATCATTCCTTAGAAAGTGGGCGTTCCCCCTCCTTTCATAGGCTCCCAACCTCCTATCCCTTGCTTTAAATTCACATCCCTCATTCCACCAAGTTTGGAGCTTGGTTGATCATTGTCAGGCTCATCTAAACTCTCATCCATTTGCATGCTAGCATCATGATTAAGCCTAAGTGTATAGGAGAAGAAATTACTTTGAGCTAGGTGAAAGACTCGAATTTTCACCTAAGGGCACCTCCAACATCAAGGCCTCGTTGTAAGCTCACATTTTGTAATTTATCAATAATAACATATGATGTTTTCTTTCTATATTTCTCTACATGATTATGAAAATATTCCGGTACTCCTTGATCTCTTAGATATCTAGTGTTTACGTTTATTATGTATTGTATCATGTTTTTTTTTGTCTCTTTATCATTTTTAGGTATTCATGTGCCATCAATAGTAGGAAGCAGGCCTACAAGGATCGTGGATGGAGGTCGCCATCAATGAATCCAAGGATAGAAATTGGAAAAAAGTATTTATGTCTCTTTCGTCATTGCTAGACCCACTCTAGGACTAGAGAGATCGCCTATGTCCATAGAGGGGATTTATCTTTACAATAATCCCTGATTTATTTTTATATTAGTTGAGTAATAAATAATGGGGATCTTTTGAATCCTAATAAAATTATTTGATTCCAATAATTAAGGCAATTTTTAGTTTTTGTAAATAAACCGCCTTTTCACATGAAGAAATCCTTTGTTAGAAATTCCATATCAAAGATTAATCCCCTAGGATTCATCCTTCATAAAACCTAATAGGCCTTTATTATTTTAAAAAATCGCATTATCGAAAGGATTCTATCGAAGCTCTTTAATATCGTAACATTCCTTATGTGAAAGTTACAATAAAAGAATTTCCCTGATAAAAATTCATGATATCCAAGTATAAAGCTATAAAGGTGCTTCCTTTTGAATATTTTAAAGAAATGTTGGTCCCACCATACTTCCACATGACATACTGGAACTCAAAAATAGAGTAAATTACTAACAAATTCCATCACAAAACATTTGATATGTCGATCCTTCGATAGTTGATGCTTCGATACCCGATAGCTCTAATGCTCCTCACCTCAGATATGTCGATCCTATGATATTCCTTGTTCTATTCACATTCAAAATTTTTATATCAGATGGCACTCCTTAAAATATTTGATATGGCACTCCTTAAAATATTCCTGCCAAATCTCATAAATGTTACATACATGGAAACTATATATGGGAAGTGCATAATATCATAAGTTTTCAAGTGTGACCACAGGATTTCTCCGATAAAAATATTCTGATATGCTGACATGTAAAGGGTCCACATGAATGCACGTTTATCATTTAATTCCAAAAAGGTAACAAATTTATGGTTTTTTGAAGTTTGAAATGACTTAATCATTACAACTTGATATCATCATGATTTTACTTAAAGACATAAATGGTTATGGAAGATTATCATTTGTGCTAAGAACTCTCTCGTAAAGAATTATCACTTATTCTTGTGTTTTCCATTGCAGGCCAATCTCGATAAATAAATTCCAACATATATATCTAAGGCAACTAAAGGAAGAAATGAATTAGTGGTTCAGAAACAACCAGTTTCCACTTCAGTGAAAAAAACTGAAATGCCAGCACTATTTTCTGACACAGTTTTTACTCGATATGCCTGGAGCTCCTCTCGAGAAGCTATATATATGATTTTTGAAGATGAAGGACCCAAGGTAACAAAAATAACACTTACAAGTGACTATTCTACCCTGGTCTCTAGTTCTGCATACAACGATGTAGCCAATTCATTTATACATAGGATTGTGTCCCGACCCAAACTCCTTCCTTATATAGACATGATCAAATTGGTTATTGACAATGTGAAAATTGCAGAAAGGAATTTCTTGACACAGATGGAAACAAACATTGGTTCATTCACCAGCAATGATTCTAGCATAATGTATTGGTTGCCACAACCTCACCCAAAATATGACAAAGAGTTTGTAGATATGTTAATGAAAGCACATGACCATCGATTAGAATCCATAAAATACCTGAGAAGGGATTCCAACAAGCTCAAGGGAGAAGAAAAAGGTATGAATGTTTTTTCTTCCCTTCCCAGCCCATATTGTCAAATAGCCACTATGCTATGTAGAATTTATGCTTACCATACTACACAAAAATTCTCCAACCAATGGGCACCACTCATTTATGTTACCTTTAATGGCTATATAATGGATTGGGTAAATATATTATCTGACATTATATCCTCTCAGATCTTATTTTATAGGAGCATGAATAATTTTTTACACAAGATAGTTCCTCATTTTTATATGAGTGCCTACATAATGGATGCCCTATGTTTCACCTCTAATTTCACCTCTATGGGATGGAAATGGACTATAAATTACCCAACCTCTATCCATATTTATCATGATATCCATTGGGACTCTAAAAATAAGCCTCATTTTTATAGAATTTTTCTTCGAGTAATGTTGCCAATTCATCAAATATTTTTGGACAAGAAATTTCCTAGGGTTTCTTGAGAAGCTGAAAATAAATTGTTATCAATTCAAAAGTAGTTCAGTGAAGAATATTTTACGTATATTTGCATCTTTGATAGTCTTGAAAAACCCCATGTTTTTCTTATATATTTTCCTCAGAAACTAATTTTTCGAGATATAGCATATCACGACGTAGGTCATGGTCCTTCAAGATTCTTAACATATGCAAAAAATACAATGTGGCCTGATTTTCCTATTCACTGTGGTGTATATGCTCTTGATAATTACAAACATGTTGGAATTGAATTTGATAATATTTTTTGTTAAAAATTCCCATCTATTCCTGATAGGCAGTATGATCCCAATCACACTACCAAAAAGGTTACATGACAGTCAAGTATGATAAAGTTTTCTCATGAGAAAGATAAGTTTGATGACTTATTAAAAAATATCTTTACCTATTCACTAGTTCTGAAACAAAAGGCATAGTTGGCTCTAGAAGATATAGCTCAATTCAACTAGTACAGGGAGAAAAGGATTGCTAATTTGACTATGAATTTATTGAAATTTCCTCAAAAAAGCATAGAGTAAGAGGATGTTATAATTTTTAGTGACAGGAAAACTACTGATATAAATCAGACTAAAGGGAGAGGAGCTTCTTCAAATTCTCAAACTGAAGAAAATTTTCCTCATAATAAGCTTGAAAAAATTTGCGATCAGTTCAATCAGGTTATCAAAGAAGGAAAGCCTCAGAATCTTAAGACTGCATCACATGAAAAGGCTTAGATAATTTTAAAACTATAAAGAATACCTCACTTACGATTGCGGATTCGGACAAGCATTTGAAGACTGACGATATAGATATTATACCAACATTCCTGACCTCTGAGGTCATTTTAAGGGTTAAAGAGATTCCTCCCCTTCACAGATTATATAGTCCTTAGCAAAAATTTGTTGTCAAGAGATAGAGAAAGAGAGGAAAGATTGATGAATGCCAAGCCTTAGTTTCTGGAGGAAATTTTTTGAGGTAGCATCGAAATATAAACAATCCACCCCTCCATAGTATCTCAGAAGAGCCTCACAGTTCACAGGATCATATGCTACTGCCACAAAGCCACCAAAGTACAACAAATTTTTAAGGAGAAAGATGATAGGATTATGCGGTTGGAAATTGCTATTGACAATGAAAAGAAAATAATTTCTCAGTAATGGCAAGAACAATTTACATAACATCAGAATAGTTTTGATGCCATTAAAATTCAACATGACTCTGATTTTAGAATTCAAGGTGCTCAAATGAAGGAATTGCAACAAAGGATTGAACCACTGAAATTTAATTCTAAATTGGACGAGTTTAAAAGGGAAGAATGAGAATTAAATACTCTCCTTGTTCAAAAAAAAGTCACTTTCTCTCAGAAATTGTCTATTATTCATGATTTATTTCAAACAACCAATGATTTGGTAGATAAGTTGTCTGACCTGAGGATATACTTTGAATATATTTAAGAGAAAATTATATGCCACATAACATGACAAGATAACACTGAAGGGAATAATCTAATCTCCAAAGGATTATAGGAATTAAATAAATAAATAATCTTTTGAGAATGGGAAATCCACTTGAAACATTCAGAAATAGTAATATTCAATGCAAGGGGAATCTCTAATGACATCATTGAATCTACTAGTGACAATTTACAATAGGAAAATATTATTCTCGGCTATGCTGAAGGTACTCTGCCAGATATCAAATTGTTGACCAAAACATGGTAGGAATTGTCAAAGAAGGCTAAGAACACTAAAAAGCTACCAAAGGTTGACTTAGAATGTCATTGGAATTTCTTAGAATGTCATTTGGATATGCTTATCTAACACAACCACTCACATTCTGCCAACACTCAGGGATGTTATATTTACTATTCGTATGTGGATAAAGACATGGTCTCCACCTGAATTGAGGCCCATGGCAGATATTTACAAGTAGATGAAACATATGGGAGGCTACTCTTCATCACGGTATTAGGCAAGTTGTTACAACGGAAGTCTCAAATTGTCTTATCATTTTATTTTAAGTGTTTTTTGTTAAAACCACTTCACTTTTATTCTTATTTTCTATATTTTGATTTATTTGAAAAACTATAAATCCCATTCATTTGAATGGATAATGGGTTCTAAATTTTGGAGAGAAAGATTTTTTTTTGCACTACTATAACATAAGTTATCTTAATAGAAGGTTTAACTACTATTGTTTTCTCATGAGAAGAGGTATAATATACCATGTACTATTATCTATTTTTTTTATTTTTCTTAAGAGTTAAATCATTATCTGATTAAAATTTATCATATATGTCTTGCAAGCAGTCATACATTTTTTACTATTTTTTGTGTGTTTTAAATCATATGATATTTGTATAAATAATGAAATGATATATATTTGATAAGTTTTATCAGCGACATTTAATTAAATTTAGCTATCATTCTCTATCTTAACTTCTTAATCATTTGATGATCTATATTTTGATATTTTATATGAAATCTATTTTATATCACATATGTATTTCTAAGCTTTCCTGGGATAGAAATTAGTTTTAAGTATCCATTACATTTCAACTCTTAGTTACATTAGAGCCATTACACACCCATCCCATCCTTTTATAATTTTTTTTTTTAAATTGGAAACTTGTCCCATAATCCCAGTTAGGTCCACCAATAGAAATGAAAAAGGATATTCTCTAAGGTCCCAATGGGGTGGTTTTTCCCGATGTTGAGGCAAGAATTTTGAGCCATCAACATTTTCGGCTCTAGAAGGAGGGGCATTAGACTATGAATGTATAAAAGGAATTATATGAAGGCTAAAGGCCATTCAAAGAGTCATTTCCCCTCAAAATCACCACCAAATTCAAGATCACATTCTAAATATCAAGACTCTAGATCTGAAGTTATTCACTCAGCCACTCAATCTCCTAGCTCAGTTCCAAAGTAAAAATGACACACTTCCACTCACACAAATCTAGTTTTAGAGACCCCTCAGCTGGAACCTTTGATTCAAATATTGGAAGGATTTTTCATAGCCGGAGAAAAGGTTGTCCAATATGATATTTCTAAAGGAAGTATTTCCACATCCTTTAAATATTTTAGTGTTTTGACTAGTTCCCATTGTGAAAAACTTGGAATAAAATCCTTTGAATTTCCTTTACCCACTCATCTTCTCCACTTAAAACTCATTCTCTCAACCTCGTTTCTTCCCAAAATCCTCTATCTTCTTCTTATTATTCTTTTTCACTCATTTCCTCTCAATCCTCTCCTTCACAAATAACCAGTTCCACAAGGGCATCATCTTAAAAATTAAATCCTTCTACAACCCCTAGCTCAAGTATTACCCCTACCGAACCCACTCAAATAATTGATAATCATCAATGGAATAACCCGGGGGTAGATCAAATGGAAACACCATTACATCCTCTTCCAAAACATCTAGAGATATGGTTACCCAAATTTAATCCTGACGATGGCCTCCCTGCAGAGGAACACCTTCACAATTTCATGTTAGCCATCAATTTCAATGGGGTTACAAAATAAAATTGTTTTGTTAGACTTTTTCCTTAAAAATTTGAAGGATCTATAGGGCCTTGATATTTCTCATTACCTGTTGGATGAATTACTAGCTGGGATATTTTTCAAGAGCATTTTTTAATGAAATTTGGAGATAATTGAAGAAGTGAAACCTTAATTAATGATTTTTAAAATATTAAAGTCAATTGAAATGAGAAAATACAATATTTCAATTCGATATTTAACAAGTGTTAAATAAAATTCCAAAAAATTCTAGACCTAATGTTGATGTGAAAATTGAATGGTACATTACTGTTCTTCCTTCAAATATTTCTGTATTTGTAGATAGAGGTAATAAAATAACATTTCTTGATAACATGAAACAAGATCTCTCTATAGAGAAGAGATTTCTAGCCCTTGATAAGAAATTTGCTACCTGTTAGTGCAAGGAGTCACTCCTTGACTGCAAAGGATTAAGCCTTACACATCTCAGTTCATTTCAAAGTTAAATACTTTAGATGGTGGGATGCCTTCTCAAAGAGTTTGAAATGATTTTAACTCTTTTATACCTTCATGCATTTGGAAAGTTGTGAAAATTATAAATTGCATGGATAAATTTGTAGTATATGGGTGAATATTGTGACAGATCGAAGGTGACAGATAGCTGGTACTCAATCTAAGAAATATGCATATCCTAAATTAGTCACATAGCTACAAGAGTGGCCTTTTACATTAAAAAAAAAATTATGTAAAGGAAAAAACATTTAGAAAGCGGAATACATGCATAAATAATCTCATAAATCCTTCATGAAACCTTCACTAGAATGCTCTACACAACATATAGATGATTTTCATACGACTAATCAGTAGATAATTAACTATTAGATCCTCTAACAGTTCTCTTACTCATACTTTCTAACTGCCTCAACTCAAAAATCGGATGAATAAAACAATATGAGAAACACACCATACATTATATAGTCCTTGAAACATAAAATCCTCCAGCATGAAGTAAAAAATGAGTTTTATTTATTATCAGAAAGTCTTCAGGTCAACCAAAATATACCGCTGAAATGGAATTTACAAATTATATTTATAGAGAGAGAGGAAACAACTCCATTTCTTCTAAAAAGAAGGATCCACTCTTCCTCACATTACACAAGAGTTATAGCATATTAAATACATATCCTATCTAAATATAGATAACAAGACAAATGTAGATAGGAAGAAAGATGAAAATTTTAATTGGCCTGCTCAGTGTGCGGGCAACCTACCTCCTTTTCTCCTGATTTGTCTCACCATAATCTTGGTTCCATGAAACTGTTGTGTAACCAGCTCCAAAAATAGAATAAAAGAGATATCAACGCCTTAGAAATAAGCCACTTCGAGGGGGCAACCTCCAATACATTACATAAATGACCAATTCTTGGATGATACAATTTACAAAACCTTCTTTCTATATATAGGAGTCCATGGGGCCATAATGTAATCCTAGTGGGCCACAATGTAATCCTAGCCCACCTAACAATAATAATTTAAGGGCACAATAATAACAATATGGGGGTTACAAGGGTACAATAATAACAATAAGGGGGTTACACTAACAACAATAATTGACTATACTAGTCATATAGGGACCTAACATGGCCCTCTCCTTCAAAAAAGTGTTGTCCTCAACGCTTGAGTAGCTCTGGGTGATTCCGTATAAAATTTTCATCCTCCCATGTAGAATCTTCAATGGGTAAGTTCTTCCACTTGATGAGATACTCTGAAATTGATCGATTCCGTAGTTGTCGAGTTCTTGTTTCCATGACTACTTCAGGTTCCAATATGATTTTTTCTTCCTCATCAAGTTCTGGCAATATTGTTTGAACTGGAAGATTTTCACCTATAACCTTCTTTAAGCATGAAACATGGAAAACTAGATGTACTTGCGAAGAAGCAGGAAGCTCCAATTTGTATGCCATAGTACCAATCTTTTGCAACACCTTGTAAGGACCATAGTACTTTGGTGATAATTTATTATCCTTCTTAGCTTGCTTGAGGTACATTTGTTTGTATGGTTGTAGCCGTAAAAATACCCAATCTCCTACATCAAAACTTCTCTCGCTGCGATGTTGATCTGCCTGTTGTTTCATTCGATTTTGTGCCAAATTCAGGTTATCCTTTAAGAGTTGGAGAACTTCTTGCTGATGCTCGATGTGATCTTCCATTGCTTGAACCTTCAAATTTTCTCTTAAAGATGATGTGATGGATGGTGGATGATATCCATAAAGTGCCATAAATGGGGTCATTTTTGCTGCAGTATGGAAGGAAGTGTTATACCACCATTCAGCGAGAGGTAACCACTTGACCCATTGTGTTTTTTTATCAGATACAAAACAAAGAAGATATACTTCCAAACATTTATTTACTATCTCAAGTTGACCATCAGATTGAGGATGATAAGATGAGCTATGAGCTAATTGATTACCGAAACAAGAAAATAACTCCGTCCAAAAATTTCCAGTAAAAATGGGATCTCTGTCACTCAAAATAACGCTTGGGCTTCCATGTAGCTTTTGAATTCTGTCCATAAATGTAGTAGCACCTGTACTTGCTTTAAATGGATGAGATAATGCACAAAAGTGTGCATACTTGGTAAGTCTATCAACTACCACCATGATGACACTCTTTCCTTCGGACTTAGGTAAACCTGTGATAAAATCCATTGAAATCTCCTCCCAACGTTGACTTGGAATGGATCAAGGTTGTAGAAGTCCTGGGGTCTTAATTGTTTCCACTTTATTCTGCTGGCAAACCAAACATTCCGCCACAAACTTTCGAATATCAGATTTAAGGCCATCCCAAAAAAATTCTTTCTTCACCATGTGGTAAGTTTTTAAAAATCCTGAGTGTCCTCCTAAAGGAGAAGTGTGCAATTCCAGAAGAATATTTTGTTTTAGTTGGGAATTCTTACAAAGATATAAGCAATCTTTGTACCATAAGGAATCATTTTTCCAACTAAATGTATCAGATGTACTAGGATCTTGCTGCAACTTTTGAATGAGTGTCCATACATCTTTGTCCTTCTTCCATTCATCTCTTGCTTAGGTTATCCAATCTGGTTGGATAATAGAAATGGCACAAAGCAATGCTTCCACCTCTTCATTCTTTCTTGAGAGTGCATCTGCAACAACATTAAGCTTTCCTTTTTTGTAGATTATTTCAAATTCATAACCCAACATCTTTGTCACCCATTTTTGCTGCTCTTCTGAAGATAGTCTTTGTTCCAAAAAGTGTTTAAGACTATCATGATCAGTTTTTACCTTGAAGTGTCTTCCCATTAGGTAAGTTCGCCATTTCTTTAGTGCATGCGGTATTGCTAACATTTCCTTCTCATAAATAGGTTTTTGTAAATACTTTCCTTTGATTGGACGACTTTCAAAAGCAATGGGTCTTCCTTCCTGCATTAAAAATACACCAATTCCATTTCCTGAGGCATCACATTCCACAATAAAGGTTTTTGTGAAGTCTGGCGTAGCTAAGACCGGTGCTAGGCACATTGCCTCTTTAAGATGTTCAAAGGCCTTAGTTGATTCAGGAGTCCATGAAAATGCATCTTTCTTCAATAATGTTGTTAGAGGTGCTGCTATTCTCCCATAATTCTTAACAAACTTGCGATAATACCCTGTTAACCCGAGAAATCCTCGCAACTGCTTTATGGTTGTGGGGACTTTCCATTCCTTAATGGCTTTAATTTTGTTAGGGTCTGCTTTAACACCCTCGTGAGATACAATATGACCCAGATATTCCACCTCTTGTACTCCAAAGAAACATTTGGATGTTTTTGCATATAATTGTTTGTCCTGCAATAGTTTGAGCACCCTGTCAACATGTTCAACATGATCCTTCCAAGACCTGCTATAGATTAGTATATCATCAAAAAATACCAGCACAAATTTTCTAAGGAAGGGTTTGAAAATGGAATTCATCAACCCTTGAAATGTAGAGGGTGCATTGGTAAGGCCAAAAGGCATGACCAAAAATTCATAATGACCCTCATGAGTTCGAAATGCTGTTTTTGGAATATCTTCAGTCTTCATTCTAATTTGATGATATCCTGAACGAAGATCCAACTTGGTAAAATAAATTGCTCCATGTAATTCATCAATCACAGGAATGGGAAATTTATCTTTAATGGTGAGCTTATTGAGCTCCATATAATCCGGACACATTCACCATGATCCATCCTTCTTGTGTACCAATACTACAGGAGCAGAGAAAGAACTTTGACTAGGTTGAATTATACCCGCCTCTAACATTTCTGCAATCATACGTTCAATTTTTCTCTTTTGGAAGTAAGGATATCTATAAGGCCTGATGTTTGGAGGAACGCTTCCTAGAATCAAATGAATAGCATGATCATGATCACGAATAGGTGGAATTCCTTTGGGAGTTTCAAACACCTTGGAATGATTGTCCAAGACTTGTTGCAGATCTGCAAAAATAGATGATTTTGATGTCGGGACTTCTAGTGAGCATAATTGTGCAATTACGCCTCGTTGTTCTTTATTTAGAAGCTTTGTCATGACATTAGAGCTTATTATCCTTCCTGGCTTCCCTTCAATACCCCGTAATTCGACTTCCTTTCCTTCTGAAAAAAATTTCAAGAAAAGTTCTTGAAAATTAAAAGCTACCATCCCCAAAGATTGTAACCATTGTACTCTAGTACAACATCAGCACCTCCCATAGGAATGGAAAGCATTGGACTAGTCAATACATATTCCCCCATGGTTAGCTTAATATTATGGCATTTTCCAGAGCAATTTATAGTTCCTCCATTTGCAACCATCGCTTGACATTCTGGTGCTGGGTATAGGAAACAATTTAATTCCTTGGCTACCTTACAATGAATAAAATTATGGGTGCTACCTGAATCAATCAACACTATTACCTTTTTCTTCTTGATTTGTCCTTATATCTTGAGAGTTTGAGGAGTGGTAATTCCTGCCAGTGCATTACACGATATGGTCAGATTCATTTCTTCCTCTTATATGGTTGGTTCCTGGTGTATATCCTCTTCTTGTTCATTTTCTTCTTCCTCTTCACAATCTATGTAAAATAATTTCTTCTCAGCACACTTATGACCTTTAGTGTATTTGCTATCACAACTGTAGCAAAGCCCTTTTGCTCTTTTTTCTTCCAATTGTTGTGGTGTAAACCTTGTAGGTTGTGGAAATCTAGGCGTAGCAACACTTCCTTCTTTATAGAATTGAGTGGTAGGCTTCCTTGTCGCCATTATTTTACATTCAAATTTTCTTGCCAACCTGAATGCCTTCTCCAATGAATCCGGTTCCAAAAAACGAACTTCATGTTGGATGTTATCCTTTAAAGTGCCTATGAAGAGATCAATCCTGTGTTCCTCTGGAATATCAGTTACCCTTATATTCAATTTTTGGAAGTCCTCAATGTGTTGCCCCACTAAACCCTTTTGTTTGAGATTTATCAATTGGCTAAAGAAGGTGTTGCTCTTTGTATGCTCATAATGTGCTATCATTTCTTCCGTAAAAATTGACCAAGTGACAATTTTTTTACGAGAGCAAAGCCATCGATACCATACAAATGTATTTTGTTCTAAATGTAAAGTTGCAATGCGTACATTTTGTGTGTTTTGCACGTTATGGAGATCAAAATATTGCTCCATATGTAGTATCCATGTTACAGGATCCTTTCCATCAAACTTCCTCATATCCATTTTTGGAATATGGTGGTTCTTCCTGGCAACATTAGAGTTTAGGAAATCATGATTAACATTTATTTTGTTCTCATCATGAGGTTCTTCTACTATGTTTTCACCATTAGGAAACATTTCTTGTATCAACTTTGTCAAAATTTCCATGTCTGCTTTTAGATCATTCTTCATGTTTTCCATGTTGTCTTTCATGTCATCCATCTTAGCTTCCATGCCAGCTTCCATGCCATCCATCTTAGCTTCCATGCCTTTCTTCAAAACTTCCATTTCATTTTTTGTTGCTCTTTGCGAGAGTGAAATTTGTTGCACTTGCTCTTGTAATTTTGATAGATCATGTTGCAATTCTTCATCTTCATGAGTCATAGTAGAGCCTTCTGAAGGCTTAATGGGTGTTGAATTATTTTTACGGGGCATATTTTAGAACACAATACTGATATCTATTCTAAAATATTCCCTTGGAATCAATTCAAATTGATTCTTCAAACAAGACTTATGCAATTCCGGAAAAAAATACACACCTTTTTCTTGCTTTTGAGGAGCTATATATTGAAATTGGATTATCTTTGTGACTGAAGCATGTCAATATTTTATTTTCAGTATGAATGTAGCCCTCTGAATTATCTTTTGAATGCCACAGGTCTGACATGATTTGGATTCTCCAAGACAAAGTTGTGTCCAATCTCCCACAATGACCTAATTATGGACTAGTTCAGTAGAGAAAACTTGTATGACTTTCCACGTGTCAATTTTTCATCCTTCGTCTCTGAAATTGATAGCCAAGAAACTAAAGTCTGTGTAATTGCGACCACTTTTATGGCACTCCAATACAATGCCCAGAGAGAGAGTTATTGAGATTTTCCCACGATCACCTCTTTGAGATGAAATTCAGGAGCTTTAAAAAGCACTACCTTCCACAGATCATATCTCCAAAAATGTTGCGAACCAAGCTCTGAAATTTTTTGAAAAATTTCTTCAGGATTTCAAATTCGCACCATAATAATTTCAGATTCTGAACCTTCGTAGAAGCAAATTTATAGCGTAAATTCCACGATGACCTGTTTAGGAGCCTGAAAAAATACCAAACTTCCACAAATCATATCTCCGAAAATATTGTGAACCAAGCTCTGAAATTTTTAGAAAATGTTCCTTATGATTTCGGCTTCGTACCTTAAAAATTTCAACTTCTGAAACTTTGTAGAAAAAAAGTTATAGCGAAAATTCCACGATGACCTGTTTGGAGCAGCGAAACCCTATAATCCAAAGCTTTGATACCAAATGTTGTGTATCCAGCTCCAAAAATAGAAGAAAAGAGATATCAACGCCTTAGAAATAAGCCACTTCGAGGGGGAAACATCCAATACATTACATAAATAAACAATTCTTGGATGATACAATTTACAAAACCTCCTTTCTATATATAGGAGTCCATGGGGCCATAATGTAATCCTAGTGGGCCACAATGTAATCCTAGCCGACCTAACAATAATAATTTAAGGGCAAAATAATAACAAAATGGGGGTTACAAGGGTACAATAATAACAATAAGGGGGTTACACTAACAAAAATAAGGGACTATACTAGTCATATAGGGACCTAACAGAAACCCATGTCTCTTCATTAAATGTGTCATTTAACAAAATTAAAACCACCTATCAAGCATCACTTGAAATATCCATATCGTTAAGAGCCCTTATCATTATCGGACTAGCTCGAAGACCCTGCTGATAGCTTTCATAAATCATTTAAAATATATGCTATAGGAACTTCCGATAAAAACTTGTAACTGTGAAAAAATTGTAATGCTACCGAAATTTTCGGTAATGCTCTATTTCCTTTTCAAAAATGCACAAAAATATACTTGAGAAACTCTGTGAAAACTAAAACACTCTGAAAATTGAGTTGTTCCAAGATATAACAATAGGAGAAAAGATACTTCATTGGGACATTCTTTTACCTCTCTCCATGTGAGCTGCAACTTCTACAATATTTTCTAAATCTATTCTTCTGTAAACTATTGAGTTTGACGGTGTAGTCCTGGTGGATGTTTCTTTTGCAATGACCTTTTTCTCTTCTGAACTCTTCTGGATTTTTCTTCTTTTGGAGGATCCTGTTTGCTGGTTTGGAGGGGATTTACCTTTATCTTTCCTCTTGGACCCACTAGACTCTATAATTTAAGGATTTAGAGCCTGTAACCCTTCATACTGCCTTTCAATATCTATAAATTATGTTGTTAAGCTTGGGTTATGTAGAGCTTTAGATTCCACCCTGAATTTCTTGCTGCCTCTTGTATGTCTTTTCCTGCTACCAACAACTTGTCTTACATATTTTTTTATTTTCTTGATTCTAATATCATATCTTTCATCCTTCAGAAGCTCTTCATCTAATTTGTTGGGGTTATAATCCTTATAAACCTTTTGTTGAATGTTTTCTTCCAAAACTTCCAACAACACCTTTTTTTTTTTTTTTCTGATACTGCATACTTTCCTTTCTCTGCTCTGGAATATTCCTTGGGAAAAGGAGAAATAGGAGGCACATTCTTCATTGATTTGGGCTTATTGGTAGATGAACCTTTTCGTTTTTCCAACTTCTTTTCAACTTTGGTTGGGGGAGGCTTTTCCTTTTTTCTATTATCCTTCTTATAGATATTCACCCTTTTTTCTTTTCTTTTAGTCCTTTAACCAACTAATGAAGTAGTTGATTTCTCACTTTTTCCCTTCTGCTTGGTAGGTTGAGAATATTGTTGTGAGGCTGGAGATTGTTGAACAGGAATGTTTTGTGTAGGTGCAGGTTGGCCTATGGAACTGAGGATGTTTTTCTAGTCGAATTAGCCATTCATGTAGCTAAAATTATGAAAGATCATGAAGCTGATCCAAATGACATGACTAGAAGAACTTATCAGATCATAGAAGTGCTGCAAAAAAGGCTTTGAGTATTCCACAAGTGTGTCACTCAATTAACCTATGACATAGCACATTCATTCATGTCATACTAAACAATACCCTTAAATTGACTACATATTTCCAAATACCTCTAAAAATCACTTTATTTAACCCCCTACCAATACTAACCCAATACATTGTCCCAATTTAAAAAAATCCATACTTTCACTAGATATTGTAGATATTAATTTTTTCATTAACATTTTTTATACCCCTTTATATTTATATCCCTAACATAATGACATGATGCCTCAACATGTGCAAACATTGATCGAGTTGAAGGGCCTCCAGATATCTGCTCACAAATTAAAAAATCATTAATGCAGATTCGTACCAGCAATAGAGCTCGAGTTTTCAGGTGTCATATGTCCAGCGTCAAGATGGAGAAATACTATGCAGGTGTCCACCATATGCCACAGCCCGAGGACTATGCAGATGTTAGCAATTCGCAACAAGAGCTGAGGATAAGGATCTGAAGTTGAATGTAGAATCCAAAAAAAATGTTATAGAACTATGCCTAAAACACGAGGAACACAATCAAGGCAGAGAAAATTGCATCCAAGTTGGATTCATCTGACAAACAAAGGATTGGAGATTCAATTGAGTAGGAAATCCAGTGGTTGGATAATAACTAGCTAGTTGAGGTTGATGAATCTGGTGAAAAACTGAAAGAGATGGAGTCCACTTACAATAGTATCATGCAAAAATATATCAAGAAATTAAAATTGTTGATAGGTTTTGTCGATGGTGTGAAAGTTCTCATAGATTTTAGTGATCACTTGGTGTTAAACGTGGAAATCGCTCGTTTGTTTGGTGCTCTTGGCCTACTAATTGAATTGTTCATGTTCTACACACACTTTATGGGTAGACATGAATCAGGGAATTTTTTATAAGTGAGATTAGAACAAGATCAGGATGAAATTTTCATAAACATTAGAGGCAGGATTATCTTGAATACCAATGTTTTCCTCTTTATATGCATTCAATGAAACAAAATCCCCTAAAACATATTTCAGTCAAAATTTTCATTTATGAGTGTAGAAATAATATAGGATTCACACTTCTTTACAATCACAGAGCTTCTGAGTTATGTGGTTCATTATTCCTGAATAATTTTCCGTCATTGACATTTGTAACCTAGGTTACATATATGGTAAAATTTTAACAGGAAGGCTCTTGTTTCGAGAGAAATATATTGCATATCAGTAGATCTCATGAAATATATGTTTGGACCCCTATATTTACACACAAATATCAGGATTAAGAATTAAAAGGTCATAAGGTATCTAGGTAGAAAGGTTATAACTCCGAAACTTGAAAATAATGATCAATTTCCACAACAGGCTCCAATGATGTAATATTCCCAAATGGGGAAAGAAGTAATATAGCACATAAAAATGGAAAATAGTAGTGAATAAATCAATACACTATTACATGAGATAAATTTATAGCCATATTATTTTTAAACATATCAGCAAATAATAGGCACAAGATCTTGTGGATAAAGTCTCTCAAGCAATACAAAACAAGCCTCCAATAGGAAAATATGCTAATACATGAGAAATATTGCTATACAAATTCCATGAGCCATGAAAATGCAGTTTTAAGGCATAAAATACAATAGGAATGATATAAACATGTATATATTCTTTTATATAGCTCAAATAATGTTGGGAGTGAAGATCTAGGCTCCCAAACACTTTCCCAAGACAACCCAGAAAGGGTTTCCGAAAATACCCAAAACACAAAAATGTTGGAATGTAACCCTAGGGATGAATTGCAGCTACAACTGAATCACTATATGGAGGTGGCTAAAAATAATATCTAAATTAATATATCTCCTCCAATAGATCCTTCAAGTGAAAGGCTTATCCCAACACTGAAGATCTAACCCTCCAAATCAAGCACTGAATCCTCCACTACAAGTGCTCACTAGAATAACATAGTCTATGATGGAATCTGCATTGTAGATGATGGGAATAGGTTGGCCTAGTGCCAAGATATGAAATAAATTCCAAGGAACTTCCTTTTTGATATCCCAATGGGAATAATTCTTTCCCCCACTGAAAAACTAGCTTAGAAAATGGCCCCAACAATCCTCCACCACAACACCCTGCAACACAACACAAATCTAAATAGAAACTGCATTGTAGCTGAAGAATAAAGCTTGGCCTGATGCCTAGATGTGGAATATACATCTCAATAATCTCTCCTAAGTAGTCACTCAAATTCCCCTGAGGATGAGTGTGGGATCCCCTCTCAAGAACACCATTGTACTAAACAATACAACAGACCTTGCTAAACAACAAAAGCATGCATTGAAATGTCACCTGACAAATCCAGATCTAAAAAGATAAAAATAAATAATCATCTAACATGCCTTTTATGGTTTCCTTTCCCTTCCTTATATGCGTTGTGAGCCTTCTCACCTTGGGTACCACTCATTTAAGACACTGTTGGAATCATGATCGCCATTAGACCAAAACCTACAGGCATTAGTATTCGCTAAAATAGCTAGACTTAGGATCCACGAGAGGCGATTAGTCCATGTCGTGAAACACATGGGGAGCGGTGAACCCAATGTCCAACAATCTCCCCCCCAATGTGAACCGGGTGAGTTTCAAACTCGAGACCTGTCACTTTGATACCACTTGTTGAAATCGCGATCGTCGTTAGACCAAAACCCACAAGCATCAGTCTTCGCTACAATCGCTAGACTTAGGATCCACGAGAGGCGGTTAGTCCATGTCGCAAAACACACGGGGAGTGGTGAACCCAATGTCCAACAGACACTACTCTCATGGAGACTATCTCCCATTAACTCTGTGTTGTTTCACATTGATGATCCACTCTCTCTATACCAGTTCTGTTGATTTGGTCAACATTGACCCTGTCCACATGATTTTTCCCTTGTTCACAAATGGAGGTGCTTTATCCAGCTATCATGATGATCCATTTTCACATTAAGAGTGATTTTATTCCTACTAAAGAGATTTATGGGTCTCCCTACCCACTTATTCATCTATCTAAAAGAAAAAAGAAAAAATGAATATTCCAATTAGCTACATGCTAATATAGGAATATTACAGTCCTCCCCTCCCAAATGTTTCCTATCCTCAAGCAACTATAAGGATAGAACTGAAGAGCCTACTCTCCTCTCGTAGAATCCTAATGTGATAAGCTTCTCTAAAGAACAACGTGATTTTTCTTCAATATGTCCCCAAGTTGTTCCTCCCAAGTGTATATGCTAGCCTTTGGTGACAAATCTAAATGGATCTCGTCATGAAGTAGTGGGATATCCATGGAGAAAATTATGTGTTTTCTAGAGCCCTTCTTGAGGCATGTAATCTGAAATATATTGGGAACTATCGTTTCCATGTGAAGCTCCCATCCCCAAGCTATCATCCACACAAAATGAGTCACCCTCCAAAATGGTAACCCATGGAAAAACTCCTCCCCCTTAGGCTCCAGCAATGTAGGTGGGATGCATAGCTGAACTTGATAGACCAAATTTTCTATCCCATGCTGTCTCTCTCTCCACTTGTAATAAGTGTAGATTGGCTGCTAATTTTGGGCTGCAACAATGTTGCCTTCAAGAGGCAAGAAGAAAATTGTATCCTCAAAGATCCTCTCTCTAGTGTCATGAATCATGTTTTCCCAAACCATCCCACATATGATGAATAGGACATCATCACCATATGGAATCGAAATGAGAAATATAATGAAGGTTTCATGTAGTGTTGGAAGGTACCAACAACTTCTCAAGTGGTTACAGTGCAATGTTTCTTACTGATGTTTCATAACATAATATGGCAAGTTGTCTCCAAACAATTTGCTAGTTGTGCATGTCATCTCATCTACTAATAAATAGTAAATGGCATTATGTATAAATTGAGTATAAAATAATAGTACAACACTTGCCCAAAGCCATACAAGAAATGGCTATCTCCATCACTGATGTTCGTCTTAGAAAGAACATGAAGCCCAAATAAAAACTTTCCCTCTTGTGGAGCAATGCACTATATATAAAAGGCAAGAGAATGAAAATACTGTGTTAGATGATCAATAAGTGCAAAAACACAACTCTTACCATGTACTAAGAGTAGGCTCATAATGAGATTCATGTATCATCTCTTCATAGTGGTCTAATATGTCTCCATGAGACCCTTGTGAATGGAAAGGAATGACCCATGTGTTGCATGCAAGGCCTCCTTCTTATGCTTAGAAATCCAAGTCAAGAAGATCATATCATGGTAATATATGTCTCCATTCACTACTCCATCAATCTCATCTCTTACTTTTCCATCAAGTGTATCATATGTGAAGTGATCCTAGGAACACTCCATCAACAAACCTAAGCTCCCAAGTGACAACACTGTTGGCCTTGGTAATAAGGCTCCTCTCATCTTGTAGCTCCATTATTTGACATGCCCAATGCCAAGGTCATCTACCATAATGTTGTTATATATGGGATATTCCTTCCAAAGTGGAAGTACCTCCTGATCATTCAAATCTAATGAGTAGCTGCTTTGCACCATGATTGTACCACCCTCTACTCTTACAACATCATGCAAAGTATGGGAGAAAATCAGCCCATACTCTCCCAAGAGTATCCAAAGCAACAACAACTCTTGTTGCCTCCTCACGCCATCATTGTATAGACCATGGAGTAACAACATGATGATTTATATGAAAGATATCACATCACCCCAATACACCCAAACTCCTTGCTGCCACATGATGCAAGTGTCCTGCCATGTCCCAACCATTAACACACCCTTTGAAAAAGGATATGTTGCATGATGGCCAAACTCTTTCAATAGTAGTAAGTGCAGCCATGCCTCCTACTGCCCGGTGTCATAGATCTACAAGTGGCTCATCAACCTCTTTCTCACCATCCTCACCCATCCATCCAAATGTGGGTGTCTCCTTCCATGCTCAAAATTGGTATCCCTCCAATGGAGAATGCCATCCTCCCAAATCATATTACTACCATTTCACTTCATGGGATGTTGAAGTACAACCTCTTGGAGATCTCCAAATAAAGACCACTCATCAATGACCAAGTTGACCCCATAAGGATCCAAATATGTTGTAGGAAAAAAACTTCTCATTGAGCTGTGAGGTGCTCCTCAAGAAGGATCTATCATAATAATGAGAGATATCATCCATCATAAGATGTCTTCCATCAATCATATTACTATCCAATGCAACATAAGTGGAATGGTCATCAGAATGTCCCAATGATAGTTGGGCCCTAAACTCATCACTACTTCTCAATTATAGCGTTGTTGATCTCCATGACGGTGCATCTACTTTCTCATGACTATGCACAATGTTGACCATACAGTTCTGCATTGGATTGACTAGGATAATGCTCATCCTATCCACAAAACACCTAGACTCCAACCCAAATTTTTGTGCATAGCTCATCAATGAATAACCAGGATGGCTATATATCTCCTCCTTGAACAAGTCAAGGGTCCTTTGTACAGTGATAGTTTGTTGCTCCAATTCACCAATGTGCCTTGACCCTAGGTCATTTATTTTCCCTGACGGCATGCTCCCACAATCCTCCATATGATGTGCTAAAATAATAGGAAGTGGAAATTTTTACATACCTTGGTAAAGCTTGGGAACATCTTGTATTACTACAAGGGTTCCTCACTCTGGTGTAATGAATTATCCAACTATTGGTGATGTTAGGAACATCTTGTACTGCTACAAGGGTTCCTCTCTCTGGTGTAATGACTTATCCAACTATTGATGATGATGATGGCCACTCCTCTATGGCTACACCAACGCTGGTATAGGTCTCATCCTCCTCATTCATCTCCTGAGTAATTCATGAGACTCTAAATGCCAAGAGATCAACACCACTTTGCAAAGATGCAAGTGTTCCTTCTCCTGATGCAAGTAATTTTGCAACAAGTGGTCGTGAAGGTTTCTTCTCCTTTGATTTCTTCTTGTAAAACTTCTTGATCAGCCTTTGAGTAAAATATGCATATGCAGTCACTCTTGCATGACTGAAATGGCAGAAACCTCAAATGTTTTCTTCACCCTAAGGTGTAGTGCTGCAATATCAACAACTTCTATTTCTACTACTGGATGTAGCAGTACGAATGCATCCAACTCCATTCCCCAAGCTCTTGCTGTGCATGTGGATAACACATCAAATGTAGAAAATAGAAATATGTTGTGCTTTCTCCTTCCATACCTGCAAGGTCTCCTCTCTTCTTTGAGATGAATGAACTATGGGAGAGTTAGATTCTCCTTAAAAGCCCTTTATTAAGACTTGTACTCTGCAAGATAATCACTTAGAATCTCATGATCTAAGTTTCCTTCATCTCCATGCAATTCATATCATTCTTCAAAATAAAAGGGCATAGTGTACTTATTTGGAGCTCTATGCAATACCGGTTCTTTCTTCTGCTAATAGGAAGTGCATGGACTTTCCTCATCTTGAAACCCTATATAGGTCTCATTGCATCTATCCTCTCTCATTTGCTTGACCTCCTTGGAGAGGTTCTTCATAGATATGAAAAGATATGAGGAAAAGCTCATTCCTTCCATCATTTTAGATCTCTACTTCTTCTTCTTACTCTTATAGAATATTGGTTGAAACTCATAGGCTGAGCCAAAGATTATGCTATGATATTATTTGATTATCCCAAAATGGAGTAATGCATTGATACACAAACACAATATTTGATACACAGAAAATGTACATAAATATTATGATCAACACAAATATAGACAGAATAGGTGAGCAATTTTATTCATTCGAGATGGATTACAATTACAACAATGTACAAAATAAGGTACTCTAGCCAAAGAAGTGGCCTAGAATGACCCTAAAAACATGCTACAACAAGCACTACGTAACTGGTGAGATACACAGGAAGAAATAATACATTGTCCCTTTTGCTAATGATGTACATATAGATGCTGAAAAGGGAAATGTAGATCTATGGAGATCGGGAGCTCTGATGATGCCAAGATTCAAGGTTTGGGCTCTGTGATGGTAACCCAAGATAACCCAGAAAGGAAATTCTAGATCTATGAGATTGGAAATTTACCCTCATGGGGTTTGATCCCTGGTCTGCTGGGTTATGCTAATATGAAGCTAGCTCTAATCAAAATATGGCTGAAATATGTGATACAAATAGATCTAAGCTTGAAGGGTTGATCCCTTCTTCAGATATCCAAGCTAGAATCTTGAGATCTTGTCTCTTCTTCCTCCTCCTCAAAA
Source organism: Pinus albicaulis (assembly GCA_034641835.2). Lineage (NCBI taxonomy): Eukaryota > Viridiplantae > Streptophyta > Pinopsida > Pinales > Pinaceae > Pinus > Pinus albicaulis. Next base: position 1,152,204,884 of record CM076583.1, read on the forward strand.
TGCAACAACTGAATATGTAACTACTCGAAAAAATACGATGTACAAGAGGGATAGACTGAAGCCTTCTTAAATATGCTGGAAATAGGCTCCAGGATGATGTATATGATGATGGAAAGGTCAGGGGATGAGGGGAAATGTAGACAATAGAGATCTATTGTGCTTTCTCCTTCCATAGTTGCAAGGTCTCCTCTCTTCTTTGAGTTGAATGAACTATGGGAGAGTTGGATTCTCCTTAAAAGCCCTTGATTGAGACCTATAATCTTCAAGATAATCACTTTGAATCTCATGATCTAATTTTCCTCCATCTCCATGCCTTTCATAATGTATTTCTTCGGAGCTCTATGCAATACTTGTTCTTTCTTCTGCTGATAGGAAGTGCATGGACCTTCCTCATCTTGAAACCATCCAGAGGTCTCATTGCATCTATCCTCTCTCATCTGCTTGAACTCCTTGGAGAGGTTCTTCATAGATCTAAAAAGATATGAGGCAAATCTCATTCCTTCCATTATTTTAGATCTCTTCTTATTCTTATTCTTCTTCTTCTTATAGAATATTGGCTGAAACTCACAGGCTGAGCCAAGATTATGCTATGATACCACTGTAATATTCCCAAATGGGGAAAGTAGTAATATAGCACATAAAAATAGAAAATAGCAATGAATACATCAATACACCATTACATGAGAAAAATTTACATCCATATTATTAAACATATCAGCAAAAAATAGGCACAAGATCTTGTGGATCAAGTCTGTCAAGCAATATAAAACAAGCTTCCAATAGGCAAATATGCTAATACATGAGAAATAATTCTATACAAATGCCATGAGCCATGAAAACATAGTTTTAGGGCATAAAATGCTACAAGAATGATATAAAAATGTATATCTACTACTATATATCTCAAATAATGCTGGGAGTGAAGATTTAGGCTACCAAACACTTTTCCAAGAGAACCCATGAAGGGTTTCCGGAAATCCCAAAACACAAAAATGCCAGAATGCAGCCCTAGGGCTAAATTGTAGCTACAACTGAATCACTGGATGGAGGTGGCTGAAACTGATGTCTTAATGAATAGATCTCCTCCAATAGATCCTTCAAGTGAAAGGTTGATCCCAACACTGAATATCTAACCCTTCAAGTCAAGGATTGAATCCTCCACCACAAGTGCTCACTAGAATAACATAGTCTATGAGGTAATCTGCACTGTAGATGATGGAAATAGGTTGCAATGGTGCCAAGATATGAAATAAATTTCAATGGCCTTATTTTTCGATCTCCCAATGGAAAGAATGCTTCCCCCACTGAAAAAATAGCTCAAAAAATGGCCCCAACAATCCTCCACTGCAACACCCTGCAACACAACACAAATCTAAACAGAAACTGCACTGTAGATGAAGAGTGAAGCTTGGCATGATGTCTAGATGTGGTCTATACAGCTCAATAATCTCTCCTGAGTAGGCACTCGAAGTCCTCTGAGGATGAGTGTGGTATTCCTGCTCGGGAACACCCTTGTACTAAATAGTACAACAGACCCTACTAAACATCAAAAGCATGCATAGAAATGTCACCTGACAAATCCAGATATAAAAAAATAAAAATCAATAATCGTATAACATGTCTTCTATGGTTTCCTTTCCCTTCCTTATATGCATTGTGAGCCTTCTCACCTTGGGTCCCACTCATTAAAGACACCACTCTCATGGAGACTATCTCCCATTAACTCTGTGTTGTTTCACATTGATGATCCACTCTCTCTATACCAACGTTGTTGATTTAGTCAACATTTACCCTGTCCACATGCTTTTTCCCCTGTTCACACATGGAGGTGCTTTATCTAGCTATCATGATGATCCCTTTTCACATTAAGAGGGATTTTATTCCTACTAAATAGATTTATGGGTCTCCCTACCCACTTATTCATCTATCTAAAAGCCAAAAGAAAAAATGAATATTCCAATTAGCCGCATGTAATTTAGGAATATTACAAATGATGAAGCCGATGATGAATGTAAAACAAGAGGATGCTTTACAACAACAATTTGTTCAGTAAATTATGAGGTCTGATGTATTGGATTAAAGGATAATAGTACATGCAAATACATTCTACTCCATAATTGCATACACTTATTTAGCAGCAGCAAAGCAGAGGAGGAGTCACATTGAAAGAAAAGAAGAATATGTGGCATAAAAATTTACTTTTCTCCTTTGAGGAAATTTAGTAACAAATTCTAGTAGCAGAAGGAATTGATAGTAGAGTGATTCATCAGATATGAGTGGCAAAGTGACAGGGTAGGGGATGACATGGCAAAAGGTTCTAGAACCTAGATAGCTCAAAGGGCAAAGGATGTCTTTGAAAGCACGAGCAAGGTTTTTCAATCAGATACAACTATGTCAAACAAACTTCTAAGCCAAGTATAAGTCTTCTACTTCAACCTATTTGAATACTTTCACTCTTCTTCAACTTTCTCTAGATAAGATCTTCTAGATGTTAGCAACATGCCTCTTGTAGCTTAATTAATCTAGAATTTCTTTAGGTGGAGCAAGCTCATAGAGCTCTCATGTATTAGTTGTTAGATTAGGATTTAGTTGTCAATTTGTATTAGGATAGGAAGGAAAATGAACATAATTTGTATATATTAGTGCTATTATATTGAAAAAGGGTTCTACGTCTTTGTAGAGGGCCTCGATATAGTGTTTATGGTTATTAATGAATGGTCTTCTTCAGTGAAGAAGTGTTTTTCTCACACTAGAGATTCAGTAAACCATGTTTGTTCACTATTTATTTTTATTATTTCAAATCTATAAATTTTTTATGTTTCAAACAATTCATATTACTTATGCTTTGTCTTCCCTACATGAAATAGTTGCTCTCTTTACTATGAAATTTGGACTGGATTCATCCCATAGATGCTCAGTGTTGATTGCATCTCATTTTTTTTTCAAACTAATTACAGATTTCATCCTTCATGCTCTACAATTAGTAATGAATTGCTGACCTTAAGAAATATAGAATTCACTTCTTAAAGTTCTCTGTAATAGTTATCTATTTGTTTCCGTGCTTTTTCTATCTATTACTATGACGCCCGATCTTTGTTTGAAAAAACATCAACTTTACTACCCCTATTTCCATGAGTGCTATCATAAGCCACTAAAAGCCTAACTCAAGCTTCAAATTCATGACTCCATAGCCCAATGGTATACTCCTTTTTTTCCTAAAACTCATCTTGTCCTACTACTACAGATCTTGCTTATGTCCGAGATTTATTGTACATAACTGAAAGTAGATTTGAGAGAGAGCCCCCTCTCTATTGAAGGGCTAGAATTCAATCCCAAAGGAGGTTTGAAATGGTTACATCTGTAGTTTAGCTAACCTAACCTAGCTAAATGTACATAGTGATAACATGTTCAGTTGATTTTTATTTTCTTGAGTCCTTAACATTCTTCTGTTATCAATGTTATATCTCACACCTCCAACTTCAAGCTCCTCATAATTTATACCAATCATAATTATTCAATACTATATTTTTACTCATGTTGACGACTAAAATAAAAATAATAAAGAGGCCCAATCCAATGACAAAATGCATCAGGGAAAAATTCAATTGTACAATACCATGAGAAAGAGGCCCTGAGCTAAGTATAGATTGCTAGTAGAAAATCTACAAAAAACAAAAATTAACGAAGTAGCTATCATACCCTCCATGAAAGATTGGGATGCAAAATCATTTAAACTTTGAGAATCTTAACTGACCTGATCACTATTTAATTGGCAACATACCTAACTATTATTACACTATTTAAATCAAAAAATATAATCAGTGACGGTATGGCCTCTATGCCTCATTTCAACAACTACCTTGAATGATGTAATCCCTCATTAAGAACATCAGAAAACCATACATTACTATAATTATCAAACTAATTTTGGTTCATTAAACACTACAACTCGACTCAACTTCAACTTCTCGTGTCCTTAACGGTTAAATTTAGTTAATATTTAATTTCTAGGACAATAAAAGCTATCACGAGTGTAAGGATTCTTAATGTTCGAATCGTTTCCTTGAAACAAAATTCATGTTTGATCTCTGCATAACTTCCCAACATTTGACTTAATAAAAAAATTAAAAATTACATATGGTGCCTACCTATATTAACATAATGATAAATTCATTCCTAATCTTTTCATGTCACATGCCCATGAAAACCTGTTCATAGTTTAGAATATGACATTGTTCAAGAAGCTATGTTAGTAACAATTTTGTTCCTTCTTTACCATTTTCAATAAAGGAATAAACTACATGAATTTTCAAATACAAGGGATAATTTTTCAAATATTTCCACATAAAAATAAGATTGTTGCAACTAAAAAGAATTTAGAGCATACCTTTCCTTATTTCAACCTCTCCTATCTACCTAGTTCCATGCTTTGTTGCAAACTTAAATTTCATATGGAGCTTTGTTGTAATTGATGAGAATTGGCCACCAATTTTCTTTAGATTAAAGCTTAAGAAACAGTTTAAGGCTAAGCTTGAAAGCAAGAAACATAGAGGAAACTATGTAGAATATAGAGTTTATTTGGAAAAACGTATTTTTTTACATATATTAAATCTTAATAAATAGTTCAAGGTTAACCTTGAAAGAAAGTAACAAACAAGAAACCATGTACAGTGGAAACCATATGGAGTTTATTTGGAAACATATATTTTTTTACATAAGCACATACACTGACACTTTTTAAGACAACTCTTGAATTGTTTCCCAATGTCATGTTCATGGAAGTCCACATGCAATAATTGTTCAGAAGATAATTTGTGACATGCCTAACCTTGTGAGTTTTCCTAGAGGAAACTCAACCTTGAGTTTCATATCAGTTCAAGGACATCTAAAAAAAATTATTTTCTAAAAGAGTTGAATAATGAAGATATTTACTTTACAACTGTATTATACATTATTCTCTTTTTGGACATTTTAGGCATCAATAAAATGAATATAAAATGTATTGGGATCAATTTTCCACACATTTAATGTTGAATACTCTTCCCAGCACTCCTTTAGGTGAGCTTCAGTGTATGCCTGCATGCAAGAGACCCAACTAGATGCATTTAAGCCAACCTTAATTAGGAAATTTGAACTAATGATATTTCTCATGCTCTATACAGTCTATGGAGAGTAGTTTTCATTAAATCTAGTTCAGTTCATCAACATAGAAGACATCCATGATATTCATTAACAAAATTTCTTCCCTTCCGATTGAATAGTTGTTATATATGGCATCCAAAAAAAAATTCTTTATTTTGTCATCATATAAGGAGAACTTTGAAATTTGCATAAGACTGAGGGGTTCATATACATCACTTTGAGCCACTGTTTGTGAGAATCTAAGTCGACTTACGGCCTGTAAACAATAAATCCAGACAAAATAAACAACGACATAAGCTTTTCTTAATAAACGAGTTTCTGATATTAAAAGGCCAAATTTGGTTTAATGTTGTTTCTTACTCACAAATTCACTCTAGTTTTGAGAATATGAGAACTTGAAAAGTCATTTCTCCTATAACTCGCACATACCACTATGTAATTTCTCAAAGGAACATATAAATTACCATTGAGATGCGAAAAATTCTTAGAAGTGTTCTGGAAGTTGTGTAAGAATGTCATGCAACACTTTATGATTCCTCTTGTCTCATGGAGGAATAAGCACTGATAATATATTTTCTAAGGTCTTTAGGAACATAAGCTGATACCATGTGCCTAATTCACAATATAAACCATTTAGAGTTTATCTAGAAACATGTAATTTTTACATAAATACATACAATGACACTTCATAATAGAACTCTTGACTCCGGTCCTAGTGTCATGTTCATGGAAGTCCACATGCAATCATTGTTGAGAAGAGAACTCTTGACACGTCTAACCTCGTGATTTTTCCCAAAGGAAACTCAACCTTGAGCTTCATATCAGTTTAAGGACATCCAAAAAACAATAATATCTTTGCTAAAAGAGTTGAACAATGAGGATATTTTCTTTACAAGTATATGAGACATTATTCACTTCTTAGACATGTTAGGCATCAATAAAATTAATATCAAATGTATTGGGATAAATTTTCCACAACTTCAATGTTGCATACTCTTCCCAGCACTCATTTAGTTCAACTTCAATGTAATTCTGCATGAAATAGACCCAATTAGATGCATTTAAACGAACCTTGATTAGGAAATTTTAACTAATGATATTTCTCGTGCTCTATAAAGTCTCTAGAGAGTACCTTTCAAGAAATTCAGTTCAGAGCATTATCATAGAGGACATCCATAGTATTCATTCGCGAAGCTTCATCCCTTATTATTCAATAAATGTTAGATATGGAATCCAGACTAGTTTTCTTTCTTTCGTCAACATATAAGGAGAAAATTTACATTTTCATAAGCTCGCTGCCTTCATCTACATCACTTTGAGCCATTGTTTCCAAGAATATAAGCCAACTTAGGGGGTGTGAACAATAAATCCAGATAAAAGAAAAAAAATACATAAGGTTTTGTTAATAAATGTGTTTCTGAGATTAAAAGGAAAAATTTGTGTTAATGTTGTTGCTTAGTCACAACTGCGCTCTAGTGTTGAAAAGATAAGAAATTGAAAATTCACTTCTCCTAGAACTTGCACATAACACTAGGTAATTGCACAAAGGAACATATAAATTACCATTGAGATGTGAAAAATGCTTAGAAGTGTTCTGGTAGTCATGTAAGAATGTGGTGCATCACTTTGTTCTTCCTCCTTTATCATGGAAGAATAAGCACTGGCAATATGTTTGGTAAGGTCTTTATGCATAGAAGGTGATACCCTTGTTTCTGTTGCTGCTATAAGCCCTAGAAAATATTGACCATCATAAGATTAAAAACTAGCCAGAATTAAAGTACGGAAGTTCGAGCATCATATCTACAGAAAATGTGACAACAAATCACATGAGAATAGAAGAATCGAGAGGAGTAAAGCCTAAAGATGGTGGGTCACATTTTTTATACACGTATAACACATGTCTTGCAATTTTCATATCACTATCCATACCTAATTTATAAAGTATCAGCCACAACAAGTCAAAACGAAAAGGAAATGCTTGATGAAGTTTGATATTCTCTGCAGGTGTTATTTGTACATCATACCAACCCTTTTCATAAAGAACATAGTATAAAAAAACCTCAAAATTAAATTTCCATCACAAAACTAGGGTACAATGTACACTAAAATAGAAGAAAGAAACCATGAGCCCTACTATGCTTTCAAGTGAAGATTATATAAGGAACTGTTAATTAACTATGGAAATAAAAGAAGGAAAGAAAGTTGAGAAAACTATAAATAGTTAAAGCTTAAATAAAAAACTACTAATTTAAAACAAGTAATGTAAAACAAAATTTATCTAAGAGAAAGGAAACAAAATCACTGTAAAAACAGATTAAGCCCTTTTAACCAATTCGAGTTCCTAAATATGAGAAAAATTAAGGGCGCTAGGATCTTTGTACAATTCAATATAGGAGTTTTAAATGGTTTTCAATTTTTCCATCCTCTAATGTATCCTAATAGTTTACAACTCCAAAAATAAAAATATACCTCATATTTTCTATCCAAGATCCATGACTATAGAGAACATAAAAACTTTAACAAGTAAAATTCGGAAGAAAAGACACACAAAAAGCTTTATTTAAAAAAAAGAGAGATGAATGAATCCCACAATAAGAAAAACATTCCAATTACATATATCTTATGCTATAAAAACATTGATAAAACAAAACCCTTTGCTTCTATACAAGACACAGTTTGTGTGTCATCTTATTACTCCACCAGATCTCTAAGGTTGAGAAAGAGTCCAAACAAAGGTAACCACAGACCAATATTTTAGCTTGGAAGGTAGCCCTACCAAACCAGAGAGGGCTCTCTCCACAAAATCACAACCAAGAGGGTTGGATGAATTAGGGTTTTAGGCTAGGTATGAGTACAAGGGCTTGTCTGTTTGAATTGGTTTGCTGGGTGGGTGAATTAGGTTAAAGAGGCTAGGTCAGTGCAAATAAGATTACGATGGCAGCCCATTCAATGGGGAAAGGTAGGTAGGGAGGCTAACCCTTTAGGTTTTTTGAGTGGGATGGATCAGAAAAATGACATTCTAGAAAGATCAGGACAATTCATGTATTCTTTCTAAACTGAAGAAATGAGACAAACTATTTAGATTTTTGCAAAGCAAAGCATAGAATATGTATTCTGCTTATCAACTTAAAAATCAACAAATAATAGAAATGAAATGGATCATGGAGAGTATAAAAAATTCACACATATGCAACAGAAGAAGAAACAATGTTAAATTTCCATACCAAAGTCATCCCAAAGAAATAGCTCCAATTATTTCATTAAATTTCTACCAAATACTGACTACACTAGAGTCTCTGATCAATGCAACATCCAACCCCCCCCCCCCCCCCCCCCCAAATCAAGTTGGGTGGATTTTTTCCATGAAAAACTGAACTGAAACCTAGAGTGTAGGGAGGTCAAATTGACTCATCCCTTACTTTTTGGGAACTGATTCATTACATCTCATCAATAGTTTTCAACTAATGTATTTACCCTTAGGTAAGTGTAAAAACATAAAAATTACATTTAAATCCTTAAATTACATTGGTATAGCTTCATTTTCCAAAGTGAAACTGAGAAAAAATGAGAAAATTTACAAATATCAACAAACTCAAAATATTGGTAAAAAGCGCAGCGCTAGTGTCAAAACTACAGTACCAACTTCAGCTCCACTTTTGAGGGATTTCCAAGTGTCAAAATTGAGCTCAGGATAGCTCATTCGAAATCCTATCCTGTCTATTTTGTAGATCTATGCTAATTTTCCATAATGGTGTTTTTTTGTATCTCCAAAAGTTGATTCTCCCAAGACTAGTCAAAAGCGCAGCACCAATCTCCAAAACAGGGCAGAAATGTGATTGTTTGGGTGTTTTTTGACTTTTTGATTTCTTTGTTGACACAAAATTTTTTGTAAAGTTGTTTTCCTGACTATATTTTCCCTTATGAATCCAATGGTGCTTTCATTGTTTTCCATTGGAGGTCCCTAGAAAAATTGCAGCGCATAGGGCACTACGCTTTTGACACTGTGACTATGCAAAATTTTCCAAAATTTCTCAAAATTGCTCAAATTTCTTCAAAATTTCTTCAAAATTGCTCAAATTTCTTCAAATTTAGATTCCTAGGTATACTTCTTGGCACTTATTCTTCTTCCTCATTATTTTCACCATACCTCTCATAAGCCTCATCAAGTAAAGCCTTTTCCTTGTTTCCTTATCTTTTTTCCTTGAGAAGCTGCATCTCCATGATTTCCTACTTGGATTGGAGTTCATGATTTTCCTACTCATAGTATGAAATCACAAAATTATATCTCTCTAATTTGGTATGAAGTTCCCTGATTTTGGCATCCTTCACCTTGATAATCAAATTGGAGGCCTCATAATCATGCTTCTCATCCAAGTCAACAAGGTCAAAATATGTTTCCTCATCATGAGGATCCTCATCCTCTTGCATGGCTTCCTCATGCTCTTCTGCTTCTATCATCTTTTGTTTACCCTTATGTACCTGCTTTTCTGATGAATAAGGCAAGGCCCCTTCCACTTTCCATGGAGAAAACATTTTCTTGTACCCTCTCTGATATGTTCTAGACAATATACCCAATTCAACCCCTTTAGGCTTGCTAATCATAAGTCTACTAGGTGACTCAACCTGATCCTGAAATGATGAGTATGGTGTTGAAATATGTGTAGTAGGTTGAGCTTATGAAGGAGTAGGTGATATGGGCTGAGATGGGGCCATAGATGTAGCAGGATGAGATGAAGAAGTCAAATATTCAGCATGTTGATCAGTGGGATGAGATGAAGAAGGCATATCTTCAACATGTTGAGCTTGTGGAGTAGTGAAGATGTCATTGGCAATGAAGGTGTCACATGAGATATTCAACAGGTCAAGGTGATGGACTACAATGATTTTGATCAATGAGTGGTGGAAGAGGTTGTTCATTTTTTGGTCATAGTCTCTCTCTTGTACAATGAATGTGATTTTGTCTATGCTCCTGAATATATAGTATGGGATATTGAGCAATCTTACTCTTTTGAAAAGCATAATCAGTATAATATGGTATGTATAGAGCCTAGAGAAACTTCCTTCACAATAGAAGTACTTCATGATGATTTTCATAATGGGGGCATACCTATCAAGAAGGTAGTTGAAAGGGAAGACCCTCTTCCTCTCATTTTTGTACCTTGGTTTGATGAATGGTTCATAATGCCAATCCTCCAAATATTTGGATTTAAACCACTTCTCACCCATGTTTGGAATCCCCATGGCAACAACAATGATAGATGTACATACAGTGAAGGTCACACCTGCAAGGGTCACCTGATTATCTTTGAGGTTTGAAATGAATACTCTATTAAACATAGCATGATGTTGGACCCTTTGAATCATGTTGCAAAATCAAAGCGACCTACATACTCAAAGCAACTGACAATCATAGGAGAGGCCATCAGTTCCTTTGTCTTAGTGGGCTCCAGCCTTAGGATTCTTCCTCCTTTGTGAGGCCTTCTCTGTTCTCTTTCCTCCTCTTCCACATAGTCTTTGTCTTCCTCCATAGTGTTTGGTGGCGAAGAAACCTTAGGGATGAGGTGAATGGAAATGGGGAGTGGAGATATGTCTAGGGAATAAAGATAAGTCTAGGAAAATTTAGAGAGATGGGGGAAGGGGTTATGGAGCTTTGGGAGGTGATAGGAGGTTAACATGTTAAGGGATTTGGAAATGTATATTAAATTAGAGGTTCGAAGAAGTGGAAGGCTAGGACATTTAGAAGCCTAAGACTTAGGGTTTTAGGGGAAAGGGATTTAGGGACTAGGAAATGGTAGTGTAGGGTTAGGAATAGATTTAATAATGATGTAGGAATGGATTTAAGGCTTAAAGGGAATCAATTTGGGAGTGAGGAATAGAATTATGGTTTCTTCATTAGACGAAATGGAAATTTTACATAGGAACAAGAACACTATGAAATCAATGCTTAGGAGTGAAAGGAGGCAGTAAAAATGATGTACTTACTTGCTAGAAGGTGTTGTAAGCAATCATTGGACGTTTGGAAGAGTTTAATTGAGTCTTGGTTCTTTTTGGGCAAGCTGGGAAAAAGCATAATGCCTTGCCCAAAAGCGCAGGGCCCTTCAAAGAAAAGCACACCGTTGCTTGCTAAAAGCGCATCGCCTATTGAGAAAGTGTAGCACCACCCTCCAGAAAGCGCAACGCCATAAAAATTTTGCCTCTCACTCTGCAATTAAAATTTTTGAACCAAGGGAGTGCGTTCTCGATGGATGTAAGAGAAAATTAACCTGTCTCCTGTCTTGTGGTGGTATTTATAATTGATCATCTAAATGAATTGGGCCTTGGGACCCACTTTCTCCTCTTTACATTCACTTCACATTTTGAAGCTATACCCTTTTCACTTGACTTTTTCTTTGAAAAATTAATCATTTAGTGACTTTGAGAACTATTTTAATTTGAAGTTTTTGATGATTTGGCATGTTGGAACTCTAAGTTAGCAACTTGGGAATCATAACCTTATTACATTTTGAATGACATAAAATTACATAACAAAAATTAAAAATTACATCTTAAAACCAAAATTACATGTTGAAACAAGAATTTCTCTTGACAAATAATCTTCATATAGTGAAGAGATTTTATTGTATCACCCTTTACTTGTTGGTCTTATGCAATGGAAATGAAGTTTTATTTGGACCTTGGAAACCCTAATGACCTAATGAAACCTTGATTAATCCTAATAGACCTAATGAAACCTTGATTCATCCTAACAGACCTAATGAAACCTTTAAATAATGGACTTCATGATGACATGACTGATGTGATGGCATGATGACATTAACTTTATGGATGATGTACAGTCATTAAGGTATAGAAATATGGTAGCAAGTAATCAAATTTAAGAAAGAGTGATATTTTTAGGCTAGGCTACCATCAGTGACTAAATTTTTGAATGCAATCCCAGTGGAATGATAATTTTTTTTAATGAGACCCTAATTGATATGAAAAGAGGATTTCTGATCACTGATGACAAGATGCAATTACTGACACTAACATTGGCCTTATTGGGGATGATAGCTGTGAAAGAGGTGTCAAGAACACCATAGACCAGAAAGCCTTATCCATTTGGCCTATACGGTCAAAAACTAAAACTAATAAACATGACTAATAACTAATATCTCAGATGAAATAGATTGACTCAACACAAACTCAAAATTGACTGAAAATACACTCAATACTGACTTACTTTGACTAAAAACTGAACTTTGAAAATAGAATAAAATATGTGAAACTCCATGGCCTTCACTTTGGGCTCTGAACTACAGTGATTATCTACTTCATACTTGCAGAAAAGGTAAGCTAATATCTACAATGAAATGGGAAAATTCTGAGAAATGTGCTTCAGGAAAGTTAGCGCTTAAGGAGCCTACCATTTACTGGTCCTCCTGAACACTCTTGTCCATTGATCTCTTCAATAAAATATTCATTCTATCCCCAAGAAGCTGAAATCTGATATGGACCTTTCCATAGATTCTCAAATTTTCCATGCTTACCCTTATCCTCATTTTTGGCATTCCTGTGAAGTACTAAATCTCCAACCTTAAAGTTTTGTACCTTTTTTTTTTTCTGGTCATAGATTTTATTTATCTTTTCATGGAGTTTTGAAGTATTTTGAAATACCTCATCTCTTGTCTGTCGAAGGTGGATCATTTGATTAATCGGACGTTGTATGTCATTTTCCTCAGTCCCTGTTTCTTGCAACAATGTCATAACCGAGACTGCTAATGATGAAGGAAACACATTATCGACACCATACACAACTTGAAAAGGAGAAATTCCAATATACTTCTTACTACTCACCCAGTCTGCCCACAATGAATTGATCATATTCTTATGCCAATTCTTTTTATTTGCCTCTAACATTTTCTTAATGATATTGATCAAGGATTTATTAGAGGAATCCACCAATCTAGTACCTTGTAGGTAGTAGGTTGTACAGTGTCCCAACTTGATGTTATATCTGTCACAAAACTCAGTCATCTTCTTAGACTTGAATGTTGTTGCGTTATCTGTGATAATATTAGTAGGACAACCAAAACGGGACAAGGTATTATTTTCTAAAAACTGAATGATGATTGCTTCGATTCAGTTTGTAAAGTAATCTATGGCTGTCAATATCCACTTATGTTGTCTAGATGATGCTGGGTGAATCTCACCTATGAAATCTAGGCCCCACTATTGAAATTTTGCATGCACTGGAATAGGTTGCAGAGCTAATGGGAGAAGCTTTCTGTTACCCTAAAAAACTTCACATTCGTGGCAACTTATTACTATTTTGTACACAACTTCAAAAAGTGTCAGCCAATAGTATCCCGTTCTCAATATTTTATTGGTCGTGGTCTTCCAATATAGGTGGCCCCCACAATCTCCTTTGTGGAAGTCATTCATCACTTCTTTAGATTCTTCTTCGACCAAACAGTTCAGCAACACACCTTCGGGATCCTTCCAGTAAAGTGCATTGTCCAATATGAAATACATGGAAGCTTTGAGCTTCAAAGACCTTCCTTGACTTTTAGACATTCCTAGAGGAGGGTTTAGGTGTTGGAAAACATAGATAATATCAGAATATCCTAGAGATGACAAAAGGATATCAAATACCTGAATGAGATTCACTTCTTCTCCATTATTGGACAAGCTGAAATTTGGTAGATGTCTAGAGCATGGAGGTTTGACTCAACCATGAGCTTGGATAAGCCCTGACCTTTGATCAGCTTGGTGGGCTTGATCTCAAGGTCATATTCTAGCAATGCTACTATAGATATTCCTCTCCTACCTTCTGGGTCTCTCTGCATAAGAACTTCTTTTACAGGTGCATTAGGCACATAAGCAAGAGTACGTGAATCTAATATGTAAACTCTGAAATATTTTAGCTCTTTAACCGAAGCCAAAGCCTATTTCTCTATGATGTTGTACCGAAGGTCTGCATACCTGATGTTGTGACTGAATAATGCATTTGGCAACTCATTTTTATCCTTTTTCTGCATCAATACTTCTTCCATGGTGTGCTCAAAAGAAAATGAGAATATTATGAAATCAATAGAATAATCAGGACTTATTAAAACATAGGCATTGGTCAAGGAAAAATTTACTGAGTTGAAAGACTTATGTGCATCTTCATACCACTTCACATCATTATCTTTATTCAACATATTTTTCAACTCTCTAAGATGCCCAGCCAGATTAGGAATAAATCTGCATAAGAAATTCCTCTTACCATTGAATTCTTGTATTTCCTTTTTTCTATGAAGGAAATCAATCTGTTGAATTGCTTGAACACGAGAAGGGTCAATCTGGATCCCATCCTTGGAGATTATGTGACCGAGAAGTTTGCCCTCCTCCATGGAAAAAATAATTTTCTTTGGGTTGAGACAGATTCCGAACTTCCCACGTCTCTCGAAAACAATTCTTAAATGATGCAAATGTTCATCATCAGAATGTGAAAAAACTGTCAAGTCATCAAAATAAAGAACCAAGAAAACATCTTTTTCATTAGTGAATGCTATGTCCATGGCCCGTTGAAACGTTGCACCTGCATTTTTCAGACCGAATGGCATCTTTGCATATGTTGGGATCCTGTGATTTGGCCGATTGGTAAACCAAATCACAAGGTAACATGTAAACCAGTCTTAAGAGCTCTAGGATCTAGCCCTCCTAGTCTCAGAGAGGGATCTCTCAATATGTTTGCAAAAATATGACTTGTTTGCTTGTAATGGGTTTGTTTTAGGCTAGTTATTAAGCTTGAGTTTGTTTGATTGTTTTGTGGGACATGACGACCCAGGCAACATAGATAGAAAAGGGAAATCTCTAATTCATTGGGCAATGGAGTCTAATGGAAGTTTATAACAAGTTTGTAGATGAATTAGGGGTATCAAAGGGAAAGTCTAACTTGGTTGTTGGATCTACAAAGTTTTTCAGGTGAAATGAAATGAACATCAAGATTTTAGAATGAAAAGTAGAACTAAGGGAAATTAAGAATCCTTAATTATATGTATTCTTAAACAAAGGGACTTAAAGCATCATTTGAACATGAAGAAGTAATTTATAGACAGGGCTAACCATGAATTCTAGAAGCTATACTTTAGAAAATAATAATTTTAAGACAAACTTTCAAAATGAAATCTAAGAGTCGAGCAACGCTCTATTTTATCAAATATTTCACTTTCAAGGATAAGAAAACATTCAAGATAAACATATAACTACATTCATAGAAGAGGGAAATCCTAAACATATAAGACTCAATTATAAATACTTTCAAAACAATTATTTGAGCAAGTACAAAGGGCATGATCAAAATAGACCTCTTTGGCAAAATTTGGACAATGGTACTTTGAAAGGAGACTTCAGAAATAGTTTTTAAAGTGTCAACAAGAAGCACGGAAAGACATAAATAATCTTGAGGCCAACTATATTGAATTACTTCTGAAATAAACAAGCTTTAAGGTTGAAAAATCAGTTCAACTTATTTAATCAAACATTCAACAAATGAGAGACATAAAGACAACGAAGAGTAAACAGGTCTAAGGTGCTTCCAAGATACATTTCTTTGCCTAAAAATTTTACTCTACTGTAAGCAAGAGACGACGAAAACAAAATGAAAATAGGAAAAACATTAAACAGTTCAGAATACTTCACCAACAGTGAAGCTCAGGGATCCAATGATAGAGCTTTCTTCATCCACAAACAGGTCAAAACATCCACAGGTTCCAATACATCAATTTCTCTTTAGTCCCAGCAGAACTATGTATTACTTCAAAGAGTTATCAAATTCCCCTTTACAATGAGTTCAAATGCAGTATTTATGCTGCAAATGAGGAGGTGGAAACATCTAGGGTTCAGAATGTCATTAATGACACAGTAAATGCACTCCTATCCTTAAAAACCATGCAAGGCATAAGGTAGGATTGTTTAACAACTACTCCTCTGTGTATTAAATCTATCTTTATTTCTTGAGGATGAAAACAACTGAAAATATCAACTTTGAGGCTCCTTTCTGCCCTTTACAATAACTGTCTGACAGTTTATAATATCTTCTTTTGTGTAGTAACTGCCAATTTTCCCTTTGAAACATAAAATAAGTAAAAGGTGTCTTTTTGAGTTATTAGGTGAATATTTGCTCCTTTAATACATTCGAGGTTGTTTTCAAGCCTACCTTTCCTTTATTTTATTATTAAAATTGCCTTTAATCCTTTTCTTTAAGGTTTTTTATTGTGTTTTAAACCTTTAACCTCTGATTCTTCAGCCTTTAAACTTCATATTTACGTTACTTTCTCTGCTTTTGTTGTGGGCAGGTGTCTTTTGCATGCCAAGGGTCTCATTCGCAAAACCAGCACCTTTAGAACCAAAAAAATAACCTTCGAATGCTTATTTTTGGTGATTGTGAAGTTACTTTGGGCTTTAGAGGTAGTGATCCTCTGTCCCACTCCTTAATTAAACCCTGAGAGGGACTTTTGACCTTAAAAGACTTCCATTAAATCCTACAAAACAAGAAAAAATGTTAATAAATCCTGCAGTGGAGGCTCTACAACTTTCAGAGGCTGCGTGGGGGCGGAGGAGCTGAGCTGAAGCGGATATGTAGGCAGGGAGGCGAAAACCTGTGAAAACAGGTTTTAAAAGTTCATTGGCGCAAAAAAATGAGGATGGGCGGTAATGGAAAACCACCCATGGTTTCTGCACTACCAAAAGGTAGTAAGTGGTATTATCACAAATGAACATGATTCCATATGTTACGTGACACCTGTCCACAACGAAACCACCAGTATCGCGTAATTTTTAGTTGTTAAACACCGGGAGCGAAAATTGCACGATATTGTTTATGAGCCGTCGGATGGGAAGGGATAGATCTGATGGTGCAGACTGAACGCGATGAACAAGTTGCACAGCAGGAGTTTGAAGTGGGGGATAGGTGTCATACAATGGTTGGAGGGGCAGTTGAATAGTGAGATATGGGACCGGTAGGTGACATCACAGCGTTTGTTGTGTAGTAGGGGGGTCGATCGGTGGTGAGAAAGGTTTGGGTAAATGCGGGCCATTGGATAAGATGAATCGACGATGGGGATAGATGGATAGGAATGCTCGGGTGATCGAAAGAAGGGGCGTATCGCATAGGTGGGGGGGAAAAAAGGAATGGGGAAGGAAACGAGATAATGCCGATGCAATGGGGGCTTTAGGATAGGGCCTAGAGTATGGTCACATGGTGGGGGTAAGGTAACGAGGGACCAATGGGAGGAGGAGGCTTATCGCATCGGCAGGGAGGAAGTTCCGAAGGAAAAGGTGGATTTTATAGAGGAATGCCGATGCGATGGGTCTAGCACCTGGTCGCAGGCGCTCGGACATATGGGCGAAAGATCTAAGCCTTCAGGGGCTTAAACTCCAATTTGTAAAATACTGTCTTTTTAGACCAAACAGAGGGGTTTCTGATCATTCTAGTGGATTCTGATAGGTAAAATGGGGGATTTTTATGAGTTTAAAATGGATTTTGAAGGTGTTTCAGAGGAAAATGAGGACGAAAAGGGGAAAAATGAGTGAAATAGGCTTAGTAAATAATGAAAAATGACCTACATACAGTCTCTTTTTATTCAGTAGTGTTTCTCAAGGTTTCTGAATAAGGAACAGGAACAACACTTAAGGAACAACGTGGTTTAAGAAACAACAAGATAATCTTTTTAGGAAAAATAGATGAAGATTTTAGTGGACTAATAGACTTGAAATGATGAAGACAGTGAGATTTCTAGAACTCGTCATGCTATTTGCAATTTTGTTCTAGAAATCTCGGTTTGTTACATTTAGTCATCTTTGGATAAAGTTGAAATTATGGATGACTAACAGTGGCTCCATTTGGGGAGGACGACTATCCTTTTAGGTGTCCAGAACCTTAGTTTATAGATCTCTAGCTTTTAGTGGACCAGTGCCTTATCCATTTGGCAGCTTTCTTCTTTTCTTGCTAATATTTCTTTGAAAAGGGCAACTTTTATCAATCTGCAACATGAAATTTCTTCAAACAGCATCTCTACCTACCCAATCTTACTTTGTCCTAGCATTTTTTCTTCCCTTTTGAGTGCATTTGAACTAGCAAACTCTTTGACATTTTATTTTTTTGAAAACAGAAATAATCTATCTAATCCTATCATTATTTCTTCCAAGAGTCCATATTAAATTGTTAAACTCTTTATTTTCTACCTAACTACTATCTGTCACGATTAAGCTGTTTGACATATTTTATTTCTATTTCTGAAACAGGAAATTTAAACACAGCCAAATCAGGATTAGACTGTCTGATTTGCTATGGTGTCTATGGCTGTATGTACAAGTTGCACATAGACTTTATTTGCAGAAAAAAAAAAATATGAAGGCTTAAGATCTGAAAAATAAAGGACATCCTTCACTCTTTTCTATAGCTCTGGTTTTTATCTTTCTAGAGTTGCTTTTGTTTTCTCTTGGTTCAGAGTTTGAGCATATTAGAACCAATTTTTCATCAAACTTATAGGTTCAGGATTTAAGCTTGTTTGAACCATTGTTTTTCTATCCTAATCTATTCTACTGATAAGCCAAGATTAAACAGTTTGGCAAATCTTCTTTACTAACCTATCAGCAGAAAATTGAAGTCTATCTTAGTCATGATTAGTTTGTATGACTAAAAAGCAGTTTTTTCTTGAGTAGTGGCATCTAAGCTTGCACACTTTCAGATTCCTCATTCTTTTTGGTAAGGGATTGTACCTTTTGTGAATCTATCCTCTTTTCTTTTTCTATTGTTTTTTTTGTTTTCCTTCTCTTTTCAAATTTAAAAAGCAATGTTATATACAATGGAAAAAAAAACTTTGAAATTTAGGACTCTTGGTAGAAATAGTGTTTGAGCATCCTGCCATTGACAGGACCTCCAAACAAATCTTCTTCATTCAGCTCTTGCAGAAAGAATGCATTATGAACCCTGATAGAATGAATAATGTAGGGCCCATTCCACAATTTTTCAAATTTTCCATGTTTCCCCTTTTCTTCTCTTCTATAATCCCACTTTAGAACTACATTTCCAACTTGAAAATCACTTTCTTTAGTCCTCTTGTGAAATAATTTCTTGATGCTTTCTTGGACTGTTTGTGTTCTGTTGTACACTTCCTCTCTAGTCTATTGTAAATGAATGGTCTGATTTATTCTTCTCTGCATATCATTCTCCTCAGATTGTACTTCTTGGAGGAGTTTCATGACTTGAATTGCTAAAGATTTTGGGAAGACTACATCCATGCCATAAACCAGCTGATAGGGGGACACATTTATTAACTTTTTGGTGGTTAATCTATCAGCCCACAAAGGATGAACAAGCTTACTATGCCATGATTTATGATTCCGCTCCAACATTTTTTTGATAATATTGACAAGGATTTTGTTGGAGGATTCAACTAATCCATTTCCTTGGGGATAGTAGGCAGTGGAATGAAGTAATGTAATATGATATTTATAGCAGAATTCAACCATTTTCTTATATTTGAAGGCAGCAGCATTGTCTATGATAATTTTTCTTGGACAACCAAATATGGATAGTATGTTGGTTTCAAGAAACTTGATAATGACAGAGTTAGTAGCATTCCTAGAGGGTATGGATTCTATCCACTTGGTAAAATAATCAGTGGCAGTGAGGATCCATTTATGTTGGGAAGATGAAGATGGGTGAATTTCCCTAATGAAGTCCAAGCACCATTTTTGAAAAGGAGCCTCAACACTGATGGGATGTAAGGGTAAGGATAAGAGTTTTATTTTTCCATAAAAAAATTGACACTTATGGCAAGATATGACAAGATTTTGAGTATCTGAGAAAAGGGTGGGCCAATGGTAACTAGATCTGAGTATTTTATTTGTTGTTGTCTTCTAGTACATATGTCCTCCACATTCTCCCTCATGCAGTTCATGCAAGATTTTTCCTGCATCAACCTCAAGCAGACACTTAAGAAATATTCCAACAACATTTTTCCAATATAAAACCCCATATAATATGCAATAATTTAAAGCCTTCTGTTTCAAAATTCTAGATTTAGTTTTGGGCAAAGAAGGAGGGGCATTCAGATAAAGCAACATATATATGATGTCAGCATACCAAGGTGAGTTCAAAAATGTTTCTTCAATGACTGGAGCTATGAATTCCTCTATTTCTTCTAAGACATCAACCATATTCATATCAAGTGCTTGGAATTTTGACTTAGCCATGAGTTTAGCTAATCCCCGCCCTTTGATCAGTTTGGTAGGCATGATTTCTAAGTCATACTCTAGAATAATATCAATCCATTTTCCCCTTTTACCATCAGGGTCTTCACTTATAATATCCTTGACAACTGTGTGTGGAACAAAAGCAATGATGTGAGAATTCAAAATGTAGACTCTGAAGTCTTTCAATGCTTTTACCAAGGCTAAGGCTTGTTTCTCCATGATGTTATACTTGAGTGGGGCATCTCTCAAAGCCCTACTAAAAAGGATATTGGTTGTTCATGCCCCTTGTCATTCTTTTGTAGCAATACTGCAGCTATTGTATGCTTATATGCAAAGGAAAATATATAAAAATCTTTGGTGAAATTAGGACTAATAAGAACTGGTGTTTGAGTCAAATCTTGTTTCACTAGTTCAAATGATTGTTTACCATGTATTGTCCATTTAACACCTTCCTATTTCTTAAGCATGTTTGTGATATTTCTCAATAGCTCAGCAAGGTTGGGGATGAATATCCTTAAAAAAATTATCCTCCCAATGAAAGATTGTAATTCTTTAAGGTTTCTAGGATGACTGACCTTCAATATGCCATCAATCCTTTTAGGGTGTACTTTGATTCCCTCTTCAGAAATAATGGGGCCAAGAATTTTTCCTTCTTGGAGACCAAAGAATGTCTTTTTGGGATTCAAAGATAATCCATATCTCCTACATTTCTCAAAAATGTTTCCAAAATGAATCGAGTGTTCTTCATCAGTTTTGGAGAAAACAGTAATGTGATCAAGATAAATGATTATGAAATAGCCTATGTCTTCTAAGAAGGCTATTTCCATGGCCCTTTGGAAGGTGGCACCTACATTCATTATACCAAATGGAATTTTTACATACATGAATGTACCCCAAGGTGTAGTCAAAGCGGTTTTATGTTGGTCACTTGGGACTACTAAAACCTAATTCTAGCCTAAGAACCCATCCAATAGTGAAATTATTTTAGCCCCAACCACCCTTTGAAGTATATGATCCATTTTTTTCAAGGGATAGTTATCTTCAAGGGAAGCTCTATTTAGATTCCTGAAATCAATGCAGAGTCTAATTTCCCCAATATTTTTCCTAACGGATACTAAGTTGGAAACCCATTCTGAATACATGATAGGAACTATGATCCCAACGTCATACATTTTCTTAATCTCTTTCTCAACTAAAGGCAATAAAACATGGTTTATCCTTCTGATTTTTTGTTTGAAAGGTTTCTGATTTTCCTTAAGAGGAATTTTGTGTTAAATGATGTTGGTATCATATGATTTTAAATCCTTGTATCTCCATGCAAATATATCCTTAAATTCATTGAACAAGTCTATGTATTTCTGTTTAATATGGGCTGGGAGAGTGTTGGACAACTTGATCATTTTGGGTTCTGTTGGGCTGCCTATGTTATGTTCTTCTACGTTGTTTCTATAGGCTCCATCCTTGGTTCTTTGGCTACATCATTGAAATCGAAAAGCTATTATAATGGTGCAAGAATTCTTAGAATTGTATCATTTTTACAATGTAAAACCTCCAGGTCTTTCCGGTCTGTACTGTCAACTATTTCTATTCTAAATGGATGTTCCAAATGGTTTATATCAGTAGGAAAGGACAGAAATGTTTCAGGGTTTTTTTCTTCATTAAAATAGTCTTCCTCATGGTTTAAAACAGGTGTTGGTTGTTAGCAATATGATGCAATGTGTTGTCCTTGATGGTAACCTACTTGATGAAGTTGTCCTTGATAGAAACTAACTTGATGAGTTGTCTTTGGATAGCAACATATTCGTTAATGATGTATCTATAGAGCAGTTCAAAAGTAACAAAGAAAGAAATTCTAGTAAGTGCCAGAATAATGATGAATAAGGCATGTCACAAAGCATACGTGGGTTTGTAAAGGCGAAGTAGCGTATGTACACGGAAAAGTACGAACCAAGTAGCATATGCCTATTTGCGCTCTAAATTTATAAAACCAGGGGACTTTACCATGGTATTGGTCCACAGTATTGAGCGCTGGATTATCTATTTGATCTCATCTAGAAATACCATCAGTGGTTAAGTGGTTTTGACTCATGGTATTGATAAAGACTAAAACTATATAAGGAGAAGAGGATCAAAGTGAAAAGTGTGCATAGGTCTGGGTTTTAATGAATACTTCACTCTAAAGTATATCTACATGGAATGGGTAACAGTTTATTGATTGATCTGAATTAATAATGCACCTATGAAGAAAATGATGAAGAGGGATCTCTAGATTTGAAAGGGCTATGTATTTTCTAGATCTATGTATGGAATGTTTAGATCTGTGATCTAGCGAATCTTTGCTGAAGTAAAGGGTGAGATCTGAGTTATCTGTTCTGAAGAGCTGCATAGTCCTAAAAAGTTACAGATCTATACGTAGGTTCGTTTCAGAAAAAGTGCATGTATACGCAGGTTCGTTTCAACAAAAGTGCATATGAAATCAATGGTTAATTTTTAAATGTTTGTAGATGTATATGCAGGTTTGTCTCTGTGAAATCGCGTATATACGCAGGTTCAGTGAGGTAAAAATGCGTATGGAATCTAGGGTTTTGTTGAAGTGTGTGGAATCAAATATCTGATCTGTTTTGTTGTTTTACTGCTATCTGTCAAGGATGTATTCATACAGATCTGGGTTGTTTAAATGTTGATTATACTGCTGATTATGTTGATTAAAGATCAAGTTGTTGGTTGATTGGTTGATGATTCAATAAATGAATTGATGAGGGAAGAATGACTGTCTAAACAGTTCTGCATGGTCTTAGATCTAAATATGAGTCTGAACTAATTCTGAAAGAAAGCATACAGAGAAGAATACACTAGTTGCTGAAAAGGAAAGCGTGTGCATACACGGAAACTGTGAAGAAAAGGCGTGTATTATTTCAAGAATATAAAACTAGCATGCACTGAAGCATATGCAGGTTGGTGTGAAGAAAGACATGTATATAAGCGGGTTACAGAAAGAAAAATAGCGTATGGTATTTGAATTAATGATTGTTCAAGGTTGAATGTGTATCTGATTATCTACTCTGAAGTCTGGGTTATTTCTGATATTCTGGTTACTGTGGTATTGCTGTTCAGATTGAAGTTTTGGGTAAAGTATGGTTGTTGATGTTAAGGGGGTTGTATTGAAGCTGTTTTGATCCGGTATGAAAATTGATGAAACATGGTCCGCAGTGGTGCTGAGGGTCAAAGCCTTCAGTGAGGGGGTTGTAGCTCCCTTCCAGTGGTAGCTGGTAAACAAGAGTAGGGGGTAGCAGCTCCCTTCCACGAGAGGCTGGTAAACGAGAGCAGGGGGTAGTAGCTCCCTTCCAGGAGAGGCTGGTAAACGAGAGAAGGTTGTAGCCTTCTGCAGGTGGGTGCCTGCCTGCTGGTATGAGTCTGTGCCAGTACAAAGTTGTAAGAAGTTTTCTTTATAATAAATATTGAAGATAGAGACGATAGTAGCAGTGGTTTTCTCCCGAATTGGGTTTCCACCTTAAATACTGGTGTTCATGTGTGTTGCTTATGTGATATGGTTTATTCTGTTATTACTGCACATGTTTACTTCTTACTAAACATCTGATGAATGAATGATGCAATAATCTAAGTAATGAATTAAATGCATAATAAGATCTCTGGACATACACAATTTTTCTTAAGGATATCCATGTGTATACGCGATTTGGGTTCAGTAAAGTAGCGTATGGTTTTAAGAGAAAGAAAAAGTAGAAAGTTTTCAGTCAACTCTAAACACTGATTCACCCCCCCTCTCATTATCTTTCCCAACATTGGCATGGCGAAGTCACTTTTTGATTGCAGAAAGTCATCTATGTGTTTGTATCCTTCAAATACTTGCCAATAATCTTCATTATCTGGTATTGCAGGTCTATTGTTTTACCTTTACATCAAATTGTTCATTGGTCTCTGGTATTTGGCAATTACTAGTAGCAAAGGCGAGTTCGTTTGCTAGATGATTTTGAGCTCTTTGGATGAAAATGAGTTCATATTTTTCAAAGTTTTTCAGGAGGTCAAGGGAAACGTTCCTATATTCTCTAAGTTTTAGGTTTTTAGTTGAATAATCCTCTTTAATCTGCCTGATAATTAGCTCAAAATCCCCTTGGACTAATATTCTTTTGGCTCCTAAATCTTTGAGTAAGTGTAGGCCAATAAGGAGGACTTCATACTCAACAATATTGTTTGTTCATGGAAAATCTAGTTTGGAGGAGAATCCTTTGTTTATGTTTTGTATCCATACACCAGCCCCTACACTTAGTTTACTACAAGAGCCATCAACGTTTATTTTCCAAGGTATTTCAATTTCTCTTTCATTTTCTTTTCTTTTTTTCAAGACTGTTGAAATATGGACTGTTATTTTCTTAAATTTATGGAAGATTTGATTGTTCTGGTAGACTAAATTCTCCTTTGTTTTCCTTTTCTTGTTGGCTAATTTCATCTTCATTATATAAGAAAAAGGAATCCAAATCTGAATGGATGGAGTAGATAGGACAATTGTTTGGTTTGTCTATGTTGCTCACCATGTATTTCATGTGGGATTCCCTGTATAGTCTTCTAGTTTGGTTAAATACTTGAATGGTGGCATAAGACATGTCCATTTGAAGGCTACCCTGAATTTTGGCTCCCCGGGATCTAGATAAAAGCATGCCATACTTAGGGGGGATGTCAGCTACCACTATGTCCATTACTAGACTCTTAGCAGGAATTTGAGATAGGTTAACACACAAATCTTTAATTAAGCCTAAGCATTTGACCCTGCTGGAATCAAAAGAATACAAGTCTTTGTATGGTTTAGTAATTTCTAAGCCTAGGCTTTCCATTACTACTTTGGGCATAATATTGTGAGAAGCACCTGAGTCTAGCATGGAATTATGCAATATTTTCTCATGTATATTCAAGTTGACTAGAAGGGAGGGACAACGCCTTCTTGGTATTTCCCTTCAACTTCAGGGCCAAACAATAATTCTGGTTTATCATCTACCAAGTTTAAAGTATCAGTGTCACTACCCATATTCAAAGCTTTCAAAACTTGTTTTTTATATATATCCTGGGTTACTAGTTCAGCTAAGGGTATGGTGATTTTAATCTTGGAAATTTCCCTTTCAAGGCTGAAAGGAACTATTATTTTTGTCATATTTACATCTGTTTTGTTATTTACAACTCTTTCAACCATTTTGACTTGATGAACTTTATTCGAACTGTTATTTGGGATAGATTTGTTAGGGCCACTAGTAGAAGTACTAGGGTAGCTTTGTTCAACACTTTGCTGAATGTTTTTGTCTTTCTTTTCGTCAGTTTTCTTGGTTAAACTATCAGTGTTACTTGTTGTTTTCTTAGGTTGATTTTCTGATGTTTTCTTAACAACAGTACTAGTGTTTTTTCCATTGGAATTCTCTGGGCTACCTTTTCTTCTAAAATTTTATTGCTTGTGTACCTCCATGATAGCATTTTCAAACCCCAATCTGTAATCTTCAGAATCCTCATTATCATATTCAGTTTGTTCTGAAGAGAAAAATCCTTGTTCTTCTTCAGTGAGAAAAACATCTGTCTGACTATCAGATCCTATCAAGTTTATATGATTTTCTTCCAACCTTTCAACTTCCCTTTCTTCTTCTTGATCAACATAGTTTTTTTGAAAGGGAGGCCTAATCTGTTGGTCATTATCTCTTTGCCTATTTGATTAGGGTCTCTTCTAAGATTTTGGTTTCCATTTCTGTTTTAGTTTTCTCTAGGAGGCACTCTATCATTCATATTTATCTTTTCAAGCATTCTCTCCATTACCTTCACTAGGCTATCAATTTTAGTATCTGATGCTGAGGTTGATGGCATTGTATCATCCTTGTATGTAACTCTTTTCTCTGCTCTCAACCTAGCTCTTTTTTCAATCATATTTTCCTCAACACTCATGGCTCCCCTCTACATATCTTCTAAAGTTGAGGGGTCTCTTTCTCTTAGCTGGTAGGCCATTTTAGGGTCAATGCCTTCTGGGAATTTAGCCAAGGCTAAGCCTAATGGAGGTTTCATATCTGGAGGAAGTGCATTATACACACTATTTAATCTAAAGCAGTAATCATGGACACTTTCCCCAGTATTCCTTTTGAGGTTAGTATAGTCTAAAAGGATTTGGAGAGGGTTTTTTCTTATTTCCCATTTGTTTATTAATGTTTGATATAAAGAAGGTAGATCATTTATGCTGTGAGGAGCTAAGTCTTTGAACCATTTCTTGATTTCTCCTCCTAAACTTTGAGCAAAAATTATCATCTTAATGGTCTCTTCTTCTATTTCCATGTAATCAAAAGCATCATTCATTTTTTCTACATGGTGCTAGGTAGTAGTAGGTTCATTTGCAATGAAATGGGGAATTTTGGACTGGTAATCATTTGGTAAAGGAGCAATAGGCTGTGTCAACACTAGTGGAGCATACCATGCTTCCATGATTGGAAATAATGGGGGATTTACAAGAGGTGGATTAACAAGAGGTAAAGTGGGCTGAAATGGAGTGTTTTGAACAGTAGATGTGTGGATAGGAGTGGAAGAAACACTTGGGCCAGCTAATTGATGATGATAATATTTGTTATGGCAGGAGCTGAAATGATGGAGAAGTTGAGAATTAGGTGGAGTAGAAGGTGAGGCTTCTCTGCTAAGGTTCTGTTGCAAATCTGTGGTTTCAAAATCATCTTGGTTTAAATCACTTTGAGACTTATTTCTAAAGATGTCCTTTGTGTGAGGTAAGTCTAAGTGAGGATCTTTCAAGACTGTGAAGTTTTCAAGGAGAGATCTTGTTCTTGTGATGGTCCTATCAATAGTTGGCTTTTCAGGTCTAGAAATTTTCCACAAAATCCTCTCTGGATTATCAACTATGTTAGGGGGATTAGGATCTAGATGGGATCTAGTATCGATCCTATGTGAAGCTAGATTTCAGATTTTCAAAATTTTAGAGAGGGAGAAGTTTGTTAGGATTGTTTTTTCAAAAAAATTCCTCTCACAGTGATTTCTATAATAGAGGACTAGGTTTCTAAACTTTCTGAAGACTGGTTAACATAGTTTCAAAGAAATCTGGAATACTAGTAAGGTAATAGGCATACCAGGGCTATTGGAGTCGCCAGGTGGAAATTTTTAGATTTTCTGAAGGTAAAATGTTTTATGGTCCACCACCAATGGTTTATTTGAAAACCAATCTAAATTTTTTTTGGGTTTTTCTAAATTTCTATGGTTTTTTGAAGGACTAATGAGTCTATAAGAGTTTTCTAGGAAACTATGAATTCAGAGCATCCCACCATGATCGCCAGAATGTTGGGATCCTATGATTTGGCCGATTGGTAAACCAAATCACAAGGCAACATGTAAACCAGTCTTTAGAGCTCTAGGATCTAGCCCTCCTAGTCTCAAAGAGGGATCTCTCAATATGTTTGCAAAAATATGACTTGTTTTCTTGTAATGAGTTGATTTTAGGAAAGTTATTAAGCTTGATTTTGTTTGATTTTTTAGTGGGACATGTTGACCTAGGCAGCATAGATAGAAAAGGGAAATATCTAAGTCATTGGGAAATGGATTCTAATGGAATTTTATAACAAGTTTGTAGATGAATTAGGGGCATCAAAGGGAAAATCTAACTTGGCTGTTGGATCTACAAAGTTTTCAGGTGAAATGAAATGAACATCAAGATTTTAGAATGAAAAGTAGAACTAAGGGAAATTAAGAATCCTTAATTATATGTATTCTTCAACAAACGGACTTGAAGCATCATTTGAACATGAAGAGGTAATTTGTAGACAGGGCTAACCATGAAATCTAGAAGCTACACTTCAGCAAATGATAATTTCAAGACAAACTTTCAAAATGAAATCGAAGAGTCGAGGAACGCTCTATTTCATCAAAGATTT
Organism: Pinus albicaulis; assembly: GCA_034641835.2. Taxonomy (NCBI): domain Eukaryota; kingdom Viridiplantae; phylum Streptophyta; class Pinopsida; order Pinales; family Pinaceae; genus Pinus; species Pinus albicaulis. Next base: position 1,152,233,167 of record CM076583.1, read on the forward strand.
CACTTTCAAGAATAAGAAAACATTCAAGATAAACAAATAACTGCATTCATAGAAGAGGGAACTCCTAAACATCTAGGACTGCAATTATAAAGACTTTCAAAACAATTATTTGAGCAATTACAAAGGGCATGATCAAAACAGACCACTTTGGCAAACTTTGGACAATGGTACTTTGAAAGGAGACTTCAGAAATAGTTTTTAAAGTGTCAAAAATAAGTAGGGAAAACCATAAATCATCTTGTGGCCAACTGAATTGAATTAATTCTAAAATATTCAAGCTTTAAGCTTGAAAAATTAGTTAAACTTATTATATCAAACATTTAGCAGATGGGAGACATAAAGACAGTGAAGAGTAAACAGGTCTAAGGTTCTTCCAAGAGACATTTCTTAGCCTAAAACTTTTACTCTACTGTAAGAAAGAGATGATGAAAACAGAATGAAAACAGGAAAAAAATTAAACAGTTTAGAATACTTCACCAACAACCAAGCTCAGGGATCCAATGAGAGAGCTTTATTCATCCACAACCAAGTCAAAACATCCACAGGTTCCAATACATCTATTTCTCTTTAACCCCAATAGAACTATGTATTACTTCAAAGAGTTATCAAATTCCCCTTTACAATGAGTTCAATGCAATATTTATGCTACAAATGAGGAGGTGGAAACATCTAGGGTTCAGAATGTCATTAATGACACAGTAAATGCACTCCTATCCTTAAAAACCATGAAAGGCATAAGGTAGGATTGTTTAACAACTACTCCTCTGTGTATTAAATCTGTCTTTATTTCCTGAGGATGAAAACAACTGAAAAGATTGACTTTGAGGCTCCTTTCTGCCCTTTACAATAACTGTCTGACAGTTTATAATATCTTATTTTGTGTAGTAACTGCCAATTTTCCCTTTGAAACATAAAATAAGTAAAAGGTGTCTTTTTGAGTTATTAGGTGAATATCTACTCCTTTGATACATTTGAGGTTGCTTTCAAGCCTATATTTCCTTTATTTTATTATTAAAACTACCTTTAATCCTCTGCTTTAAGGTTTTTGATTGTGCTTTAAACCTTTGACCTCTGATTCTTTAGCCTTTAAACTTCATCTTTACGGTCCTTTCTCTGATTTTGTCATGGGCAGGTGTCTTTGGCATGTCGAGGGTCTCCTTTGCATAACCAACACCTTTCAAACCATAGAAATAACCTCCAAATGCTTATTTTTGGGGATTGTGCAGTTACTTTGGGCTTTAAAGGTAGTGATCCTCTATCCCGCTCCTTAAATAAACTCTGAGAGGGCCTTTTGACCTTAAAAGACTTCCATTGAATCCTGCAAAACAAACAAAAATGTTAATAAATCCTGTAGTGGAGGCTCTACTGCTTTCTGAGGCTGCATGGGGGTGGAGGAGCTGGGCAGAAGTGGATATGCAGGTAGAGAGGAAAAAAACTGTGAAAACAGGTTTTAAAAGTTCATTGGCACAAAAAAATGAAGATGGGCGGTAATGGAAAACCGACGATGGTTTTCGCACTGCCAAAAGGTAGTAAGCAGTATTATTTCAAATCAACGTGATTCCATACATTCCGTGACACCTGTCTACAATGAAACCACCAGTATCACGTAATTTTTAGCTGTTAAACCTCGGGAGTGAAAATTGATCGATATCGTTTATGAGCCGTCAGATGGGAAGGGACATATACAACGGTGCAGACCGAGTGCGATGAACAAGTTACACGACGGGAGTTTGAATTGAGGGATAGGTGTCACACAATGGTTGGAGGGGCGGTTGAATAGTGAGATGTGGGACCGGTAGGTGACATCATAGCGTTTTTCGTGTAGTGAGGGGGTCGATCAGTGGTGAGAAAGGTTTGGGTAAATTCGGGCCGTCAGATAAGATGAATCGACAATGGGGATAGATGGATAGGAATGATCAGGTGACCGGAAGAAGGGGCTTATCGCATTTTTTTTTGGGGGGGGGAAGGAATGGGGAAGGAAATGAGATAACGCCGATACAGTGGGGGATTTAGGATAGGGCCTGGAGTATAGTCACATGGTGGGGGTAAGGTAACCAGGGACCGATGGGAGGAGGGGGCTTATTGCATCGACGGGGAGGAAGTTCCAAGGGAAAAGGGCAGATTTTATAGAGGAATGCTGATGCGATGGGAATGCCCGATGCAATGGGTCTAGTGCTTGGTCATGGGCGCTCAGACATATGGGCGAAAGAGCTAAGCCCTCACGGGCTTAAACTCTAATTTGTAAAAGACTGTCTTTTTAGACCAAACAGAGGGGTTTCTGATCATTTTGGTGGATTCCGATAGGTAAAATGGGAGTTTTTTAACCATATCAAGGACTTTTATGAGTTTAAAATGGATTTTGAAGGTATTTCAGAGGAAAATGAAGGGCACAAAGGGGCAAAAATGAGTGAAATAGGCTTAGTAAATAATGAAAAATTACCTACATACAGTCTCTTTTTGTTCAATAGTATTTCTCAAGGTTTCTGAATAAGGAACAGGAACAACACTTAAGGAACAACGTGGTTTAAGGAACAAAAAGAAAATATTTTTAGGAAAAATAGATGAAGATTTCAATGGACTAATGGAGTTGAAATGATGAAGGCAATGAGATTTCTAGAACTCGTCATGTTCTTTGCAATTTCTTTCTAGAAATCTAGGTTTGTTACATTTAATCATCTTTGGATAAATTCTAAATTATGGATGACTAACAACATATTTGAGTGTGTCACAAGGTGTATTAAATTTTGTCTTCTCCTTATCATCCTCGTGCACCAAAATCTGGTTATATCCTGAATAATTGTCCAACAAGAACATCCAGGAATAACCAACAACTCTTTGAAGGATATGATCCATTTTGGGAAGTGGATAATTTTATTTCATAGATACTTTATTCAAGTTCCTAAAATCTATGCAGATCTGGATTTCTCTAGTCTTCTTTCTTACTGGGACCAAATTCGAAATCCAATCAGAAAATCTGATAGGAACAATAATACCAAACTTGAAAAGTTTATTCACCTCTTTTTCAGTTTATGGCAGCAATTTGCTGTTGATCCTTCTCAACTTTTTCGAAAAAGGCTTTTGATTGGAATTAATAGGAATAGTGAGTTAAATGATGTTCTTGTCGTACACCTTTAAATCTGCATATTCCCATGCGAGAAAATTACAAAATTCGGAAAGTAGTTTAACATATTCAACCTTTACCTCGGTGGATAAAGACTTGGAAAGTTTAACCATTTTCCCAATGTTTACATCATACACACCTTTTTTCGAAGGAACCAGTGTAGGCTTTCGTTCTATGTCATCATGGTCAAACAATTATTCCAAAGGTATGAGACCTTATGGAATATTTTTGTCTCTCATATGTAGTACATCCACCTGGGTTGCTTCGATGTCCTGGTCATCTTTATCACAAATTTCATCTATGGAACAAATATATAATTCACCCTCACCTTGGAGAAATTTATTTACCTACTTATCATCCCAGAATAGCTGCCAATATCGCAAGTTATTGGTAATATTGGGCCGGTGTTTCACATGAATCTCAAACTTCCTATTTGAAAAGATGGGGATCCTAAAATTTCTTAGAGTTGTATCCAATGAATCTTCCATGATATTTTGACTCCTTGGCACAATTCAAAGTGAATACTCCGGAAATTTTTTCAAAATATCTAATACAACATTCCTGTATGCTCTCATTTTGGGATGGTTATCTTGATATTCACCTTTAACTTGCTTCATCACAAGTTGTGAATCACCACGTACTGAAATTCTTTTTTCACCTAGTTTCTTCAAGATATTTAGGCCAGTAATCAGTACTTCATACTCCACCATTGTAACTATGATTTCTATTTTAGCTCAACTTTCTGAAATTTTTATTCATGGTTTTATGGAATTTCTTTTGATTTATCTAATGGCTTTTCTGATTTTTTCTTTGCTTCATCTGATGGTTTTTCTGATGAACTCGGTAGATTTTATTTTTCCTTTTCGATAACTTTTCTGATGTTATTATGAATCTCTGGAACATCTTGTACCTCTACAAGCTGGCTATATACATCATTTAAGCCACTATTATTAAACAAAATAACTCTAAATCTATATGTACAACATTTATCGGATGATTGTTGGGATTTTCTTTTCTTATGATCATATATTTCATCTTTATTTCACGGTACAATTTTCTCAATTGTTCGAAAAAAGGGATAGTTGCATAAGAAAAGTCTAATTCCAAATCGCTCTCCACTACCCCCCCCCCAAAAAAAAAAGATCTTGAAAACCACATGCCAAACTGTGGCGGTATGTCAGCTACCACCACATCCATTAGAAAATTCTTTGCTGGAATCTTCTCTAGGGAGACAGCCAAATCCTTAATAAGTCCAATACAATGGACTCTACCTGAATCGAAGGACTATAATTCATGGTAAGGATGAGCGATATATAAAACCCAATTTCCCATAATTGGTTTTGGCATTAGATTATGGGAGGCTCCAGAGTCTAACATGGAATTGTGTAAAATGCATTAGTGGATTCTTAGACTCAAATAGAATGGGGGAACCTCACTATATTCTAACTAAACATCAATAGCATGACCAAAAATAATTTTGGGTTGATTATATTTGACATTTACCATGTCAGAAAAAAGATCTAATTTAAGATTTTTTTCTACATGGGACTTATACTGGTTATTCTTAACAAACTCAGTTAAAGGTATAGACACTTTCAATTTTTAAATTTTGGATCTATATACATATTTAATGATGATGTTTTTTTTATCAGCATGGTCCTTTGATGGCGCTTCTTTCTTCTGACTGTCCTTTTCCTTACCTATTGGACTTGTGGATGGCTAATTTATCTTGTTTTGATTCATCACTGTAGGATCTTTTCCTTTATTCTAATTACACGGAGGATTCTGCTTTGTTTGAGTATCTTTCTATTAAGATTCCCTTTTTAGAATGGGATTAATCAGCACATCTCTGCTCCTCAAATAGTACAGCCATTGTTGTGAGCTAATTGCATTCAAGTATCCCTGTTGATAATCATCTAATTTGGTCTCCAATTCATGATCATGGGCAAGGATGAAATCATGATCCTTAGGCTCATATTTATTTTAAAAATACTCTTCATCTTTCATAAAAAACATAGGCATATCATCAGCTTTGAAAATGATATTCTCATCAACAATTGTGTCTTCATATTCTTCTTCTATTCCTTGAGAATAATTCTACTGTAAGGGTGTCCTCATTTGTTGCTACTATGGTGGTTGCTCAGGAGCCAACTATTCTCTATGCTTGATCCTTAACTGAGGTTGTTGTTGGCCTCTGAAGTTAGGATTTATGACCTCAGGCTATCTTTCAGTGATGGACATCCTGTTAACCATTCTTTCAATATTCTTTATCAAAGTGTCCATTTTAGCATCCCAAGATGAGGTGGATGGTTCATCTTTAACAGTGACTTTTCTCTCACCTCTTGTTGTATCTCTTTTCCTTAGAACATTTTCTTCAATGTTGATTGTGTTATTTTTTATATATTCCAATGTAGCTAGACTTCTTTCCCTTAGTTGGTAGGCCATGCCGGGATCAAAGGCATATCGATAACGTATGAGATTTAAGACTGGAGGAGGCTTGATATCAACCAGAATTGCATTATAAGTTAGGTCCTTATATTACTAGTATAGTCCCTTATTGTTATTAGTGTAACCCCCTTATTGTTATTATTGTACCCTTGTAACTCCCATTTTGTTATTATTGTGCCCTAAATTATTATTGTTAGGTCGGCTAGGATTACATTGTGGCCCACTAGAATTACATTATGGCCACATGGACTCCTATATATAGAAAGGAGGTTTTGTAAATTGTATCATCCAAGAATTGTTCATTTATGTAATGTATTGGAGGTTGCCCCCTCGAAGTGGCTCATTTCTAAGGCGTTGATATCTCTTTCTTCTCTTTTTGGAGCTGGTTACACAACATTTGGTATCAGAGCTTGGGATTCTAGGGTTTCGCTGCTCCAAACAGGTCATCGTGGCATTTTCGCTATAACTTTTTTTCTACGAAGTTTCAGAAGCTGAAATTTTTAGGGTGCGAAGCCGAAATCCTGAGGAAGCTTGTCTAAACATTTCAGACCTTGGTTCGCAATATTTGCGGAGATATCATCTGTGGAAGTCAGGTCTTTTTTCAAGCTCCTAAACAGGTCATCGTGGAATTTTCGCTATAAATCTGTTTCTACGAAGGTTCAGAATCTGAAATTCATATGGTGCGAAGCTGAAATCTTGAGGAAATTCGTCAAAAAATTTCAGAGCTTGGTTCGCAATATTTTTGGAGATATGATCTGTGGAAGGTAGTGCTTTTTCAGGCTCCTGAATTTCATCTCAAAGAGGTGATCGTGGGAAAAGTTCAATAACTCTCTCTCTGGGCATCGGATTGGAGTGCCGTAAAAATTGTTCGCAAGAACACAGACTTTAGTGTCTTGGCTATCAATTTCAGATACAAAGGACGAAACAGTGACACGTGGCAAGTCGTACAAGTTCGCTCTACTGAACCAATCCATAATTAGGTCATTGTGGGAGATTGGACACAACTTTGTCTTGGGGAATCCAAATTAGATCAGAACTGTGGCATTTGAAAGAGAATTCAGAGGGCTATTTCATTTCAAAATTTCAGATATTGAATATTTTCAATCACAGAGATAATCCAATTCCAATATCGAGCTCCTCAAAAGCAAGTAAAAGGTGTATATTGTTTTTCCCGAATTGCATAAATCTTGTTTGAAAAATCAGTTTGAAGTGATTCCAAGGGCCTATTGAGCATATATTTCAGTATTGAATTCTGAAATGCCTCCTAAAAATAATTCCATACCCATTAATCCCTCAAAAAGCTATACTATGACGCATGAAGAGGAAGAGTTGCAGTATGAGATATCAAAATTACGGTACCAAGTGCAACAAGTTTCAATCTTACGAAGAGCAATTGAAGATGAAATAGATGGTTTAAAAGCAGAAATGGAGGATAAGTTGGATGGTTTGAAGGATCAAATAATAGCAAATATGGATGATAAATTAGTGGAAGATCACATCGAGCATCAACAACAAGTTCTCCAACTCTCAAAGGATAACCTAACTTTGGTGCAGAATCTAATGAAACAACAAGAAGATCAACATCACATCGAAAGAAGTTATGAAGCAATCATAGAAACAAGAACTCGACAAGTACGATCAATTTCAGAGTATCTTAGCAAGTGGAAGAACTTTCCTGTAGAATATTTCACATGGGAGGATGAGAATTTTATACAGAAGCATCAAGAAATAATCAAGCGTTGAGGACAACACTTGCTTGAAGGAGAGGGGCATGTTAAGTCCCTATATTACTAATATAGTCCCTTATTATTGTTAGTGTAACCCCCTTATTGTTATTATTGTACCCTTGTAACCCCCATTTTGTTATTATTGTGCCCTTAAATTATTATTGTTAGGTCGGCTAGGATTACATTGTGGCCCACTAGGATTACATTATGGCCCCATGGACTCCTATATATAGAAAGGAGGTTTTGTAAATAGTATCATCCAAGAATTTTTCATTCATGTAATGTATTGGAGGTTGCCCCCTCGAAGTGGCTTATTTATAAGGCGTTGATATCTCTTTTCTTCTATTTTTGGATCTGGTTACACAACATTATAAGTTATATTGAATCGAGTATTAAAATATTTCACTGATTCATTCGGATTTCTCTTAATATTATCATACTCAGAAAGAAACTGTATATATTTTTTCTTCACTTCCCATCGAGCTATAAATGCATCAACCAGCTAGTCTGGAGTGGCAATGGAATTTGGAGTTAAGGCTCTAAACCAAACTTTGACATCTCTAGAGAATATCTGGGTTGTAATTATCATTTTGGCATTGTTGGCATCTACTTCCTCCAAGTCTATGAAGTTGGTGACCTTGAAAATGTGTTGTTTTTCCATTACAGGAGAATTTTCATCAAACACGGGAAGTCTTTGGCCATAACCCTGAGGTAAATCATTCAATTGAGTAGGTAAGATAAGTGGGGAAAATTTTTCCATGATTCCTACTAAGTGAAGTGTTGGATTGACAAAGGGATGAGTTGGCTGAATAGGTAGTGGAACAACAGTTGTAGGTATTGAGGTAGTAGGTATAAATTATAAGTTCGAGGGTGCAAATAAGAAAAAAAACAATTGATTGGGGTTGAGTCGAAATAGGTATTGACTCTTGCTAGTATAATTGGCTCCAGACTTTGATGTCAATGTCTATTTCAAGATTATTCTCCTCAAAAATAGAATTTTCTTCAAGTTTTATAGAACTAATATCTAACTCAGATAATGATTTGACCTCAGAGAGTCTTAAAGGATCAAAGACTATGTCAGAAAAATAGGTTTCAGACCTAGATCTAAACAATGAAAATTAAAGTTTTAGATCATATGGTACATCTTCGAGAGATAGTGTTTTAGTAGGAAGTAATGTAGATCTTACCAATGCGATTGAACCTGATTGAATCTCTGTAGCTATATATATATGCTTCTAGAAAAGCTTCTCTATATCTTTGATTGGATCAGTTGGATCAGGATTGGGATTTTCTTTGGTGTATCTTCTCGAAGCCAACTCTAAAATCTTGGCACTACAATTATCCAGTTATCCTTTCTGAAACTTAATCCTATAATCCAAAGTATCAAATTCTAATGATTCTTGTCATAAACCCAGGGAAAATAAATCTTGTGTTTCCCAACAATGATGCCAGTATGTTATCACTCCAACGGATCTCTAAGGCTGAGAAAGAGTCCAAATAGATGTATCCACAGACTAATCATTTAGCTTGGTACCTAGCGCTACCAAACGAGAGAGTGCTCTCTCCAAAAAATCACAGCCAAGAGGGCTAGATGAATTACAATTCTAGGCTAGGTATGACTACAAGGGCTTTTTTGTTTCAATTGGTTTTCTCTATGGGTGAATTAGGTCAAAGAGGCTAGCTCAAGGAAAATAAGATTATGATTAAAGTCCATTCAATGGGGAAAGGTAAGTAGGAAGGCTAATAATTTAGGTTTTTTGAGTGGGATGGATTGTACATATGAGGTGCTATAAAGAGCAAGATAATGCATGTATTCTTTCTAAAAGGAAGAAATGAGACAAACTATCAAGGTTTTCCCAAAACAGAGCATAGAGGATGTATTCTGCTTATCAACTTGAAAATCAACATATAATAGTAATGAAATGGATCATGGAGAGTAAAAAACATTCACACATATGCAACAAAAGAAGAAACGATGTTAAATTTCCATACCATAGGTATCCCAAAGAAATAGTTGTAACACTTTCATTAAATTCCCGTGAAATATTGATTACACTAGAGCCTCTCATCAATGCAACAACATCCAACCTGTGAAATGAGTCAAAAGTACAATATATAGACCTCAAAAAACTTCTCCCAACCTTAAGTGTTTAATCCCTAAGTTGAGGAGTTGTTCCATCAAAAATTAAATTGAAACCTAGAGTGTAGGGTGGTCAAACTGACTCATCCCTCACTTTTTTGAAACTGATTCATTAAATCTCATCAAGATTTTTCACCTAATGTATTTACCCATATGTAAGTGTGAAAACATAAAAATTACATTTACATACTTAAATTACATTGGTCCGAAGTGAAACTAAGAAAAAATGAGAAAATTTACAAATATCAGCAAACTCAGAAAATTGGTAAAAAGCGCAGTGCCAGTGTCAAAAGCGCAGTGCCAAATTCAGCTCCACTTTGGATGGGGTTCCCGGTGTCCAAATTGAACTCAAGATATCTCATTTGAAAGCTTCTCATGTCTAGTTTCCAGATATATTCTAAATTTCCAAAGGAAATTTATTTGTCTCTCCAAAAGTTGATTCTCCCAATACTGGTCAAAAGTGCAGTGCTAGCCTTCAAAACAGGGCATAAATGTGATTTTTTGGGTGTTTGTTGACTTTTTTATTGCTTTTTTTACACAAAAAGTTTTGTAAATTTGTTTTCCTGGTCATATTTTTCCTTATGAATGCAATTTTACTTTCAATTTTTCCATTGGAGGTCCCTAGAAAAAGCGCAGTGCCTACAACACTACACCTTTCACAGTGTGACTGTGGAACACTGCCAAAAATGCAAAAATTTTGCAAAATTTCCCAAAGTTGCTCAAATTTATTCAAAATTTCTTCTGTGGGAGCCTGATGAGGTACATTGGGCAATTAGTTATGCCTAAGAAAGAATATCAATATTTTCCCCTTCATTTTTCTTGGTTAGGTTTTCAAGTCTTGATTTGGCCTTTTGGAGATTTGACCTTGGAATCTGATTTCTCTTGTAGTGGTATTTGGCCATCATCCTTTGTAAATAATTGTCCTTATTTTATTTCTCTAGGAACTTCTCTAGATTATTTTTTTCCCTGTCAATCCAATGCTCCCGGTTCTCATTGATCATGATGGAAAATTTCTCATTTAAAGTGAGCTCATTGGCAAGTTCAACCTCATTTTTCCTCTCTGGTTCTAGAGTTGTTTTCAGCCCTCTAGTCCTAGGTCTCCTTATTGGCACTTCTTCTTATTCCTCATTAATTTCACCATACCTCTCATAAGCCTCATTAAGCAAATACTTTGCCTTTTTTTCTTCTCTTTTTTTCTTGAGAAGTTGCATCTCCATGATTTCCTGCTTGGTTTGGAGTTGTTGATTTTCTCGCTCATAGTATGAAATCACAAGCTTAGATATCTCTAAGTTGGTCTTAAGTTCCCTAATTTGGGCATCCTTCTCCTTGATAATCAAATTTAAGGCCTCGTAATCATTCTTCTCATCCAATTCAACAAGGTAAAAATGTGTTTCCTCATCATGAAGATCATCATCCTCTTGCATGGCTTCCTCATGCTCATCTGCTTATGTCCTCTTTTTTTTACCCTTCTGTACTAGCTTTGTTGATGAAGAAGGAAAGGTCCCTTCCACTTTCCATGGAGAAAACACTTTCATGCACCCTCTCTGATATGTTCTAGCCAATATGCTAAATTCAACCCTTTTAGGCTTCTTGATCATAACTCTGCTAGGTGACTCAACCTGATAACGAAATGGTGAGGATGGTGGTGAAATGTGTGTGGTAGGTTGAGCTGATGAAGGTGTAGGTGCTATGGGCTGAGATGGAGGCATAGATGTAGTAATATGAGATGAAGGAGGAAAATATTCACCATGTTTATAAGTGGGATGAGATGAATAAGGCATATAATAAACATGTTGAGCTTTTGGAGTAGTGAATATGTCATTGGAAATTAAGGTGTCCAATGAGATGTTAAACTGGTCAAGGTGACGGAGTACAATTATTTTTATCAATGAGTGGTGGAAGATGTTGTTCATCTATTGGTTATGGTCTCTCTTTTTTACAATGAATGCCATTTTGTCTATTCTCCTAAATAGATAGTTTTGGATATTCAGAAATATTACTCTTATGAAGTGCATAAGAATTTTAATATGGTATGTATAGAGCCTATAGAACCTTCCTTCACAAGAGAAGTAGTTCATGATGATTTTAATCATGGGGGCATACCTATCAAGAAGGTAGATGAAAGGGAATACCTTCTTCCTCTCATTTCTGTACCTTGGTTTAATGAATGGTTCATATTATTGATCATCCAAATCTTTGGATTTAAACCACTTCTCACCCCTATGGAAGCAGCAATGATAGATGTAGATAAATTTAAGGTCACACCTGCAACGGTTACCTAATTTTATTTGAGGTTTGAAATGAATACTCTACTCAACATAGGATGATGTTGGACCCTCTAAATCATGTTGCAAAAAACAAGGAAACCTACATACTCAAAAAAACTAATAGTCATAGGAGAGGCCATCAATTCATTTGTGTTGGTGGGCTCCAACCTTAAGATTCTTCCTCCTTTGTGAGGCCTTCTATATTATCTACCCTTCTCTTATTGTCTATCCTACTCTTCCATATAGTCTATGTCTTCTCGCATAGTGTTTGGTGGCCAAGAAACCTTAGGGTTGAGGTGGATGCGAATGGGGAGTGGAGATAGGTTTGGGGAATAAGGATAACTTTAGGAAAATTTCGGAAGATGGGGGAAGGGGTTATGGAGCTTTGGGAGGTGATAGGAGGCTGAAATGTCAAGGGGGTTGGAAATGAAAATTAAAATACAGGTTTGAGGAAGTGGATACCTAGAAAATTTAGAAGCCTAGGACTTAGGCTTTTATGGAAAATGTGTTAGTGTGAATCTTGATTCGAAGTGTACGAAAAAATACCAATTTAATTGTGCATAACTTACATCCCTAACAACAGAAATGATTGCTAATATCTTCAGATCTGCAATTAGATGATCAAGAAAAATGCTGCAAAAATATAGATCTATGAATAAGAAGACATTAAACAGTAGAAAAATAAGATTTACTCCATAGATCGAATAGACAAGACAAGAATATATCCAATGAATATTTTTATTAATGGCACCTGGGAGGAAAACACAAGAGGGTGTTCCCTGTTCTCCTCAATGGGATGGGTTCTTGTGAGTCCTCAACACCTCAGATTTAGAACTTCTCTCTATTGATGTTGTAGAAAACCCAGACAAAAATGGAAAAGTATGGATATGATTGTGGATCAATAGCCAGACCAAGTGTTGAGATCCAGAGTGATCTTTAGGCAACAAAAGGTGACAAATGAATGGTGAAAATCTTCTATTTATAACAAAATATTGAGATAGTCTAGAGATTGGTGCCAAATTAAAATATTATTAACCAAATATAGATCCAACTTATAATGGAATATTTTATTATATTTGTTGGAGGGAAAAGGAATTTGACTTAAGTCAAATCCCTTTATTTGTAAATAATAAATAAATAAATGATTTATTTATCATTTTAAGGATGTGATTAAGTAATAATAAGTAAATAAATGATTTATTTATTATTTTAAGGATATGGTTGAGTAATAATCAAATAAATAATGATTTATTTAATTATTTAAGGGTGAATGTTCGAAATACTGAGAGGGGGGGTGAATCAATATTCCTTTCAATTAGAGCATTAGTTAATCTTCAATTATTATCAATGTTTGTACAATGATAGCAGTAAACAAGAGGAACACAAATTCACATAGTTTTTAAGATGGAAACCCACTCCGGGACAAAAGCCACCTAATGCTTTTCTAATAATTCTTTAATATTCAACTCCAATTGAAAATAAAGCTCCAACTTCCTAAAATTTGGAAAAGCATTCTTCTCCAGCTCCCACTGGATGGATGCTCCAATGCCTAATATTATTCAGTAGTCAACTGAACGGATGCCCCAACACCCAATGAGCTACAAATCACCCTAGCACCACCCTACCACCCTATCGAAGAATAAAATAAGAATGGACTCCCGTACCAAGGAAAATGGTCCACTTTACAATGATATAGAATGATGTAGAAGAAGAAGATATACTAGACCATAACCCCAACTTTGACACAACCACCTAATGATGATCCTAGACCTCCCAACACTGCCTCTTTAACCCTTGGTAGATAGATACTAGCACAATTTGTACAATAATGTATTTACAATGACTAAGTACAATGATACCTTTACAATGATTGTATGCAGTGCTGCCTACTTGAACACTTCATATGATGAACTTCTTGCTGTTGTTATAAACCTTGGTTTTTTCTCTTGTCATGCTACCCTCTGCTGCACCTTGCTTTTCTTTTCTACCGTAGAAAGTCTGGTCCTTTGCAACCCTTAACAACACATGATCTAGCTTTTTCTTGCCTTCTAGGAGCTCGATATTGAATCTGGTGTATCTCTGCCATTTCAGATTCTCAATATCTAATTTTCGGTCTTGTAGTAGTCCTCTGAGTCATCTTTCCAATGCCACAAGTCCGACCAAATTTGGATTCTTGAAGAGAGAGTTATACCCAATCTCTCACAATGCCCTAATTATGGACTTTTTCAGCAGAGCGTACTTGTACGCCATGCCATGTGTCACTGTTTCTTCATTTGTTTCTGAAATTGATAGAGAAAAAATTAAAGACTGTGCACTATCCATCACTTTTTACGTCATTCCAATCCGATACTCAGAGAGAGAGAGTTCTGACGAATTTACCAAGTTCACTTCTTTGAGATGAATTTCAGGAGCCTTCAAAAACCCTTACTTACAAAGATCATATCTCAAAAATATTCCGCATCTTGATCTAAAATTTTTACTGCAGCTTCCTCAGGATTTTGGCTTTACCTCATAAAAATTTCAGCTTCTGAGCCTTCGTATAAAAAAATTTAGAGTGAAAATTCCAAGATGACCTGTTTCAGATGGTCGAATCCCTTACATAAGGAGGAAATGAAGATCACAATTTATATGAATGCTTAACTTGAGAGGGGCTTCAACAAGTGAATGTGGGAGGGATTTTAGGAGCATAAAATATTAATTATGACTTTTCAATGACCCATGCCCCAACCCCATGGGGTTTTAGCCCACTAACTGGGGGTACAAACTTCAAACATGAATATCTCTCAAACCATGAAGAATTACATGGCATGCCATATATCAACAGAAACATCTCAACAATTAGAAACCATCAAAAGCTTTATTGAACGAGAATATATTAATTTGGTACGTCAAAATTCCCATGCAATATTGGGTTAGCTCCTGGTGCTTCTTGGGTTGACATCAATGACAACCATTGATCAACCCTTTGGCATTGATGGCAACACAAGTACTCCCCCTACGATCATGACACCTCTTCCTACAACATTCTCTCCCCATTTGACATCAATGGCAAAGGGTAACTCCCCCTGAAACACAACCATCCTGCAGACCTGTACACACTTCCACTCCCGTTGACACACAATCGTCTTCCAGAGCTGTACACACTTCCACTCCTACTTTACATTCTTGAAAAAGGAAAATCTAATGATAACTTGGGATAATCCCCAGCGTTTGACGAAGATATTCAAATGCTTCACGAGGTAAAGGTTTAGTGAAGATATCAGTAATTTTTTCTTTTGTACAAACATACTCAAGTTTGATATTCTTTTCAGCGACTTGTTCTCTAACAAAATGATAATTGATTGGAATGTGTCTTGTTTTTGAATGCATGACAGGATTCTTGGAGATGCTGATGGCACTATTGTTGTCACAGAATATGGGAATAGGCTCATTAAATTTTACTTGAAGATCTTGCAAAGTTTGTTTCATCCAAAGGACTTGAGTACAACATGATGCTGCTGCAATGTATTCTACTTCCACTGTAGATAACGAGATTGAAGTTTGCTTTTTGAACAACCATGATACGAGACAACCACCTAGATAGAATGCTATTCCACTAGTACTCTTACGATCATCAACGCTTCCTGCCCAATATGCATCTGTAAAGGCCTGAATAATGAGATTGTTACCCTTGGCATACCACAAGCCATATTCTTTTGTGCCCTTTAGATATCGAAGAATTCTTTTGATGGAAATAATATGTGATTCTTTTGGTACTGCTTGGAATCTTTCTAATTGTCCAACTACTTGCATAACATCTGGCCAAGAGGTTGTTACATATAGAAGAGTACCAATCATAGATCTGTACAACTTCTGATCCACATCCTTAGATGAGTCGTCTATGCTCAATTTGCAACCTGTTACCATCGGAGTAAGGACGGGTTTGCAATCTTCCATTTTGAATTTATTGAGCATTTCCTTGATGTACTTGGCTTGACATATAAATATTCCTTTCTCTTGCTGAGATATTTGAAGCCCTAAGAAGTATGTCAGCTCACCAAGTAAAGACATCTCAAACTCACTTTGCATCTTTGTAGAAAAGTTCTTACTTAGTTGATCATCATTGCTACCAAATATTATATCATCCACATATACCTCAAAAATTGTTAAATTATCTTTATCTATTTGTACATAAATATTGCTATCAACAGTACCTTTCTTGAACCCTTGTTGACGTATATATCCACCAAGAAGATCATACCATGCTCTAGGAGCCTGCTTGAGACCATATAGAGCCTTCTTTAACCTGCAGACATAGTCTTCTTTTTGTGATAGTAGAAAACCTTCAGGTTGTTCAATGTAAACTTCTTCTTCTAATTCTCCATTCAGAAATGCTGACTTAACATCCATTTGGTAGACTTTGATTTTTCTTGAACATGCATAGGCGAGAAACATTCGGATGGCTTCCATTCTAGCAACTGGTGCAAATGTTTCATCGAAATCAATTCCTTCCACTTGTGCATAGCCTTTGCAAACCAATCTTGCTTTGTTTCTGGTAACCTTCCCATCTTCATTCAATTTGTTCCTAAACACCCATTTAGTCCCAATGAAATTTTTATCTTTTGGTCATGGAACTAACTCCCAGGTGTTATTATTCTCAATTTGATCCAATTCTTCATTCATAGCTGCTACCCAATGTTCATTTTGGTTGGCTTCCTCAAAACTACTAGGCTCAAAGGTTGCTAGAAAAGCAACGTGAGCTTGTTGTGATGAACGAAGTTGTCGACCTTCATTTATGTCACCAATGATTTTATTTGATGGATGGTTCTTTTGAATCCACTCTTTTGTTCTCCTTGGAGGAGCTTCTTGTTGTTGTTCTGGTATATCTTGATGATCATTGTTTACTTCTTCCTCGTTGATAGTTGCTTCTTGTTCTACAATTTTATTTGTGTCTTTTTGAGCCTCTGTCTCAAGTTTCAAAGATTCTAGATCCTCATCATTACTTGCTAGAACACCACCTTCATCAAATGTAACATTTATGCTCTCCTCTATATATTTTCATCTTACATTATAGCATTTATAGGCCTTTATTTTGCGTGAGTAACCAAAAAAGATACCTTCATCAACACGTGATTCAAACTTACCCAAATTTTGATCTTCTCTTTTGATATAAAATTTTCTTCTGAATATTTTGAAATATTTCACATTAGCTGGTTTTCCTTTCCATAATTCATATGGAGTCTTGTTGCAATTATTTCTGAGAAGACTTCAGTCGATAATGAAGACTTCCATATCAATTGCTTGAACCCAGAATTCTTCGTCCAATTTTGAGTCCTTCAACATTGTTCTACCCATTTCTTGTACATTTCTATTCTTTCTTTCAGCAACTCCATTTTGCTGAGGTGTTCGTGCTATTGAAAATTTCCTTTTTATTCCATTTTCGTCACAGTATTGTTGAAATAATTTGGAAGTAAATTCTCCACCATTATCTGATCTTAAACACTTTATTTTCAAATCAGTTTCATTTTCAACCAACTCCTTGTAGATCTGAAAGCACTCAAATGGTTCAGATTTTTTCTTTAGGAAACTAATGGCTGTCATACTGGTATAGTCATCTATCATCAACATGAAATATAATTCTTCATCTAAGCCTTTTGTTCTCACAGGACCACATAGATCAATATGTATCAATTCCAATGGATGTGATGAAAAGTGTTCTTTTGTTTTAAATTGGAATTTTGTCTGCTTTCCATGCCGACATGCCTCACATAGTCTATTGGAAGGTTTTGAGATTTTCGACATTTCTCGTACTACTTCCTTTTGCTTATCCTGACAAGATTGTCAAAGTTTATGTGACCCATTCGTTTGTGCCATAACCAACTTTCATCTTCTTTAGCTAGTAGACATGATTTAGTTGCTTCATCCAGAACATATATGTCGTTTGGAACTCGACTTGTTGTAGCCACAATTTTACCATACCTGCCTTTCCTAATTTCACATTTTGTGGAGTTGAATAGCATTGTGTGTTCTTGATCACATATTTTTCCAACACTTAGCAGATTGTTATTCATGTTTTCGACCAATAGAACATTCTTGGTTATAACATCTTTGCTTCCGAGAGTGATGGTACCTGATCCTATAACATTTGAAGATCCATCATTTCCAAAGGATATGGTTCCATCCTTCTTCTCTTTCAAAGATACAAATTTCCTTCTATATCCAGTCATATGCGTTGAGCAACCGCTGTCAACATACCACACATATTTCTTTTTTTGAGCCTTGAGAGCGAGAGCACAATTATTAGTCTTCTTCTTCTTCCATGTTCATTCATTCTATGGCTTCGAAGATTCTTCTGGAGGATTTTCAAGTTTGCAGTCTTTGGCTATGTGTCCAAAGTTCTGACATTTGTAACATTCCATATTATTTCTTAAATTTTCAAATATATTGATGTTTCGTTGAGCCCTTGGAGTTTCATATTTGAAGAATCTCTTGGAATTGTATTGGTTCATAGGGTACTTACAATATTCTACAGCTTTAGGACCAAATTTTCCACATGAATAACAATAGCCATGAAAAATATGTTGGTACCCGGATGAAAATCTTCGTCGAGGAATTGCCTTCCAAGGATGTGCTTGCAAATCTTGTCCAATGAAGTCTTCATGTATGTCAGATCTCATAAGTTCATTGTATTTTGTTGTAGAAGGTCCTGCTTCTTGTTCTTTGTAACCGAGGCCAGTTCTGTCGTTGTAAGATCATTGATTTCTGATGAGTTATTCCAATGCCCTTGAGCTGTTGGCATAGTTTTGGACAATTTTTCCCTTCTTCACTTTCTTACGCAGCAAGGCTACTTCGGCTTCTAATGCTTCCCTTTCTTGGTTGCTTTCTTCCAAATTCTTTTGAAGTGGCTCTTCAATACAGTTGTGTTCTTCAACCTCAATTTTGAGACCTTGAACTTGTTCTTCAAGAGTGTTGGAATGGATCTTCTCAGCATTGAGCTCTTTTATAAGATTGATTGCCTCCTCATAAAATTCTTCTATGGTCAATCCTTCTTCTTCATTGTTTTATACTTCTCGTTTATTGTGCTTGGCCATAAACAATACTTTGTCATTGGATTCTTCTTTGTTGTCACTTTCTTCATCGGATGAGGAGCTATCTTATTTAGAGAGAAATTTCCTTTTGGATCCTTTATTTTTGCCTTGCTTGTTGAATTTCTTAAAGCCTTTCTTTCCTTTTTAGTTGCCATCACTTTTTTTTGGAAATTTTTCTAAAAAATTCCCAACCTCACCACAACCGAAACATATCAATGGAATTTTACCTTTGAATTTTCCCGTACTAGGTTTTAGTTTTCTCGTAAAGTAAGCATATTCTTCATCTAAAAGACCTTCTCCGTCATCTCCCTTTTCTTCACACTTGCAGGTGCATGTCATTTCAATTGAAGGTTGTTTGTCCTTATTGGTTTTCTTAGATGCAACGAACGCAGTTTCTAGATTTGAAGTACCCTTTTTTTCATCAAGTCTCATTTCATATGCTATGAGAACTCCATGTAATTCTTCCTTGCTGAGTTTGTCCAGATTTGCACTGTATTCTAAGACCGATACCTTTGGGTTGAATCTCCCTAGTAACATTCTAAGAATCTTCCATATAATAGTCTTCTCGTCAACTGGCTCTCCCAATCCTTCCAGAGTATTGGTTATTTCATCAACGTATTGGAAGTATGTAGCAATGTTTCAGTCTTCTTTCATTCTAAGTTGTCCCATACATTTTCGGCGGTTTTACAACCCAACACCTTATGATAATCAGATTCAATAAGTTCACTAATAATAATATTCTTTTCTTTTGCATCATTTACCAAATTCTTCTTACCTTGTTCATTCGTGGTTGATGTAAATCCATTTTGAACAGTGTCCCATACTTCGTAACCTTGCGCCGAGAGATAGACCTCCATTCTTCCTTTCCAGAGTGCATAATTATTTTCATTTAATAGAGGTACACCATTCTTGTTATGCTTCATGACCTCCTTCCAGCTGTTAAACTGCTATTGAAGGAACCAAGCTCTAATACCAATTGTTGGAAATACTGAGAGGGGGGGTGCATCAGTATTCCTTTCAATTAGAGCATTAGTTAATTTTCAATTATTATCAATGTTTGTACAATGATAGCAGTAAACAAGAGGAACACAAATGCACATAGTTTTTAAGGTGGAAAGCCACTTCGAGACAAAATCCACCTAATGCTTTTCTAATAATTCTTTAATATTCAACTCCAATTGAAAATAAAGCTCCAAATTCCTAGAATCTGAAAAAGCATTCTTCTCCAGCTCCCACTGGATGGACGCTCCAATGCCCGATATTCTTCAGTAGTCAATTGAACATATTCCGCAACACCCAATGAGCTACAACTCACCGTAGCACCACCCTACCACCCTATAGAAGAATAAAAGAAGAATGGACTCCCGTACTAGGGAAAATGGTCCACTTTACAATGATATAGAATGATGTAGAAGAAGAAGATATACTAGACCATAACCCCAACTTTCACACAACCATCTAATGATGATCCTATACCTCCCAACACTGCCTCTTCAACCCTTGGTAGATAGATACTAGTACAATTTGTACAATAATGTATTTACAATGACTAAGTACAATGATACCTTTATAATGATTGTATGCAGTGCTGCCCACTTGAAGACTTCATATGATGAACTTCTTACTGCTGTTATGCACCTTGGTTGCTACTCTTATCATGCTACCCTCTTCTACACCTTGCTTTTCTTTTCTTCCATAGAAATTATGGTCCTTTGCAACCCTTGACAACACATGATCTAGCTTTTTCTTGCCTTCTAGGAGCTCGATATTGAATCTGGTGTATCTCTGTCATTTCAGATCCTCAACATCTGATTTTTCGTCCTGTAGTATTCCTCTGAGTCATATTTCCAATGCCATAGGTCCAACAAAATTTGGATTCTTGAAGAGAGAGTTATACCCAATCTCTCACAATGCCCCAATTATGGACTGTTTCAGCAGAGCACACTTGTACGGTGTGAAACGTGTCATTGCTTCTTCATTTGTTTCTTAAATTGATAGAGAAAAAATTACATACTGTGCACTATCCATCACTTTTTACATCATTCCAATCTGATACTCAAAGAGAGAGTTATGAAGAATTTACCAAGGTCACTAATTTGAGATGAATTTCAGGAGCCTTCAAAAACCCTTACTTACAAAGATCATATCTCAAAAATATTCCGCATCTTGATCTAAAATTTTTACTGCAGCTTCCTCAGGATTTTGGCTTTACCTCATAAAAATTTCAGCTTCTGAACCTTCGTAGAAAAAACGTTAGAGTGAAAATTCCAAGATGAACTGTTTCAGATGGTCGAATCCCTTACATAAGGAGGAAATGAAGATCACAATTTATATGAATGCTTAAGTTGAGAGGGGCTTCAACAAGTGAATGTGGGAGGGATTTTAGGAGAAAAAAAATATTAATTATGACTTTTCAATGACCCATGCCCCAACCCCATGGGGTTTTAGCCCACTAACTGGGGGTACAAACTTCGAACATGAATATCTCTCAAACCATGAAGAATTACATGGTGTGCCATATATCAACGTAAAAATCTCGACAAGTAGAAACCATCAAAAGCTTTATTTACCTAGAATATATTAATTTGGTAGGTCAAAATTCCCATACAATATTGGGTTAGCCCCTGGTGCTGCTTGGGTTGACATCAATGACAATCGCTGATCAACAGTGAATTAGTCATATTTAACAAAGAATATTATTTAAATAAGATTTAAACAATTATTCTTAGAAAATAATAAGATAAATAATGATTATCTAATTAATTTCCTTGTTTTGGGTTAAATATAACCAGAAATATTAATTAAACTACTGTTTAACTAATTATTTCTTGAGGAAAATCAAACAAATATATATTTATTTAATATTTCCTTCTGGGGTTTCCTGTTTAGACCATAAAAAACTTAATAAAGGTGATTTACTAAGTTATTTTCATAGTGAAAGCAATTTTATTTGGAGTAAAATTGGTCTTACATGATGTACTTGGGTCCATCTAATGATAATAGGTTAGATGACCAAAAAATGGTGTAATAGATTTCCCTCGAGCATGCGAGCGTTAGGAGATAATCATATAACCAAAGTACGTTGTAAGAACTCAATCACTGGACATCAAAGGGGAAGTCAAAGAGAGAGAAGTATAAGGTAAACCAAAGTGTTGAAATACCTAGACCCTGAGGAGGCAACTTGCAGGTGCGACAAGTCTTTTTAATGAGTCAGTACCTACTATAGGCGGTGGGGGAGGCATACCTATGCCCGCCGAGGCAATAGTACAAACAGTAAGGCACCCAGAAAACTGCAGAAGACAATAATAAAGTATATGCTAACATAAACATGAGCCAGATAAATAACATGATAATGAATCCCACATACATATTGTGCCTGGGATAATAGCTAGGGCTTGTACAATAAAAGCTAAATACATGAGATATGAATGCAACCCATATGCCCCTGAACACAGTATATGTCTCTGAAAAATATGACTGATACATGCAAACAAAATGGCGCTGCAAGCGGCTGAGGCCGAAATCATCAAATGTATGGAGCTGCATCGAAGGTTGTGATAAAGAGTTCATCTCAGTGTGTGGGGGGCTACCTGTAGGGCCACCCCCTCATGAGGATTGAGACATCTCACACACACTTAGGAATCATCAATATCAGCTGTTGCATCACTGAACCATCAAGTATACGAATCTCGATCATGCTGAAAGGAGCTGGAGCTGAGAAAAAATCAATTCAAAGGGAAATAAGGAGTCCCTTTGCCTTATCCAAGGCACCGAACCAAAGTGTAAGCTGGAACCAAGGTACAATGCCCTCTAGACCTATTTTTCGGAATGAATGAGATAATGTCGACAGAAGGAGGTCTGCCATAGGTGAGGCAATAAGGGATCCTCAACTAGGGCATGAGAGAAAATAGTAGAGTGACTAACAGATTGACACTAATGATGATGATGAAATGAGGAGAACTGGATGACCTGGTAGCGACTGACACAAAATCATGAGGGATAGGGGACAGTGGGAGTGAAGGCCATAAGATGTGACACGAGATAGGGACGGAGCAGTGAATGATGGAGGACTATAGCGAGATGCAAAGGTACTTGGAATAGACTCCATGAATGCAATGATGACTCAACTCAGATGCTCTAAATAAGGGTGACTCGATGGTGTTGCCACATATGTGAAGGGTCCAATGGTGACCATAAAATCATGAGTACAAGATGGTAACTCACGATGAAAGTCAACACGAGCATGGACAAGTATGGAGGCAACATGATTCCCCTTGTACGATTGTTGTAAGTAAATAAATTTGATTTTGAGGAAGGGTGAAGTGGCACTTCTTGGACAAAATGTGTCCTGGTGAGGTTTCAAATCACAAAAATATACTAGATACCCATTTGAGGGCTTGGTGAGATGTTTCCAATGGTGTGGATGGTTCATCAAACTAAGCTATGGTTTTGGTCGCAGTAAGCGAAAGAAAAATTAGGGTTTTTCTTTTAATAAAGCATTTTCCTTCCAGATTCACTCATTTTTCGGTGGAGCTATGGTGAATATTGTGAGGAGAGGAGGCCTTAAATCTTGCGGCAGTTATAGCAAATGAACCGACCATTGTAATTTGAGATCTATCAGTTGTAGGTAATATGTCTAATCCTAATTTTTTATTTCATTGGGTTGAAAGTTAAGTTTAGGTACCCAGAGCTCATGAACAGGCCAGGTCGCATTTTTTGGGGTCTGTTCTGTGTCCTACGTAGCAGGTACTGGGTAGAAAAATGCAACCTATCCCAGGAAATGACCTGGAAAATGCGACCTGTTAGAGGAAGGGGTTTTCATTTTTGTTTTTGGCTGATATCTGGGGGTTGTATGGTTGAGGGGCAAAGGTGCCCCCAAGTATGTTGTGGACATGCCAAAATATATTTGGAAAAAGGGGAATCTAAACACATTTTCATGATGTGGTGTGCCATTTGTTTTTGGTATGGTTATGTAGTTTGAGAAAGGAAATAGATGATTACCAATCTCTTTTGGTACGGCATATATGAATCAAATGGACTTTTTAAGTTTTTGGGTTGGCATACATGGTGTTACTATCCCAAAGAGAGGATTTTGAGATAATGAACTGATGTTCGCCCAAAAAATCCATAGGTTGCTCAACCACAATGTCTATGAGACTGGGTTGCTGATGAAATATGAAGGAATGATGAGGGGCATCATCCCTAAAGTGATCTTGAAGTGATATGGGACTCTAGAGATTCTTATAAATGTGGAATAATAATGGGAATAGAGTCGTCAATGACTGGATTCATTAGGAGAGTGGTGGAGAATTGCTTTTCCTGGTCTCTCCAATATGGGTGCCCCCCTTACCCAAACATTAGGTGTCAATGGAATGGCCATAAGGTGCATGTGATTCGGATGCAAGAGTTCGATGTAACGGGGAATAGATAAAGTTAGGGGTGGTGTCTACTTCCATAATGTCGTCATCGTAAAAGAAGATGGGGTGACTGATGGAAGAAAGACCACATAATGTGGCGAAGTGACCTTACTCCTCATCATGGGAGGAGAGGTTTGCATGCGCATCGTCACTAGGGGTGACAAAGAAGTAAGCAGACAAAGGATCTACCAATGTTGAGACTAGGGAGGGTGCCAAGGGGAGGTCAGGGGAAACATCAGGGGAGGTTTCATTGAGGACTTCCGACCAAGGACCCATGATCTCGACATCATAAGGGGGAATGCGAATGGGAGCATATGTGTCTTTTGGTGTTGCTGAAGCAATATGCAAGAATAAGGGAGTAGTTGACTCATTTCCCTCAGCCTAAAAATGGCGTAAGGCTTATAAAGAGGAACTATACTCTTCGAGGCGAGGGAAAAGTGAGTGTAGTGGCCATGGAAATCACACAAAGTACAAGGGTGATTTGTGCGAAATGGTTTGACTTTCGTGATTGAATTGAGTATAGTGACATATACCTCTCGGATATCAGATTCTGGAATCGTCTCAATGACCATGGAATTGAGGTGAGGCAACTCCGAACAAGTATGGGTGGCGTGGTAGACAACATCACTCAAAGCACACTGGGTGGTATGCTGTGGAGGCCGAGAAGGGGCAGGGTTTATCAGGGTGGCCTTGTCCTTTGATGCCTTCTTGTGAGCTTTTCCCTTCTTACCCAAAGAGGTCACAATGGGAGGTGGTTCATGTTGAGGTGAATGAGGCACTGTTGTAGTGGGAGAAGTTGTAGGGACTGGTTGAACCGGGGTCAAAGCAAGATAAGTTTTAGGCTGACCAGGCGGGGTGGCAACTGGAGGATCGAGGTACTAGACGGGAATCCCAAGAGTCAGGTTAGGAAGAGAGAGGGTGGCCATAATAGGTATAGTGTACACTTCTAGTGGGGGAGCTAGGAATGGTATCTGACTAGAGGGGTAATGACCAAGCGGGACAACTCCAAGATGGTTGAGGCCTATAGGAACAGTTCCAGGAGGATAAACATGTTCATGAGTACTAGCTGAAGGTAAAGGGCCGGGAGAAGAAGGTTCAGAAGGCTGATTAGAGGACATCATGAAAATTAGGTAATCGAGGGAACCAGATGAAAGAGGTTGAGTGGCCACCTGTCCTTCAGGTGGTTGGGTAGCCACAAATCCTTACTGAGGGAAAGGATCTGTAACCACAACTGGTTGACTAGGTGCAAGACTAGGAGGAATGGAAGGAATGGATTGCTTCCCTCTCAATGTTTCTTGAGACTCCCATAGTTGTCGCATCTATGGCAGAAGGGGACAATCATGCATATAATTACCATAAACACCACAACACGAATAGGGCTTGTTGATACAAAGAGACCTGTCCTACTTGGGCTGAGTGCCTTGTTGCTGTTTTATAGTGTTAGGAGCATTACCTTGATTGGGTCCATGATTACCAGGGGCAGCTTGATTTTGATTTCCTTTCCTCTTCCTTTTTGAGGGAGGAGGATTAATCGTGCCCTGCTCTACGTACACCTGCCCCGGAGGGGGGGGTGGTTGTTGTTGCGGGGGTTGAGAAGGAAAAGGAGGAGGAGGTGCTAATGCTGGAGGAGCTAGAGCACCAGGATTTGAATATGGATAATAAATAGGTTGGGTAGCAGTGTGGTAAACATGAGGTTGGGAAAAAGGAGGACACATGCCGTATCCTGGATACGTGCTACTAGGAGGGGGAAAAGTGCCGAAGGTGCTAGCCCCACCCTAAGAGGAACCATAGCCCATGGGAGGTTGACCATACGGATTAAAGAGATTGTTTGGTCTCAACCTAGTCTCCTAAATTGAGTTCATTTAATTGTCAACTAGGGTTGGTAAACTGCTGAAGTGAAGTGCACTGTATGTGCCTAGGTGTTTGTCTCTTAATGCATTTTGTTTAGTGTTTTATGATGTTTTTGGTCTTTTGTGATGATTTATGATGTTTTTGGTCTTTTGTGATGGTTTTTATGTTCACAAGAAAAATGACTAGAAAGCTAGTGGAAAGAAGCTACTGGTTAAAAACAAAGTGAAGCCTAATTGGTTGATGACAAACGACAAATGCAAATACTGAAACAGAATCAAACCTAAACTATGACTAAGCAGAATACAAAGCTTGATAATGACTTTAATGAAATGAATCAAAACATAAACTTAACTTGTCCAATTCTTTCCTCAAATGTATTTTGGGAGAGCTTGAGAAATGGTCAGCTAAGTATACAAATTCTCCTAACTAAACAATTAAACAACCAGCTTATAATGATGCAACATTTTATCCATGATTAAATATTTGTTGAAAAATATTTGGAGGAAAACATTGGTATCACCATAAGATCTCCACTCTAAGACTAGTTCCTAACTCTATTCTGTAACTTAGTTTAACATCACTAAACCTTACTCAAGAGTTGTAGATTTCTTTTTAAAGTAGTCTTTTGTGGAAAGGCTTTGTTTATGAAGTGGTAAAGAAGTTGCAAAAGTACTTCAGGCCTTGAAATGATACTGTCTTCTGTTCATATGGTTATGAATCAATTATAGATTTGGAACAAGAAGAGGTTTTGTAAATAATGAAGGCCGTATTGTTAAGTTTAACAACTAATGTAATCTAATATGCAGTGGATGACAACTAATTGTGGAATGTAAATACAATGAGCTAAGCTAAATCTGAACTAAAATATCACTATTCTACAAGAAACAGTGCTGAACTAACAAGCCATTATCAAACTTAAAACAAAACAACAGAGCATGAATTGAATGCAATTTGACTCCAAAGTACCCTAACTAAGTTATCATGCATTAATCTATGGGATTCTACAGCCTGTTTTGTCCATCATGATTGGTATTTTGGAAGAGCTTCTTAGAAAAATCCTGGCTGTACAATTCAGTGCAAATGCAAACATAAAGACTGAAAGCAATTTAAAAACTAAGACATCACAGCTATCTCCTACCCATCATTATGGTATTTTGGAAGGGCATTTTAAGAGTAAGATCAGCTATGCTACTTAGTGCAAACAAACAACTGAAACGTTCAGTATCACAGTCATGCCTTAGACATCATAAGGATTTTTTTGGAAGAGTTTGCTTAGTATAAGTTCAACTGTGATAGTGAACAAAAGAAATTACAATTAAATCCTACAACACTATAGCCATTTCCCATTCATTATCATGATATTTTGGAAGAGTTCTTAGAACAAGTATAACTATAGTGGCTAATGAAATTAACTACGAATTCAAACTTCAAAAACGTAAAAACAACTAAGATAATTATCTAGATTACGAAAGTAAAGCCGTGCAGGAGGCAGGGGCCCTCTACCACCAGACGGAATCTAAATCCAAATCAACTCAACGCGTTCAAAGCAATGCTGTCCTCTTCATTAAAGTAGAAATAACTTGAAACAGAGCATTCTTCGTTTTCAGAAATATAGCATGAAATCTAAGCAAAATATAGCCTATCTCTCGGTTTCCCAAGTGTTTTTATAACAAATTTACATAACAGAACTTGCAACAATACAGGGATCCTTGTCTTTCCTTATGAAAATCACATTAGGACTTTGAAGATGGCAACGTAAAGAGAAAAAGGAAATCTGGACTAAGACAGTCCTATTAGAAGTTTTCTTCCTTAAATGAGTTCCCACGTACCAAAACCACGTCCAGAATTCGGTTCTTCCTTCATGGTGAGCAATGAATGATGTGGACATGACGTGGAATATACCCGTATGTGGTTTTTCTTGAGAGGACACCTGGAACATGCCTGAACATGAAGACAACTGCAGAATTTCCGGTTAGCTACGGAATGTCTGCATTCTGCAGCTAGTTCCGGTCAAAATGCATTACAGTGACAAAAATCACAAAACTTGGTAAGTTATCCATGTTAATCATTCTAAAATTAATTTTAACTAATTTCATTGATCAATTGGGTCTGGGATAACAATGGACAAAGGAAAATGAGGTAAAGTAAGATGAAAGAAAGCACAATCTTGGGGCTCAACAGAGATCTCCAACAATACCATCAGAAACATGAGATGCCCCAAGTGAATTGGCACCACTAGGTATGGGAAGATTAGGTAGAACGGTATAAACATAACCCGACTGCGCGTAGATCAGGTCATATTTTAACGCAATTTGGAGAGTGGCTTCTTCATTTTGAGGAAAGTGCGATGCGACTTCTTTCCTGATAGGTGGCAAGAGAGTCCTAAGGAACTAGTCCATGTAGACATGGTCTTCGAAGGTAGGGGCTCGACATAGGCTCCTTCTTCTCCATCATTCTTGAACATGGTCAGAAAGGCAGGGAACAGATGATTAACGGAAAGAGGTCAAGAGCTCGGTACTAGTGTCGTAACGTAGGGGGAGCTGGAAATAAGACAAAAAATCCCGGGCCAAAGTTGCAAAGGTGGTATGAGAGGAAGGGTCCTGACCTACATACCACTTATAATCTTCGCCTGTAAGTGTTCGTTGGAACAACCGAAGATGAACATAGTTATCAGTAATAGAATTAGACGAACACCACGTGTGGAAAGATCGAACATTATTTTAAGGATCTTGTCCAGCAAGACCTTCAAATTTTGGGATGTCTGAAGGGAGCTTTGTTGGCATAGCAGGAAAACTAGCATCATGGTATATAGGTTCATTTATCAACTCGTCAAAATCAGGGAGGTTGAGGCCTTCCATGAAAGGGAGCAAGGGTGCTACCGAGGTAGTGTCCGTGGCGGTCCCAGTAGTGGTATTTCTGGCAGGAGGGCTAGGGTTACCACCAGCATTAGGTCCTGCACCAGACATAGTGAAGATGTCAGGGGGAGAACCAAAGGCGAGATGAGAAGGAGAACCCAAAGGACTAGAAGAAGAGTCGGTGTGTAGACTCAGTAGAGGACCAACTCGAACTCTATGTGGAGGAGTAAGTATTGCAACCGGAAACTAAGGATGAAGGCCAAGAAGTCTCCATAATAAATGCCTTGGTGGCGCAATGGAGATGACACAAACACGGTACAAGCGAAAAAGAGACCAAAAAGGGCAGGAAGGTGCAAGATCAAGTGATTACAATGTCGAAACAAGGGCAAACAGGTGCAGGATCAATTGATTTCAATGTTTTAGAGTATTTTCTTGGCAATCCTAACCAAGCCATTTTTTCTTAGGGTGTGTGTGTGAAGTGTGTAAATTTTAATATTTAAACCCAGAAATTCGTAGAGAAAAAGAAAAAGTGTGTTGTATAGCTATAAATAAACATGAAAATGTCAGTATATAGGTCTGCAACACAGAAAATAAACAGCTAATAATGCACCAATCTAAACCCAAAGAGGTGGGTCTCTCAACAAATAGTCTATAGGTGAGTAAAAAAATAATTTAAACACACTAAAAAGGCTAATAGATCTAGGTTCAAGAGGGATAGAGATCTAAAAGAGAAAATATGCTAGAAAGTGGTGCAGAAAACAACAACAAATCGGAGGAAAATTGTTGTAAAAGGAGGTGGCAAAAGTCTATCTCCAGGAGGGAAGTGGAGTGCACCCTAAAGGAAAACCAAAAAAAAGATAGATGAGGTGATTTAAATGGATAACAAGCCGATCTGAAGTTGATCTGAAGATGAGGTATCAGATCTGAAAAAAATGGCTGAAGACTGAAATTTCAGACAACTTGCAACGGCAAACACTCTTCCACAAAAAGTGGAGGGTACCGAATCCCTAGAGGGCTAGGTTCCCACTTATTTGAGTGAAGCAGAACAAGTACATGTCCAAAAGAAGCGGAGATGAAGGTCAGACAACCCTAAACAGAGGCTCAACAAAACCCATAAAACTTTCAGAAAAATCCTTGCAGAAAGTCTAGGTCACATTTTTTGCCCTGTTTTTAGTAGAGGTCACACATTTTGGGCTGTAAAGTGTGCCATGGAGGTCCAAGTCACAGGTTTTGGGTAGAAAAATGTGACTTGCACTTCCGGCACTCTCGGCAGTAGGTTTCAAAAAAATTTGTCGTCTTAACTGCGGCTGATGTCTGTCACCTACGAAATGGGTCTGAAAACACACAAAAGTTAGAATTTTATAGTTTTAGGGTTTTATGGGTTAAAAAAAAACATCAACAATAAGAAAAAAAAGGGCTGAAGAGAAATACTAGCATTTGAAGCCGCTGGATATGCGAGGATCAGAAAAAAAACAACAGTCGTAATGGTAAAACCGTGTGGAGTCGCCAGTTGTTATTATGAATCTGGATTCAAAGTGTATAAAAAAATACCACTTTAGCTGCACATAAATTACAGCGCTAATAGTAGAAATGACTGCTAATATCTTCAGATCTAAAATTAGATGATCAAGACAAATGCTGCAAAAATCTAGATCTAAGCATTAGAAGACATTAAACAGTAGAAAAATAAGATTTAATCCATAGATATAATAGACAAAACAAGAACATATCCAATGAATATTTTTATTAATGGCACCTGAGAGGAAAACACAAGAGGGTGCTCCCTGTTCTCCACAATAGGATGGGTTCTTGTGAGTCCTCATCACTTTAGATTTAAAACTTTTCTCTCTTAATGGTGTAGAAAACCTAGACAAAAATGGAAAAGTATGGCTATGATTGTGGATCAATAGCCAAACAAAGTGTTGAGATCCAGAGTGATCTTTAGGCAACAAAAGGTGACAAATGAATGGGAAAACCCTTATATTTATCACAAAATATTGAGTTAGTCTAGAGATTGGTGCACAATTAAAATATTATTAACCAAATCTAGATCCAAATTTTATGTAATATTTTATTATATTTGTTAGAGGGAAAAGTAATTTGACTTGAATCAAATCCCTTTATTTGTAAATAATAAATTAATAAATGATTTATTTATTATTTTAAGGATATCGTTGAGTAATAATCAAATAAATAATGATTTATCTAATTAATTTCCTTGTTTTGGGTTAAATATAACCAGAAATATTAATTAAACGGTTGTTTAACTGATTATTTCTTGAGGAAAATCAACAAATGTATATTTATTTAATATTTCCTTATGGGGTTTCCTGTTTAGACCATAAAGAACTTAATAAAGGTGATTTCCTAAGTTATTTTCATAGTGAAAGTAATTTTACTTGGAGTAAAATTGGTCTTACATGATGTACTTGGGTCCATCCAATGTTAATAGGTTAGATGACCAAAAAATGGTCTAACAAAAGGGATTTAGGGACTAGGAAATGGTAGTGAAGGGGTAGGGATAGGTTTAATAATGATGTAGGAATGGATTTCAGGCTTAACGGGAATCAATTTGTGAATGAGGAATAGAATTAGGCTTTCCTCACTAGACCAAATGCCAATTCTACTTATGAACAAGAACAGTATGAAATCAATGATTAGGGGTGCATGGAGGCAATAAAAATGATGTACTTACTTGCTAGAGGGTGTTAGAAGAAATTTTTGGAGGTTTGGAAGAGTTTGATTGAGTCTTGGTTATTTTTGGGCAAGCTGGGAAAAGGTGCAGCGCCTTGCCTAGAAGCACAACACCCTTCAGAGAAAAGCACAGTGCTGCCTCCTGAAAGCGCAACGTTTGTTGAGAAAGCACAACGGTACCCTCCAGAAAGTGCAGGATCACAAAAACTTTGCCTCTCACCCTGAAATTCAAATTTATGCACCAAGAGAGTGCTTGCTCGATGGATGTAAGAGAAAATGAGCTTGTTGCCTGTCTTGTGGTGGTATTTCTAGTTTATCATTTGAATGAATCGGGCCTTGGGACCCACTTTCTCCTCTTTACATTTACTTCACATTTTGAAACTATACCCTTTTCACTTGACTTTTTCTTTGACAAATTAATCATTTAGTGACTTTCGGAACTCTTTGAATTTGACATTTTTGATGCTTTCACATGTTGGAACTCTAAGTTAGTGACTTGGGAATCATGAACTTATTGCATTTTCAATGACATAAAATTACATAATAAAAAATAAAAATTATATCTTAAAACCAAAATTACATGCTGAAACAAGAATTTATCTTTACAAATCATCTTCATATGGTGAAAAGATGTTATTGGATCACCCTTTACTTGTTGGTCTTATGCAATGGAAATGATGTTTTATTTGGACCTTGGAAACCCTAATGACCTAATGAAATCTTAATTAATCCTAAAAGACCTAATGAAACCTTGAAAGACTGGACTTCATGATGAAATGACTGATGTGATGGCATGATGACATTTATTTTATGGATGATGTACAATCAGGAAGGTATACAAATATGTCATCAAGTAATCAAATTTAAGGAAGAGTGATGTTCTTAGGCTACAAATACCATCAGTGATTAAATTTTTGAATGCAAGCCTAGTGTAATGATAAAAAAATTTGAATGAGACCATAGTATGATATGAAAAAAGGATTTTTGATCACTGATGGTAGGATGCAAATAATGACACTAACATGTGCTACTGGGTTGATGCAACTCCATGAGATCTATCTCTAGAATTCATGACATTCAAAAACTCATATTCATGGTAGGACCTCATATGAAGCTACATTCAAACTGAATAATAATAGTAGTAGAGGTATCCAGAACAACAGCCTATGCATTTAGAGAGGCTATTATGCACACCTTCACAATGTTGCCACTCTGTTTCTCCAATACTTCATGAATAGCAATACCATCTCTCTCGTCCATAGCATCACACCTAATTCATTACATACAAGATTAATTAATTCTATGATTGCTTCGAAGTTGTCAAAATATATATGTTGGTGAAAACTTTGATGAATTAAGTCTAAAATATAACAATTTCCAACACCAAATAAACCAATTAAAATATTCCTAATTTATCTTTTAGCTAATTAGAACATTAAATTGTGTCTTCCTTAATTAATAGGTGAATAAGAGGGTGGAGGGACACATAATTCCCTTTCGTAGGAATAAAACCACTTCTTAATTTGAATTTGGATCAATGCATCTAGATGGGGTCAAGATGAATAAACCACTTCTTGGTGTGAATATGGGTCAATGCATGTGGATGGGGTCAATTTGACAAAATCAACAGCGCATTCATGGAGGTAGTGAAGACAGTGGAGGAAAACACACTCACAATGGAGGTTAGTGGCCATGTGTGTCGCATTATTATTGTGTGGGGTGAAGAGGGTGAGGGATCACAAACATATAAGGAAGTGGATGACAGCCATAGAGAACATTTTGGATTATTATTATTTTCTTGTCATTTATGACTTGAGCACGCTTGAGTTTTTTAGCCAAGTATGCAGTGTTGTTTAGCATGTTAGAGTCCTATAAATTATAGGATCTGAAGGTGATTGAGTATTTTATAGTTGAAATTTCATATTATACATGATTTCAAATATTTAAATGATTTCCAAAAAAAATAAAAAAATAAAAGAGGGTATGTGAAAAAAGAAAAAGTTGGAAAGAGTGAAAGAAAAGAAAAAGAAAATCCCACAAAATAATAACACTGAAAGTGCTGCAAGTCGAAATTCCACTACCGATAAGTCATTTTGTTCAATTCATACAACTTAAGCATGATTAAACAAGTTTGGATTTCTGTTGAATAGGTTAGTGAATAAATACTTACCAAACAGTATAATATTGGTAAATCAGTAGCTAGGTAGAAATGAAATTGATTCAACAATGTAATCTAAATCAATTGGAGAAATAAGGGATAGGGTAGGGTAGATTTTCATTAAAAAAAAGAGAGATATAATCTGGGTTTGCTAGGTCAAATCCACCCTGCAAAAGAAAAAGGGTTAAAAAATGGTTAGATTATAAGGGTGGGTAGGTAGAGAAAGAGAAGGTGATTTTTGAGAAAGGCATGAAAAACTTTGGGAAAACTTTCAGAGTGAAAATTTTTTGTATGTTGGATAAATCAAACAGATATATGTTTATATCCTAAGTCTAAAGGTTTTTTTTGTTCAAAATGTTTCAGGCATTAATATTTCATTTTTCTATTTCGCAAAGTTTCTCCCTTAATAAAATCATTTTTATACATCAATTCATTTTTCCGGGCCCCACCATTCATCTATCACATCTTCATTATAATCCCCACAACTTTCCAATCATCCCAATATTCATCTTATGATCTGAAGATTAATATTATTCTTTGGCACCCTCACACAATTAGAACTTTATCATCAAGCGGGGGGGGTGGGGGGGGTTGAAATTCAGTGGTATCAGGATAGGCCCCACCTCATACGTGGCAGGCGCATATGATTTCGCACCCCCCCCCCCCACCAAACTTTCTTACCATGCGATACCCCCTCCGAATTTTGTTTCTCCACTATCATAAACCACCCTCCTAACCATGACCATTATCCCTCCTCCTATCATATCCCGCCACCTCATCCATCCGTTGCACATATAATTATCTCTTCTCCTGCCTAAATCAAACTGTTAGATAATTAATGTGTTTAACCGTTAATCAATGGATCCATGCCATGGACAATGGGAAAACCAGAAAAGCTATAAAATCCCTCTCGCCTTGTTTCAAATTTTACTACGCTTTTCGGTTACCATCCTTGTAACCAGTCTTCCATTTTCTAGGTCAAGAACAACAAATTCTAGTGTTTCCTCTATTTTTTCTTCAGTTCAATTCCGCTTCTGCGCTCTGCTAACCTACATCACCATCTAATTCAATCATTCTACAACTTGAATCAACCATGCCTCTGAAGAATAAAGGTCAGGAACCCCCCGTCAATCCCACTACTGACCCTCCGATTGACCTCGATCATGTTAGCTTAGCAGATAAATATTTCTAGATCCATGAAACACTCTATGAGCTTGATCTCTTCTATGTTTATTTTTGGTTAGAGGAGAATATCATAGATGGTGTTGATGATATCTACCCATGGGACACCAACTTACCTTATTACATCTTCCCTAAAACCCACAGTGCCCTAGAATTCATCAGAAGGTGTCGTGCATGCTACATTCCTAACCAGAGAGTCATAATTGCTCCTACTAGTAATTTTTTTCTTACCATTAATGCCCAATCCATCATCCAAATGATGCAAGCACCTTCATCAAAAAATGATACCCCATTTTCCCGAGAAGCCCTCATAGACCTATACCAAAAAATATATTTTGATAATAGAGCCTCAACCCTTGGGTTATTCCTCACTGAAAATACTCCTTTACCTAAGAAAAATCCCCCATATCCTTCATCCTTATCTCTTGAAATAACCAAGAAAATAGCCACAGTCCTTGTACACCTCCTAGGGTACTACTCTGACCAATGGATACATGAGGCAATTATAGGCTCTTTGACTATATTGTCTACAGATTCCAAGCCCTCTCATGTTTGATTTTAGCCAATTCTTGGCTGATAACATCCATGACCAGTTTTCAAAATTTCATACTGAAGCAGTATTTAAATATACTTCTGTTATTATCTACATGTTCTTATATTTTAAGTTAGAGAAATTTCAGTTTGAAATGAATAAAATCGATGAAGATGGCCACCCACAGTTTGTCATTTTTTGGATAACCTCACTGATCAAGGAGAAAGAATAATTCAGTTACAGTTAGTTTATTGAGCTATCTCTACATCCTTCTATGACTATTCTGAATGGAACAAATGAGCGCAAAATAAGTGAAGAGATCAAAAGAATAATGCATATTTCAGATCAGGGAAAAACAACATATTGGTATTTATACCAAAATTATACAAAGATGAGAGTATATAGGTGTGAATTGCCTCCCTATAAACTATCAAAATTCCTCCTAATGAGCAATTTTTCCCTCAAATATATTAGAGAAATGTCTAATGTAGATGAGGTGAATTTTTTCTCAACGAAATATAAATCACAGTTCAGGATATAGTATGAGATGGGGCCATTTATATGCAACAACAGAACAACAGGAGAGGAGGATGACATGAGACTTAAAGAAATGAATTTTAATCCCAACTTCACATGGTATTATGATCCATTTGGGGTAATTTATAAACTTAGAGTGCATAATAAGTCCACACCCTACATTCAATAGAAAGGCTAGACATCAAGCAATATATGAATCAGCCAGAGTGGATAGAGAATACCTTACAGGAGGAAGAGGATCAAGCTATATCTACCTCAGGTTTACAAACACCTATACCTCAGCAAAAACATAGTAAAGAAGAAAAAAAATAAACTACAGGAAAGAGGCAAAGGGAACATGAGTCACCTTCAGTGACTGATACTTCCAATCAGGATTTAAATATGAAGTATAGAAAAATGGTCATGGTACATATGGATATGGATGAAGGTAAAGAAATAGAGCAGGATACCATAATTAATATCCCAGATACTCCAGGATCATCTCCAGTGGGAGGAAAACCCCTCACTTCTCTGAATACATAAAATTCTATCGTAAATCAGTAGCAAGCCCTCTAAACAGCTACATCTAGTGTTGCTACAAGAGAAAGGGAGAAAACAGTATCTGATACTTTCAGAGAGATAAAACTTAGGAATGAGATCCTGAAAAATAGCACCTACACCCAATTTTGGAAGGAGAGCTCTAGCTCACAAAGAAGACTATTATATGCCTTTGATTTAGAGAAGGGGAAATGCATATGGCATTTCTAGAAGCTCAGATTTCAAAACCCAAGATGGCAGCTGACTACAAGCAGAGTTCCTTTGAATTCACCATCAAAGACATCCACCCCATTGACTAGATGGAAATTCATAAATAAACCAGTGAAATGATCTCTTCCACCCTAACCAACACAACTATGTATTTGTCTAAGTTGCAAGACTCCTTAGAAAATATACAATCTCAACTCAAGATGGAAAATATCTCTTAAATTTCCAAGGATACATGGATAAAATCCTTGGAAGATTTGGTTGCAAAGATAGTATATGACCCATCAAATTTGCAGTCTGTGGAAGATAGTATTAAGAAGAAAAATGCATATATAGAAGCCTTGAAGAAGCAGTTGAAGGTGTAAGTTACAGAGGACCCTCTTACAAAAGAGATAGAAGAGACATAGACACAGAAATCTGACTTGATGAAACTCATCATGGAGCAAACTTCACAATTGAAAAATATGGAGGTAAAAATGGAAAATATGGTCAAAGAGAAATAACAAGCTACCAAAAATTCATTTATTCCTTTAGAGGTTGCACCCTTTACATCCAATCCTACATCAACAACTTCAACAATGGGTATAGGAGATGTTCAAATCATCTTGCTAAATAAGTGGAAAATATGTCATTGCAAATAAAAGAAATCAAAATATTGCAGGCCGAACACAAGATTTTATAGGATCAGATGGTAAAGACTCAAAATTGCTCATTCAACAGAGTCACAGATATATCAGCAGTAGATAGAGAGTCTACATAAATCTGTAAAGGATTCATTTACTGGAAACACCTTGGGGAAAATCAAAGAAATTATATATACCGACATCACTAAATCCATGAATGAAATCTGGCCATATATCCAGATCATTTCTTAGCAGAAGGACCTGATCGAGAAAAACAACATGGAAATTTTAGATATAACTAAAGATCTAGGAGAGATTCCTCACACAGCTAACAAGATCATTAATTTTTTGAATTCCAAAAACATATATGAGCTTGATGATCTCGGAGTTTATAACAGGACTGAAACAATTCCAGAGGTGAAGTAATCCCTCACACTAAGAAATTTAATGCAATAGCTTGAGGAAAAGTGTAATGGACTGGAAATTGCAGTTAGGAGGTTCTTCAACAGAATTGAGCTATTAACCAAAAGGGGGTTTCCTTCTCTGTTTGTCATCAATGACAGACTTATGGCTAGATATGATTGTATGAAGAAACTTAAGGAAATTGCACAAGATACAACAAAGTTTTCAAATATTAAAGTTACAATGAAACGGATAGATTTCATGGAAGCTACGAGTAATTATGTTTACATACAGCATGAGATAAATCACATTTTCATGGTCAAACCCACATTTTCTCGATACACGGAGGCTGATGAAATATATCGGAAAGCAAACAAGGTACTACTTCCTGATGACGACCGATGGGAAAATTTGTACGAGTACCAAGTGTTAGTCATCAGTAATTTTTTTCCTTTGTAAATGACTAAATTTCTATTCTAGATTTCTAGAAACAAAATTCATGATTTGTGAGTTCTAGAAATCTCACTGCCTTCATTATCCTTAGGATAAAATTTTCACTGTTCTACTACTATATCATTTCATAGTCAGCCTATCACTCATGGAAGGTCCCTCATGGACTCATGCCTCTCATCTCTGTCCCATTTTCACACCCATAAATCTCATTACTCGGTTTGTCCCTTGCCTATGACTCCATTATCCAACTAGGGTTTTTTAGGGCAATTTTTCTTGGTTTCATGACTTCCATGGTTAAAAAATAAACAAGGCTTGTATCTTGATACTATTACACCTCCCCCTATCCTTAATATACCTTCATAAACACTTCCCATCACTCTTATCCCTCAAACTCATCATTTTTCCACAAAGCCTAGCCTATTGCTACAATTTGACACTTTTCAAGACTACGCCTGTGTTTTATCCTTTTGGACCCTTTCCCCTCACTCAATTCTTGAAATTCCACTTCCCCCTACTCTCTAACATCTATCCCTATCCCCAAAAATTTCGCCAAGAATTTAGACAACCCTTAACCCCTTCATTCCCCTCCCTCTACAAGGCAGTCCTAAATCTGCTACACCAAACCCTAATTTCCTCTTCCAACTAAGTTAGGGTTTGCTATGAAAAGGAGGCATAATAAAAAATTATCCATATGGTAGGTCATATCAGCAATCATGAAGCTATTCCAACTCATAAACATCATTCCTTCATCATTTTCCAAGAATTCATTCCAATATCCAAGTCATTTTCCACACCTAGGGTCAGTTTTTCTTAAAAATATGTTTCTGGCCAAACATAG
This sequence comes from Pinus albicaulis, assembly GCA_034641835.2. NCBI lineage: Eukaryota > Viridiplantae > Streptophyta > Pinopsida > Pinales > Pinaceae > Pinus > Pinus albicaulis. The sequence goes on from CM076583.1 coordinate 1,152,272,223, forward strand.
ATGAATTTGTAAAACGTGAGAGAGGTTTTTTTCCATAATAGGGCTAATAAGAAAAACCTCATTCATTTTTTACACCGGTATCATGGTTTGGGAGCAATGTTAAAAATACAGGTGTCACGAGAGAATTTTTGCACTGCTGGAGTGACCTTGGGAAAATCCGGTTTTCTCACAGCTGGAGTGTCAAAATGACTTTCTTGATAGATAAAAAGACAACTAGACTTGAATATATTTCCAATGAGCTATCATGATCTCAATTTTGAGTTAAGTAAGGCCTCCAAAACTGGTATGCACCAACACTCTGTATTTTTGCACCGTCATTCAACAATTTTTGGCCAGTGTTGGAACAATCAGGTTTTGGATAGGTAAATGAACACCAAATGGGAAAAAAATTATTTTTTAGAAATCATATTCAATAATATTTCCAACAAGCTATTATAGGCACAATTTGGACACCGGGAAGGCCTCTTAATTCCCTCTGAAAAATGGTGTTATGCTCGTGGGAGGTAGTGTTGCGCTCCTGGCAATTTTTTCCCATATAAATTACACATGGCGCTGTGCTCGTGGGAGGTGGTGATGCACCCTTGGCCAGGAGGGATTCCTAAGAAAATTTACCCCTCATACCACTTCAGATCCCTTTCAAGTTTCCTCCAAGGTTTTCTAAAAGCTCTGATAGAGATCAGAAGAGCCTTCAAGGAAGACCTTCCTAATCAAGTTCAAATTCTGCAAAAGGAAGATACAAAGACATTGACACTTCTGCAAGAGTGTTATAAGCCATCAGTATAAATAATTGACAAGGTATATAGTGTTCCCTAAGTCAATACAAATCACAGTTGAAGAAAGGGAAACCAATTGGGCTTAAAGAGAAACTAAGATTTGTTAAGCTTGAAGGTCAAGCAGTGTGTCAAATAGTGACAAATTGCAGAATGACCGTAGAGGTGGCACACCAAGCCAAACATAATGGAAGTTTTTTAGAAAATGTTAGTCAAAGAGGGAAATGGTGAGGTGAACTCCATAATGATATCAAAGGGAGAGTTTGAAGGAGTTGCTATATGCAAGCATCAAAGGGTTTCCAATGTAAGGTGTCTCATTGCTTCAAAGAACAAGGATGGAAAAAGAGTATCAGTGGAAGAGAGGGAAGTTTTTAAGACTGATTCTATATCAAGATAAATAGATCAAACCCTTAGACTAAAGGCACAAATCAAGTTTATCATATCAGTCACCTACAGAGTAAAAATTTCAAAAAGAGTTAGTGAGAAAGGGTTAAAAAGCTTGGAAAAAACCTTAGAAATTAGTGGCAAAGGTCAAGAGAAATTCATAAGCTCATTAAACTCATTAAACACTTCAGCAAAACATTGTTCACTTGCTAAAAAATAAAAAAATAGTCAAAGGAAGAAATTATGGGGTTTTTTGCCAAAAATGGGCAAAAATGCCTTGTGCTGCACGCCTAGAACTTCCTCCTGTGTATTTTTACATAGGACACTGCGCGCTTGCATTTTTTGCCCGACAAGCCTAGAAATGTGACCCGACTGGCCCAGGCGCTATGCACAGAGCCCGTTCAGTAGCGCCCGATGGACCTGACCACTTGCACGAGCTACGTGCCTAGCTGCACACTACCTCTGCCTTACACGACTGACTTGACTTGCACGATGCTGCACGTTTGGCCGACCCAACATGTCTGGCAGTCTTTACCCAACTGCCCCAGCGGTAAGCGCCTACACTGCATTTTTGGCCAAGAGGGCCTCCATACCCTACAGATCCTAATTTCAGCTCAAATCACTCTCCCAAGGGTTTTATGGTGTCCTTAAGGGTATGTTCAGGTCCTAAAACACATTTTTAGGCTTTGATGATTTATAATTAGAAGATGTGAATAAGGAAAAAGGAAATGCAAATGGTAATGCAGAAGGCAATGAATTTACAGACAATGATGAAACATACAGAAGTGAAGAGTATGATACTCAGACAAAGAGCCATGGTGAAAGTCATGACAATAAAAATAGTGAGGCTCCTAGCAGCACTGAGGAGCAAAATGGTGCAAAAAAAAATATTCTTGAAGGCAATAGCAGGCAACAATCATAATGGTCATAATGACAATAAAAATAGTAAGGCTCATAAAAAATCAGAGGAAAGTGTAGAAATCAGTAGGAATGAAAATAGATGATGAAAAAACAGAGGCTGAGTTAGAAAGTGAAGACCATAGGTAAAACAAAGATAATAGTGGACTAATCAGTGTGGGTATAGACACACATATTGAGGCAGAAAATGATATCTATGGTGAGGAAAAATCTCATGATAGTGCTCATGAATAGAACAGTGATAATGAAGTCACAAATTCAGAGGGAAAAGATAGTATGCATAGAAAATATAAAGAAACCAATGAAAGTGCCTATGACAATGACCCCACAGCAAATCCAAATAGTGAAATAAAGGCAAAGTTTGAAAGTGAACATAATGGGCCAAATAATGAAGATAAGGACAATCATGAACATGAAAATGCACCAAGCCATGATGAGGACACCTCTAATAATGACAACACAAAAATTGAAAATGAAAATGATGATGATGTAAGTATGGAAGATGACAGTGTAGGAGACTTGGAAGAAGATAAAAATGATGAAAATCTTGACAGTGATACTAGCATAGGAGGAAATGAAAATTCCTCTCAAGAAGGAAATCAAGAGAAAAGTGAAGAAGACACACAGAAAAATATCATCAATGAGGACAAAAGCATTCCTAAGGTTACCCATGTTCAAGGTATTCAAGTGGAACATGTTAAAACTTGTAATTTCACTTACCAAAGAGGATCAAGGCAAGCGTTTGCTACCTCCAAGAGGCAAGGGAGTTTTCCATCTACATCAACTCAGCCATTGGACAAAGGGCACAAATTAAGATAGAGGAATTTATGGGCACTTGTGCGGAGATTAGTGATGAGGGAGGTCAAACTAGAAGGAGCCCTAGACCTATGGGTCTAGGGAAAGTATTGGCAAAGCAAAGAAAAGAAGAATATGCCCTTGCGGAAAAACTCCCTCTCAATGAACTAATTGCAATGGAAATTGAACATGATAGGGAATCATGGCTTGAAATGGCTAACATACATCTTGATTCCAAGCTAGATAAGGTCAACAAATTCTTGGACTTGCAAAGGATAATGGCTAAGAACTATGCAGAACGAAACCAATTTGCAAGGAGAAAACTCAAAATTGCCCAAAATGAGGTCCAAGCGCTAAAGGAGGAAAATTACCAGGCTAGCCTTGGTATTCTGGCCTAATATTCTCTACAGGTCTCCCAGGATCCATAAGGCACTCATCCACCAAATTTGGGAGAAATTGAACAAGTTTTTGTTTTTTACAAATTTTGAGGCTAGGAGCACAGCACACCCCGCACTGCGCTTTTTTCTAGGGCATATTCAGGATAAATCGTTTACATTTTTTGGTTCCTAATCATTCATATAGCACGCTTAGAAAGTTTCATCCCAATTGGAGTTGATTTCGTCCCCCAAAAGAGTAAAAAACACTCATTTTCTCAGCATTATGCCCACTTTTTTGAGCATGTGCTGGGCTCCTGGCAGTCTTGGAATTTTAAATTTTTGGATAAGCTATATAGGTCATATTGGAGAGAAAAAGATATATCTATAAATTATACTTCAAGGGATTTACAACGAGCCATCATGGAGACTTTTCCGACATCGGGAAGGTCTCCAAAACACTGCTACATGAAGACCTATTTTTCCTATCTCTGTGCTATGCTCCTGGCATAATTTCAGATTTTGACACTGTGTGTTGTGCTCCTATGGTTGATTAGGAAGAATGTGAGTTTACCAAGTTTTTATATGCTTTTCATGGCATAAAATTCAAATTAATTACTATATATGTCCGAAAAAGATATTTGTTTATATATTTTTGTGCCTTGGGCCTTGCAAGGCCTCAAGGACAAATTAGGATATTTCTTGTTGGCCAATTGGCTTCTAGATACTCTTTTAGATATTTATTCTCCTTGAATGATAAATAGAGCAAGGAGACTCATTGTAAATGTTGGGACTTGATGTGTTTAAGAGAAATACATGGTTTTTGAAAGTTTAAGAACAATTTAGTGTTGTGGAGCTTGTGGATGATTTTCCTTGATTGATGGTGATGAAGGCTTTCTTGCCAGATCCCTGAGTTTAGCTAATGGTGATGTATCTCTCACTTGTTTCATTTTTTAATTTTTTTCCATACATCCATATTTCTATATTACAATAGCTCAGAAGAGTATAGGATGAGAAATGTTGTTTGAGGCACCTCAGTCCTCCCGTTAGCTATTGTTTTCATGTTTTCCTCTATTGGCTTAGCTTAAAGAATTATTCATTGATCCTTAGGCCCACCTAAGCTTGTATATTTCATTATTGGATTAATATGATAGTTTATAAACATGATTCATGGTAACCCCTTCTTTTTTAATGCTATCTAAACTCTTTCTTGAAATCTCTCTTTGATGTATTGATTGATAGGTTAAGTAAAAAAGGTCTTGTTTCGATCTTGCCATTTGAATATGCTTATCAGTTTTCCTAGAAGTTATTTATAGTTTAAGGAATTATGTTTAGGTGTTACCTCTTCATTTATTGATGTTATTTTTCTCTTATTTGTTTTGAAATATTGAAATTAGAATCACTGAAGTTAGATAAGTTCTCTTGCTTCCTTGTTCCACTAGATTGTTTATCTTGAATGTTTATTTGTTTAAAGTATTGTCATTGAGTAAATGGTGTGCCCTATCTCATGATTAGTATATTTTTCTTCTCAGTATTTAAGACCTCTCTATTCATAGGTGTTTGACAAAATATTCTTAACTGCGCTTTGCCCTACCTTGGTTCCCAAAAATTTATGTCCATTTCACCTCACACATAAACTTAAAAGATCCATTGAATACACTAGATTCTCCCTGTGATGTACCCTGATTCACTATCGAGATATCAATGAATTCATAGAATCCATTTCCTAGTTGATTTGATAACTTCTCACTCCACCTATCCTACTTAATCATCTTACCCCAACCAAAACAAACAACAAACCTACACTTAAAAACTAGTCTAAAATAAATCATCCAAAGTGAACAAGTTCACATCCTTCACACATAATAGAGAGAGCCCTCTCTGAGTCTACGAAGGCTAGGTCATAGGACTCCAAAGACTGGTTTGATTTTACCCTATCATTTGGTTTACCAATCTTCCAAATCACGGGAAACTAACATAATGGCGATCACGGTGGGACTTCTAGATTAGGGACAATCTAAGTACTCCTTACAACCTCGAAAAACCCATGAACATCCTTAGATTGGATTTCAGTTGCTGATGGTAGACAAAAACCTTCCTTAAAATAGTTGAAATCATCCACCTAGCGACTCCACAACTCTCAATATACGTAAAGACTCCACTATAGGAAGAAAATGAAACATGACCAGTCATAATAGAAAGAAAGAGCACTCAGGCCTAGGTTGGATTCAAGAAATTATTATTTTTATCTACAGCTATGTTCTATCCTACTTTAAACCTGATCAAGAATACATTGATGAGATCTACATTTATCATTGGAAATATTTCAACCCTCCAAATGTTGAGCCTCAAATTTCAGACCATGAGAAGACTTATACACCTGTGCTTAGCCCATATTCACCTGTGGAAGAACTAGTGAAACACGAGCATCATGCTACCTTTCCTGCTCTTGCTGAAACCTAAAATAGTCATAAATATATTTTTACACTACCTATACCCACAAAGGTCCTAGAACGATACAAGCCTCTAGTTTTTCCTCCTATCCTCCAGGCCCTCCCTACAAATCTTGCAAATAAACTACCCAGATTTGATGGAGAAAACTCAAAAGCCACCACTAAAGAACACATTCAAAATCTTGAGAATCTACTTGACCTATTTGAAATAGTAGAAGATGATCTGCGTATTAGAATGTTTCCCTTATCATTACAAGGAAAAATTAAGAGTTGGTTTAAGGACCTTCCAGCTGCAAGCATTAGCAACTTTCATCAATTCACTAAAGTTTTCTTATATAGGTGGGCAATCATGGGAAATGTTTTTCTCATCATAAGGGAATACGACCATTTGAAAAGACATCCAGGGGAGACAATACAACACTTTTTAGCCAAGCTCAATAAAGTATACCATGTGTTAGTATGAATCTTGATTCAAAGTGTACAAAAAAAGACCACTTTAGCTGTGCATAACTTACAGCCCTAATCACAGAAATGACTGTGAATATCTTCAGATCTGCAATTAGATGATGAAGACAAATGCTGCAAAAATCTAGATCTATGCATTAGAAGACATTAAACAGTAGAAAAATAAGATTTACTCCATATATCCAATAGACAAGAAAATAATATATCCAATGAATGTTTTTATTAATGGCACCTGGGAGGAAAACAAAAGAGGGTGTTCCCTATTCTCCTCGATGGGATGGGTTCTTGTGAGTCCTCAGCACTTTAGATTTAGAAATTCCCTCTCTTGATTGTGTAGAAAACCCAGAAAAAAATGGAAAAGTATGGCTATGATTGTGGATCAATAGCCAGACCAAGTGTCGAGATCTAGAGTGATATTTAGGCAACAAAAGCTGAAAAATGAATGGGAAAACCATTCTATTTATAACAAAATATTGAGTTAATCTAGAGATTGGTGCATAGTCAAAATATTATTAACCTAATCTAGATCCAACGTTTATGGAATATTTTATTATGTTTGTTGGAGGGAAAAGGAATTTGACTTGAGTCAAATCCCCTTATTTGTAAATAATAAATAAATAAATGATTTATTTATCATTTTAAGGATATGGTTGAGTAATAATCAAATAAATAATGATTTATTTAATTATTTAGTGGTGAATTAGTCATATTTAACAAAGAATATTATTGAAATAATATTTAAACAATTATTCTTTAGAAAATAATAAGACAAATAATGATTTATCTAATTAATTTCTTTGTTTTGGGTTAAATATAACCAGAAATATTAATTAAAGTTTTGTTAACTAATTATTTCTTGAGGAAAATCAAACAAATATATATTTATTTAATATTTCCTTATCGAGTTTCCTGTTTAGACCACAAAAAACTTAATAAAGGTGATTTACTAAGTTATTTTCATAGTGAAAGAAACTTTACTTGGAGTAAAATTGGTCTTACATGATGTACTTGGGTCCATCTAATGATAATTAGTTAGATGAACAAAAACTGGTGTAACAGATTTCCCCCAGTGTGTGAGTGTTAGGAGCTAATCGTATGACCGAAGTACATTGTAAGAACTCAATCACTAGACATCAAAGGGGAAGTCAAAGAGACAGAAGTATAAGGTAAACAGAAGTGCTGAATGAACTAGACCTTGAGGAGATGACTTCCAGGTATGACAAGTCTTCTTGATAAGTGAGTACCTGATATAGGCAGCGGGGGAGGCATACCTATGCTCGCCAAGGCAATAGTACAAACAATAAGGCACCCAAAAAACCATGGAACGCAATAATAAAGCATATGCTGGCCTAAACATGAGACAGATAAATAACATGATAATGAATCCCACATACATATTGTGCCTAGGATAACATCCAGGACTTTGTACAATAATATCTAAGTACATGAGATATAAATACAACCTAGATGCCCCTGAAAACATGAAAGGGCTCTAAAAATATTACTGATACATGCAAACAAAAAAGCGTTGCAAGCAACTGAGGCCGACATCATCAAATGTATGGAGCTAAATCGAAGGCTATAATGAAGAGGTCATATGAATGTGTGGGGGGCTACCTGTATGGCCACCCCCTCATGAGGGTTGAGACATCACACACACACACACCTGGGAATCGTTGATGTCATCTGATGCATCACTGAACCATTGAGTATACGGATCTCGATCATGCTGAAAAGAGCTAGAGTTGTGAAACAATCAAGTCAAAAGGAAAGAAGGAGTCCCTTTTCTTGATCTGAGGCACTGAAAAAGAGTGGAAGCTGGAAGCAAGGTACACCACACTCTAGACCTATCTTCTGGAATGAATGAGATGATGTCGAAAGAAGGAGGTCTGCCATATGTGAGGTAATAAGGGATCCTCAACTAAGGCATGAGAGAAAATAGTAGAGTGACTAACAGACTGACACCAATGATGATGATGATGAAATGGGGGGGAACTGAGCAATGAATGGATGACTTCCCTTGTTAGAGAATAAATGGAATGAATGACCTAGCATCTACTGACATGATTATCATGAGGGATAGGGGACAGTGGGACTAAAGGCCATAATGTGCGACACGAGAGAGGGACAAGCAATGAAATATGGAGGACTATAGCGAGATGCAACGGGACTCAGAATAGACTCCATGAATGCAATGATGACTCAACTCAGATGCTATGAACAAGGGTGACTCTATGGTACTGCCACATATGTAAAGGGTCCAATGGGGACCAAAAAAGTGTGAGTACAAGAAGGTAACTCATGACAAAATTCATCACGAGCGTGGACAAGTATGGAGAAAACATGGTGCCCCCACTACGAGTGTGGCAAGTGAATAAATTCAATTTTGAGGAAGGGTGAATTGATGCTTCTTGGGAAAATGTGTCTCGGTGAAGTATCAAATCACTAATAGATACTCATTTGAGGGCTCAGTGAGAGCTTTCCAACGGTGTGGACGGCTTGGTAAATGGAGCTATGGTAGGATCGCAGTGAGCGAAAGAAGAAACATGGGTTTCTCTTTTAATAAGGAATTTTACCTCCAAATTCATTCATTTGCATGTGGAGCTGTGGTGAATGTGGAGAGGAGAGAAGGCCCTAAATCTTGCAGCGATCATAGCGGACAAACCGATCGTTGGAATCGAGATCTATCAGTTTCAGGTAAGAGGCCTAACCATAATATTTCTTTTCAGTGGATTAAAAGTTAAAATTAGGTCCCTAAGGCTTAGGAATAGCCCCATACTCCTCCTCACGGACGTTTCACACTATTTGGGGCAAAAAGTGCAACCTGGGTAGCAGGTTTTGGCCAGAAAAGTGCAACCTGTCCCAGGTTTGGGCCTAAAAAGTGTGACCTGTCTAGAAGGGGTGTTTCTGTGATGTATTTGGACTAAGCACTAGCATTTTTTGATGAGAAACAATCTTTCCTATCTGTATACTGATAAATATGATGTTTGGTGAAGGTATGGCAGAGTTACGGATCAACTAGAGAGAGATAAACCTGGGCGCATTACAGTCGGAGATCCGGGAAGATCAGGTTGTCTGCAGTGCTTTGGCCAGGTTTGGGGTTCTGAATTTTGTGGAGAACATTTTGATGAGACCTGGGGAGCCCTTATTGGCCCGGATTGTCAGCTATTGGGATCCAGACCATGAGGTCTTTATAGTGCAGGGGCACTGGATCAAGTTGACGGTCCAGGATATATATTTCTTGACTGGTCTCCCACCACTTGGGATTGTAGGGAATACTCAGCCAGTATTACCACATGGGTGGAATATCATAGAGTTTGTAGAGCACCATTGTCATTCAGGTCTCCAAGTCAAGGGGACTCGGATACCCATCGGTGATTTGGAGAGGTTAGAGACCCGTACTGTGGCCTCAGCGGTGCTGCAGATCCTAGGCAACCAGGCACTCCATCACATCATGGGGGGGAAAATGATGCTGGTGGAGAGTGTTTTGAGTGGGACCTACTATGGGTGGTCCCAGATGATGCTCTCATTGTTGAAACGACAATTGTCGTTATTTAAGTGGCAAGTGAACCATGATTATGCATATGGTACAGTTTTGTGCTTTTTCTTCTTTGAGAAGATTCTGACACTTTGGCCTCACATAAAAATCCCAGATGGGGGCCCGAGAGAGCCTAGGATGCATTGGTGGGGGCGACTACTATGCAGAGGAGGAGGTGGAGTAGTGGGACTGGTGTTCCATCCTGATTTCTTTCTTCATTGGTATTAGATGCCACTATATATAGATGACTATCCATATAGTGGGATGAGTTATTGTGGGGACCCGGATCTGCCACTTCTACCTGGTCGTATATTGGGACCCTATGGTAAGTGCCAAATTGCTAATATTTTACGTGCATGTCAAATTTTTATAATATTGGATGTAGTACCGATTCTTTTACTTCTGGTATGCAGATACAACACCGGTAAAACTGGCCGGGTACATGGGGCGACCTGCAGCATCAGGGGCCACAGGATCTAGTGGATCAAGGGTGCAGCAAAATGAGGATGCGGAAACCCTTTTGGAGGAAATTCATCATATATGTGAGAGGCTTTTGACTGGTGTTTTGGAGCGCAAATGGCAAGACTTAGATGACCAGTACATAGAGCCATGTATTGGTTTACCCTCGGAATGGCAAGGGGTCACGCGATGCATGTCGATGGCCGGACAGAGTGTGCATGATCTATGAGATATAGGGGCAGAGCCACTAGCTCGAGATCCTCCAGATAGTGATTAGTGTTTAGGGGCATGTGGTGCCCCTATTTTTGCATTTTTTGTAATATGCTATGGGCATGTCATATGTATCAGAGTTGATGAACTCTAAAAAATTTTATATGACACATACTATGGATATGCATCATTTTGATATTTTTTTGTTATTGTCTTGGGTTAAATGTGTGTGTTAAATTCCAATCCATAATATGGTTTGCAATGCGATCTACATAGTGATTTTGTGCTCTAGGTACATGACTAAAAGTAATGATTTCAAATTCACGCATCAAAAGCTTCACTCGTAAATATCTTCTGGAAAGGATAGGATTATGCACATGATAGAAACCACTCAATTATATGACAAGAAGCAAGGAATCTAAATGAACATGAAGGTGGAGGATGCGATGTGAAAGGGCATCGGCTAATAAACCTCGTACAACATCATATTCGGCCTGATAATTGGTAGCAGTACCAATGCATACACCGTTCGAAATAACAAGCGTATGTAAAGGGGTAAAGATGGCCCAACCTACTGAGGCTAAATTCTAGGAGTAAAAAATTGCACCATTGGAAAAACTGCTATAAGGTGTTGATGGGGGGTCCAACTGAAATGTGCCACAAGAAAATAAATGAGAGGAGGAAGAAAAATGCTATCAACCTGAGCACATAGTAGAAATCGAATGCGCTTTATGGAAGGGAGTGATTTGGGTAGGATTTCAACTTCCTGCGTGCGACCAGTGAGGGGGAGTGTGGGAGCTACTGGAGGCATAGCTTGAGCTTAGGCTGTATAAGTCACCAAGGGTATGAGTGATGGCATCCCGCTTATCGGCGGGAAAGATGAAGTCAAGGGTGGACGTGGCTTCCATGATGTCGTCATCACAACAGGAGGTGGAAGAACAAGAGGAAGGGAGACCACACAACGTAGCAAGGTTACCTAACTCATCATCATGAGAGGAAAAGCTCACATACGCATCATCACAGGGGATGACGTAAGAACAAGCAGATGAAGGATCCATTGATGTTGAGCTGGGGGTGATTGCTGAAAGGAGGTCAAACGAAACAAGAGGAGAAGATTCAGAAGGAGTTTCTGCTAAGGGTCTCAAGGATGATGAAAGGTGGAGGATGGTGGCTACATGATCTAGAATTTCGACATCAAGGGGGGGGGGATCTCAATAGGAGCGGGTAAATCCTTAGTCTGGCCTACATCATACTGTGAAAGTACGGGAGAAGCAGATTGGTGCTACTCAATCTCATACTCCCAAACAACCTCTAAAGAGGCACGATAGTGCGTAAGGCAAGGAAAATGATGAGATTAATGGCCATGGAGACCACACAAAGCACAAGGGTGTTTGGTGTGAATAGTCTTGGTATTGTTGGTTACGGTCGACGTCGAAGCAGAGGTTTTAGGGACCGTAGACTCAAGGAATGCGACATTAATCATGGGTTTGATGCAGGGCAACTCGGGACAAGTATGGGTGGTGTGACCGATGAAATCACACAAAGCACAGGGATTTGGAGGCGGAGAAGGTGTAGGGTCAATCGGGGCAGATTTTTCCTTTGAGGCCCTTTTACGAGCTCTGCCCTTCTTCCTCAAAGCGGTTGCAACACGAGGCAGATCCTATTGAGGTGGTTGAGGCACTGTGATGACAGGAGAAGTCAAGGGGACTAGTTGAACCGAAGTCAAAGAAGGATAAGGTTTAGGTTTACTTTGTGGGGTGGCAGTTGTGGGATCAAGGTACCAAACCGGAAGCCCAATGGTCAATTTAGGGAGAGAGAGGGTGGCCATGACACGTGTTGTATAGATGCTTGGGGGATGGACCAGGAACGGTATCTGACCGGAGGGTTAATGGCCAGGTGGGACTGCTCCTAAATGGTTAAGGCCTAGAGGAACCAACCCAGGAGGGTAAAGAGGCTCATGAGTGCCAGTTGAAGGGCCAGGAGGAGGAGGTCCAAGAGGCTGCATCGAAGGGTTAGGAGACGGCTACAGAGGGCGAGGGGGCTGCTCACTAGCTGAGGTGGGCCTCTTGAGAAAAGCTTGAGACGATTGCATCATGCAAACATTCGATGAGCTGGGATTAGAGATAGGAGGAGGAAGACCATGGAATGTACCAAGCAAGGAGGAGTCCTTATAGATGCCAGGTGAGACACTGGTCAAAGGGTCGATGGTTTTCTTGTTGGCCACTGAAGAAATAGTGGACTCAGGGGAGGTCTAAGACTTCGGTTCGTAATACGTCAACTGGTCAATGGTGACTATATTTCTGTTATGGGGGAAGGACATCTTGCGGTGAACCGCGGAAGGGATAGTAGACATCGCATAAGTGTAGCTACGACCCAAAATAATTTTGTAGTATAAGGGGTCGTCTATGACTTCTACGTCAACGCAAACCGTCTTTCCCGTAAGAGTGATATGAAAATTGCAGAATAAGCCAATGGGCTTGGAGCCATGGCCATCCCATGCTCAGAGAGTGATTATGGAAGGGGCCAACTCCAGAGATCTGATTTTTTTCCAAACCGAAGCAGACATCATGGAGGTGGATGCCCCGTCATCAATAATGCACCGAGAAACATTGGCATTCTGGATCTTGACTAGGATTTCGAAAGCAACGGGAGCAGGGAGAGGAGGGTGTTCTGACTGATCAACATCAAAGATAATCAATCGATCATCGTAAGGGTCTATAGTGCCCACGGTAGAAATAAGAGATTTTCGTTGTGAAGGGCATGACTGGAGGAGTTCCAGCATTGAAATGGCAGTAGGGGATTGTGACAAATCATCAACTATGTTATACGAATGGGCGGCTTTTTCAGAAGTAGAATTTTGGCATAGTGGACCCTTAGGGATCTTGTTATGAACCTCCACCCTAGGCTGAGGGACCTTTAAGGGGTCATTAGGTGTCGAAAGAGGCTCTGTAGAGACCGAAGGAGGCAGGCTCTGGGACAGACATGGGGGGAGGCTTGTTGTACTGATGGGACTAAGTCTAAAGATTGATTTCTACGGTTGAAGGTTGATTGGATTTCATCATGAGAATCTTGTCATCGGGGGTACCAAATAGAAGAGTTTTGGTAACAATGTGGTATACAGGAGGTTGGGGAAAAAGAGGAGGCATGCTATACCCTGAATACGTGCTACCAACAAGGGAAGATGTCGAGGAGGTGCTGGCCTCCCCCTAAGAAAAATCAGAGTGCATGGGAGGTTGAGAAATGATGACACACACATGGCACCAAGGAAAAAGAGACCGATAAGGGCAGGGAGGTGGAAGATCAACCAATTACAATGTCGAAACAAGGGGCAGAGAGGTGCAGGATCAATTGATTTCAATGTTTTAGAGTCTTTTCTTGGCGGTGTTAACCAAGCCCTTTTTCACTTAGGGTGTGTGTGTAAAAGTGTGTAAATTTTAAGTTTTAAACCCAGATATTTGTAGAGAAAAAATAAAAAGTGTGTTGTATAGCTGCAAATAAACCTGCAAATGTCAGTATATAGGCCTGCAAAACAGAAAATAAATAGCTGATAATGCACCAATCTAAACCCAAGGAGGCGGGTCTCTCAACAAATAGTCTATAGTTGAGTAAAAAACTAATTTAAACACACTAAAAAAGGCTAATATATCTAGGGCTAAGAGGTATAGAGATCTAAAAGACAAAATCTGCTGGAAAGTGGTGTAGAAAACAACAACAAATCAGAGGAAAATTGCTATAACAAGAGGTGGTGAAAGGCTATCTCCAGGAGGGAAGTGGAGTGCACCCTAAAGGAAAACCAAAAAAAAGCTAGATGAGGTGATTTGGATGGATAACAAGCCGGTCTGAAGTGGATCTAAGGATGAGGTATCAGATCGGAAAAAATGGCTAGAGACTCTGAAATTTTAGACAACCTGCAACAACAAACATTCATCCACAAAAAGTGGAGGGTACTGAAGCCCTAGGGGGCTAGATTCCTACTTAGTTGAATGAAACAAAATAGGTACAGGTCCAAAACGGGTGGAGACAGAGGTCAGACAACCCTGAACAGAGGCTCAGCAAAACCCATAAAACTTTCAGAAAAATCCCTGTAGAAAGTTAAGGTCACAGTTTTTGACCTGTTTTCAGCAGAGGTCACACTTTTTGGGCTGTAAAGTCGGCCCAGGAGGTCCAGGTCATAGGTTTTGGGAAGAAAATTGTGACCTCCACTTCTGGCACCCTCGACGGCAGGTTTCAGAAAAAAAATGTCCTCTCAGCTGCGGCCTATGTCTGTCACCTACGAAATGGGTCCGAAAACATGCAAAAGTTAGAATTTTTATCATTTTAGGGTTTTATGGGTTCAAAACAACATCAAGAATAAGAAAAACAAGGGGCTAAAGAGAAATCCTATGATTTGAAGTAGCTGGATATGCGAGCATCAGAAAAACGATAGCGGTCGTAATGGTAAACCCGTGTGGAGTCGCTAGTTGTTAGTAAGAGTCTTGATTCGAAGTGTACGAAAAAATACCACTTTAGCTACGCATAACTTACAGACCTAATAGCATAAATGAATGGTAATATCTTCATATCTACAATTAGATGATCAAGAGAAATGCTGCAAAAATATAGATCTATGCATTAGAATACATTAAACAGTAGAAAAATAAGATTTACTCCATAGATCGAATAGACAAGACAAGAATATATCCACTGAATATTTTTATTAATGTCACCTGGGAGGAGAACACAAGAGGGTGTTCCCTACTTTCCTCAATGGGATGGGTTCTTGTGAGTCCTCAGCACTTCAGATTTAGAACTTCCCTCTCTTGATGTTGTAGAAAACCCAGACAAAAATGGAAAGTATGGCTATGATTGTGGATCAATAGCCAGACCAAGTGTTGAGATCCAGAGTGATCTTTAGGCAAAAAAAGGTGACAAATGAATGTGAAAACCCTTCTATTTATAACAAAATATTGAGTTAATCTAGATATTGGTGCATAATTAAAATATTATTAACCAAATCTAGATCCAACTTTTATGGAATATTTTATTATATTTGTTGGAGGGAAACGGAATTTGACTAGATTCAAATCCCCTTATTTGTAAATAATAAATAAATAAATGATTTATTTATCGTTTTAAGGATGTGATTAAGTAATAGTCAATAAACAAATGTTTTATTTATCATTTTAAGGATATGGTTGAGTAATAATCAAATAAATAATGATTTATTTATTTATTTAAGGGTGAATTAGTCATATTTAACAAAGAATATTATTTAAATAATATTTAAACAATTATTCTTTAGAAAATATTAAGATAAATAATGATTTATCTAATTAATTTCTTTGTTTTAGGTTAAATATAACCAGAAATATTAATTAAACTACTGTTTAACTAATTATTTCTTGAGGAAAATCAAAAAAATATATATTTATTTAATATTTCCTTATGGGGTTTCTCGTTTAGACCACAAACAACTTAATAAAGGTGATTTACTAAGTTATTTTTATAGTGAAAGCAACTTTACTTCGATTAAAATTAGTCTTACATGATGTACTTGGGTCAATCTAATGATAATAGGTTAGATGACCAAAACATGGTGTAGCACCGTGCAATACCTGCTAAGATAAAGCAACCCCTTGGGTGGGCTCTCTTGCACTACCCAAGTTCTTTTGACCCAGAGATGGTTTTCCGGATAAGAGAAAGAGATCCATTGACCCTGGAGGAAATGCAAAGGATAGCAGTTGATGTCGAAGCCAACATACTAAACATGGTGGCAAAGCTAAAAGTAATAAAGGGAAATTAGATCAAGAGAGACTGATATCTTCAGAGGTAAAGCAAGATACATTGATAGATACAATCAGAAAAATGATCCATATACTTGGAAAGAAAGAGGAATAGTACAAGGTTGAGGTTGGTGTTGATTATTCAAAGCAACCAATACCATTTTCTTGGGAAGAACCAAATCAGTCATTTCAATGTAAAGATAGCTATCGAAACATACTGGCTGAGCAAGGTTGCAAAGAAGAAGATGAAGAAAGTTGTCAAGTAAGTACTATATGCCTTCCTACATCTTGTGCTTCACTATTAAGAGAGTATTACAAGAAAATTGAAAATTGGAACAAGGTAGAATGTTCTAACGAATTAGTAAGGGAAGAAATGGATAATACAAACCCTTTTTCAAATCTAGATGTTCTCCCCTCAAATTATCTTGGTATTATTGTTTTCATTACAAAACCAGAAATGGAAGATGAGCCAACACCTCTTGAGTCCCTACCCTTGTGCTTCAACTCATTTTAGATTGCTAAAATAGAATCTATTGGCTATGAGCACTCTCCTTTTAAAATGGTGAAACAATAGACTGATCTAGTATGTATAATGGATGTCATTCTTCCTATGAATATGATCCGAATTTATGCAGGAACGTAACAAAATATAGAAATAACCATGAACATAGAGATGTAGCTGAAATAACGCTTCATTTCATTAATATCAAATAACAAAAATATGCTTACAGGCATAATGGAAATAAAATAGCTAGGGTGCTGGTAGCGAATCTCTGAGAAGAGATGTGATGGCTACAGACCTCTGAACTGTGTTACAATGAGGCTCGAGGGCCTATTTATTGTTGAGAAACAATGTAGAATCTGAAACGTCCAAAAACCTAACCATAGGAGATGAGGTGCCAAAACTGTGGGCGCCCGTTTGGGTAAATTGGTGGTTCAACTTCCCGGGGGCGTAACTTTGGCACCCGATCTCCGTTTTACGCGCTCAATAGCTCGTTAGAAAGATCTATCTGAGTAGTACAAATTTTGAACGAGCAACATCGGTCCATGGACCCATGTTGCTCTCCGTTTTCCCAAAAAACGTCGTTTAGGGCCTCAAAACGGCTCCGGAAGTTCAGGACCCAAAAAACTGCTAAAAATAGTAAGTTTTGTTGCAACTTGAAAATTGAAAGAACTAATGGTGGGGGTTCAAATGGAATAGGTGGGTGGCCACCAATATCCACCTGGATCATTAAGGCCCCAAAACGGCTCCGGGAGTGGAGGACCCGAAAACCTGCTAAAAATAGTAAGTTGTGCTGAATGTGAAAAGCTACAAGAATTGATGGTGCTGGTCCAAATGGAATAGGTGGGTGGCCACCGATATCCACCTGGATCATTCCTCCCTCCTTAGGAAGCAATGGTCCCCATTGCGTTGAGATCCTCCATGAGATGAGGCAAATTTTGTTGAACTGAGTATTAGATGTGTTGAAGATGTCATGGACCTGCGGGTGGACATGCTGGATGCGTTTAGTAAATTTGGTTTCTTTATCAGCCTCAGACAGTACATGTTTGGATTCTATATGTGTAGTTGTAGGATGTATGGCAACATCAGGTGGTGGTGCGTTGGGAGTCAGATCAATGGAGTGCTTGTCCTGACAGTGTAGAGGAACCTCTATGAGTGAGGGGAAAACTTCCTCGTATTCCTCCATGAATTTGTCCATCTGCTGCAGCCGTGCAAGGGAGCCCTGTTTCGAGGCTGTGGCCACAATACTTTTCTTTCCCCGTGAGTGAGTTGTAAGGAAAATGAATTTCCTGGTTTGGGAAACAATCTTACTGCGTTGTTTTGCAGTAGTCAAAGAGATGACAGGAGGCGGTACTACCTCCGGTATCCTATACAAGTTATTTCCCAAAGTAATAATAACAGCACGAGGCCTAGACTCATACACAGCATGTCGCCTCCATAAGTATGGTTGGCCCAATAATACATCAGCTACATCAAGAGGAGCAACATCACACAATACCTCATCCGTGAATGGCTTGATACTCTATGGAAGTCGGCACTGCTGGCGGATGCGGAGATCTCTCCCTGGGTGGAGCCACCCAATGGTATACGGTTGCGGGTGTGCTATGGTTGGTAGGCCGAGCCGCTTCACGACGTCTGCTGAAATGAGGTTCTTTTGGCTTCCGCTATCGACGAGAAACTGCAGCAGAGAACCCTTCACCCACATCTGCGACTGGAAGAGGCGCTCCCCCTCCTCTGGATCCTCTGGACCCTCCTTCTGGATCTTGGTGGTGGCAACAATGGCACTGGGATCCACATCAATGATCTGCTTCCCTTTGTCATTGCCTTTGTCTGGTTCTAACTCAGGATCAGAAAATGCATCTGATTCGGGTGCCTTTAGTTCAGCCACCAAAGACTGTTTGGCCCGACACTCGTTTGTGCTGTGAGTGGGGCTGTTATGAAATTCACACCACTTCCCCGTGTCCTTCTTTGGATTTGTGGTGTTGTTCTGAGTCGCATTGCTTTGGCCTTGCCCCTTGTTCTTCGGTTCGGGGGCACCTTTCGGATTCGCAGATCCAAAGTCTCGCTTCTTCCTCGCTTACCCTCGTCAGATCTCGCGCATAGCGATATGCCGTGCCAAGCGATGTAATGTCGAGGAACTCCATTTCCTCCTGAATGTGTTTGTGCAGACATCCGCAGTACTTGAGCACCAAATGTCTCTCTGAATCTTTAATACCCAACTTTTTGCGCAGGGTATGGAACAGATTCGTCAGTTCGTGCACATCTTGATCCTTTTGTTGCCGCAGCGTGGTCCATTGGATGTATTTGTCCTCATAGCTCCCCACGGGGTAATATTGTTCCTTGATGCCATCTCGAAATGAATTCCAAGTGGGTGTGGTCGAGAACAGAGAGGGTTCCCCTTCGCCCTCTTGCTCACTGTAGGTTTCCCACCAGTCTTTGACATGGGGGGCGGCTTTGAGGAGTGCAAAAATAATCTTTTCTCGGTCAGAGAAGTCATGGACCGAGAAATACCCTTCCAACAAATTTAACCATCTGTCTACAGCGTCTGCATCTATTTTTCCTTAAAATATAGGAATGTCAAAGTTTACCTGTACCTTGAAGGGAGTGGCGCCTCCAGAGTGGCTGTTGGATGCAGATGCGCCATATGTGGGCAGTCGTTGAAGGATTTGAGCAAAGTTATCCATCATCACGTTCCTTTGTTTCTCGAGAGCCTCCTCGAGCAGTATTTTGATAGGATCTCCTACTCCCTCGTCTTTATTTTCTTCCGCCATGGGAGGTCGTCGGGGTTTGCGAGGCTGATCTTGCAAGGGTTCAACCAGATCGAGCCCTAACTCCTTATACCCTGACCGCGTTGGGGACATGCAAAGAAAAAAAAAGAAAGAGCAGACCCGCTCTGATACCACTGATCCGGATTTATGCAGGAACGCAACAGAATACAGAAATAACCATAAACATAGAGATGCAGCGGAAATAATGCGTCATTTCATTAATATCAAATAACAGAAATATGCTTACAGACATAATGAAAATAAAATAGCTAGGGTGCTGGTAGCGAATCTCTGAGAAGAGATGTGGTGGCTACAGACCTCTGAACTGTGTTACAATGAGGCTCGAGGGCCTATTTATTGTTGAGAAACAATGTAGAATCTGAAACGTCCAAAAACCTAACCGTAGGAGATGAGGCGCCAAAACTGTGGGCGCCTGTTTCGGTAAATTGGTGGTTCAACTTCCCGAGGGCATAACTTTGGCACCCGATCTCCGTTTTACGGGCTCAATAGCTCGTTAGAAAGATCTATCTGAGGAGTACAACTTTTGAAAAAGCAGCATCAGTCCATGGACCCATGTTGCTCTCCGTTTTCCCAAAAAACGTTGTTTAGGGCCTCAAAATGGCTCCGGAAGTTCAGGACCCAAAAAACTGCTAAAAATAGTAAGTTTTGTTGCAACTTTAAAATTGAAAGAACTGATGGTGGGGGTTCAAATGGAATATGTGGGTGGCCACCAATATCCACCGGGATCATTAAGGCCCCAAAACGGCTCCGAGAGTGGAGGACCCGAAAACCTGCTAAAAATAGTAAGTTGTGTTGTATGTGAAGAGCTGCAAGAATTGATGGTGCTAGTCCAAATGGAGTAGGTGGGTGGCCACTGATATCCACCTGGATCATTCCTCCCTCCTTAGGAAGAATTGGTCCCCATTTCATTGATATCCTCCATGAGATGAGGCAAATTCTGTTGAACTGAGTATTAGATGTGTTGAAGATTTCAAGGACCTGCGGGTGGACATGCTGGATGCATTTATTAAATTTGGTTTCTTTATCAGCCTCAGACAGTACATGTTTGGATTTTGCAGGATGTATGGCAACATCAGGCAGTGGTGCGTTGGGAGTCAGATCAATGGAGTGCTTGTCCTAACAGTGTAGAGGAACCTCTATGAGTGAGGGGAAAACTTCCTCGTATTCCTCCATGACTTTGTCCATCTGCTGCAGCCGTGCAAGGGAGCCCTGTTTCGAGGCTGTGGCCACAATAATTTTCTTTCCCCGTGAGTGAGTTGTAAGGAAAATGAATTTCCTGGTTTGGGAAACAATCTTACTGTGTTGTTTTGCAGTAGTCAAAGAGATGACAGGAGGCGGTACTACCTCCGGTATCCTGTAAAAGTTATTTCCCAAAGTAATAATAACAACACGAGGCCTAGACTCATACACAGCATGTCGCCTCCACAAGTATGGTTGGCCCAATAATACATCAGCTACATCAAGAGGAGCAACATCACACAATACCTCATTCGTGAATGGCTTGATACTGTATGGAAGGCGGCACTGCTGGCGGATGCGGAGATCTCTCCCTGGGTGGAGCCACCCGATGGTATATGGCTGCGGGTGTGCTATGGTTGGTAGGCCGAGCCGCTTCACGACCTCTGCTGAAATGAGGTTCTTTTGGCTTCCGCTATCGACGAGAAACTGCAGTGGAGAACCCTTCACCCACATCTGTGACTGGAAGAGGCGCTCCCCCTCCTCTGGATCCTCTGGACCCTCCTTCTGGATCTTGGTGGTGGCAACAATGGCACTGGGATCCGCATCAATGATCTGCTTCCCTTTGTCATTACCTTTGTCTGGTTCTAACTCAGGATCAGAAAATGCATCTGATTCGGGTGCCTTTAGTTTAGCCACCAAAGATTGTTTGGCCCGACACTCGTTTGTGCTGTGAGTGGGGCTGTTATGAAATTCACACCACTTCCCTGTGTCCTTCTTTGGATTTGTGGTGTTGTTCTGAGTCGCATTTCTTTGGCCTTGCCCCTTGTTCTTCGATTCGGGGGCACCTTTCGGATTCGCAGATCCAAAGTCTCGCTTCTTCTGCTTAAATTTCTGCTCGATCTTGGCAGCATAGCGATATGCCATGCCAAGCGATGTAATGTCGAGGAACTCCATTTCCTCCTGAATGTGTTTGTGCAGACAGCCGCGGTACTTGAGCACCAAATGTCTCTCTAAATCTTTAATACCCAACTTTGTGCGTAGGGTATGGAACAGACTCGTCAGTTCGTGCACATCTTGATCCTTTTGTTGCCGCAGCGTGGTCCATTGGATGTATTTGTCCTCATAGCTCCCCACAGGGTAATATTGTTCCTTGATGTTGTCTCGAAACGAATTCCAAGTGGGTGTGGTCGAGAATAGAGAGGGTTCCCCTTCACCCTCTTGCTCATGGTAGGTTTCCCACCAGTCTTTGACATGGGGGGCGGCTTTGAGGAGTGCAAAAATAATCTTTTCTCGGTCAGAGAAGTCATGGACCGAGAAATACCCTTCCAACAAATTTAACCATCTGTCTACAGCGTCTGCATCTATTTTTCCTTCAAATATAGGAATGTCAAATTTTACCTGTACCTTGAAGGGAGTGGCGCCTCCAGAGTGGTTGTTGGATGCAGATGCACCATATGTGGGCAGTCGTTGAAGGATTTGAGCAAAGTTATCCATCATCGCGTTCCTTTGTTTCTCGAGGGCCTCCTCGAGCAGTATTTTGATAGGATCTCCTGCTCCCTCGTATTTATTTTCTTCCGCCATGGGAGGTCGTCGGGGTTTGCGAGGCTGATCTTGCAAGGGTTCAACCAGATCGAGCCCTAACTCCTTATACCCTGACCGCATTGGGGACATGCAAAGAAAAACAAAGAAAGAGCAGACCCGCTCTGATACCACTGATCCGGATTTTATGCAGGAACGCAACAGAATACAGAAATAACCATGAACATAGAGATGCAGCGGAAATAATGCTTCATTTCATTAATATCAAATAACAGAAATATGCTTATAGGCATAATGGAAATAAAATAGCTAGGGTGCTGGTAGTGAATCTCTGAGAAGAGATGTAATGGATACAGACCTCTGAACAGTGTTACAATGAGGCTCGAGGGCCTATTTATTTTTGAGAAACAATGTATAATCTGAAACGTCCAAAAAACTAACCGTAGGAGATGAGGCGCCAAAACTGTGGGTGCCCGTTTGGGTAAATTGGTGGTTCAACTTCCCGGGGGCGTAACTTTGGCACCCGATCTCCGTTTTATGCGCTCAATAGCTCGTTAGAAATATATATCAGAGGAGTACAACTTTTGAATGAGAAACATCTATCCATGGACCCATGTTGCTCTCCGTTTTCCCAAAAAACGTCATTTAGGGCCTCAAAATGGCTCCGGAAGTTCAGGACCCAAAAAATAGCTAAAAATAGTAATTTTTGTTGCAACTTGAAAATTGAAAAAAATGATGGTGGGGGTTCAAATGGAATAGGTGGGTGGCCACCAATATCCACCTAGATCATTAAGGCCCTGAAACGGCTCCGGGAGTGGAGGACCCGAAAACCGGCTAAAAATAGTAAGTTGTGTTGTATGTGAAGAGCTACAAGAATTGATGGTGCTAGTCTAAATGGAGTAGGTGGGTGGCCACCGATATCCACCTGGATCAGAATAAGCTACCCAAGTATGATTAATATGATGATTATTATGTTCTCCACACTCAATCTAACACTATAGAACAATCAGTGATCAGTTTGTGGGACAAAGACAGTCATTTTCAATAGCTCTAAAATAGTGATCAGCAAATACCGCTCAGCTATGACAGTGAAGAAGAAAGTACAAAAAGTTTGGGAGAAAGGGAAGGGTCTTTACCTCTTTTTTGTGCTTCATTTAAATTCATCAAAGACAAATTTAATACAATCAGAAGTCAGCAATCTTTGGATATTGATTTTAACAACAAAGAAGACATGCATCCCTATGACCAGCCTTCACAAGAGAAAGATAACAGTTGTGGTTTTATCCAAGGAAAAAGGAAAATGCATCCTCCTCTAACTGAAGAAGAAATCAATCAAGATCTAGACATACAACCAACTTATAATATTTCATATAAAGGGACTGTCTCTATTTACTCTCCTGCTGATTTATATGCTACAACCTTGCCTCATGAAGAATCAGGTTTGATGGGAGAAAACATTGCAATTTATGATGAGGCTACCAGTTCTGATGATCATGAGGAAGAGGTGGAGTTTCTTTCCCAAAAGAATCTCAAGTTTAGCCAAGTGGAGGAAGAACCAGTCCTACATTAAGGTTATTTTACAAATCTTCACATCCAGGTATTGTTTCAAGAACCCTTTGTTTATTTGTTAGAGACATTTGAAGAAGGAGTAAAACATGTCAAGGGCAGTTTCATGCATAATTTCAAAAACATTTTAGGCACTATTGTTCAAACACAAATGAGGTGGGAGTGGCCTTTTGATTTTCTCAAAACCATCAAAGAGTTAAACCAGGATCCCTCATGGAATCATCTACTTCACTGGTTGTATTGGAAAAGAGAGTTCACCAGATGAATGCATATCCTATATAGTTTAGATTAGGATATATGGGAATGCAAATAAGCTCAGCTTTTGAGAACCTTTTAAATTTAGATTTTTTTGAAAAAAGAGGGAAAAAACTCAAAACATAGAAAGAATGAAAAAGAGGGCATATTTGAAAACCCCATACCCAAGAATTAGTACTACTAAAAGTGAGCAACCTTAAATGCCACTGCTAGTTAAAAAAGAAGGTCTTGTTTCAGTCATCTATCCTAATCATGGCTGAAACATGTTTTCAATTTATTGTTGATAGGTTAGTGAAAGAATACTTGTCAAATCATTTAAGTTTGCCCTGTCAAAAGAGAATAGATTAGAAATGAAAGATACTGGTTCCACATGCTTAAATCTGAACCAAAGAGAAGGATAGGGATGATTAACTAATGATGAAACCTATCCCTTAATGCCTTCTAATTTTTTTTCTTATGAAATAATTTTTGTGTGCAGCTTGTAACAATGCCACAACTTATGATGAATCAGATTGTCTAATCCTGGTTCAAATCATTTTTTCAATTTCAGGTATGTAGCTTAGAGAATCAAGTCTGCCAAACAGCTTAATCTTGGCAGTCAAATAGTCTAAGTAGAGAATAAACGAGTTCACTAGCTTAAATTGAACTCTTGGAAGCAATAAGGATAGAAGTAGATAGTTTGTTTTCGTTTAAAAAATAAAATAATGTCAGGGGTTTGCCAGTTCAATTGCACCCAAGGAAGAAATTTTTTTAGGAAAGTAGGTTGGGTAGGTAGAGATGAAGTTGAGCTAATCATATTTTCAGATTATTGAAATCACAACTTCAAGGAAGCATCAACAAAAGAAAGAAGAAAAGTCTGCCTAATGGATGAGGCACTAGTCTCCATAAACCAGAGATCTAAAGTTCTAGACACCTCTTGAAAGGGAGCTTCCCTCCCCAAGTGGAGCCACTGTTAGTCATTAGTAATTTTTTGCCTTTGTAGATGAATAAATGTCTATTTTGGATTTCTAGAAACAAAATTCATGAATCTTGTGAGTTTTAGAAATCTCACTGCCTTCATTATCCTTAGGATAAATTTTTCACTGTTCTACTACTCTATCATGTCATAGTCAGTGTATCACTCACGGAATTTCCCTCATGGACTCATGCCTCTCATCTCTATCCCATTTTCACACCCATAAATCTCATTACTCTGCTTGTCCCTTGCATATGACTCCATTATCCAACTAGGGTTTTTGAGGGCAATTTTTCTTGGTTTCATAACCTCCATGGTTAAAACATCAAAAAGTATTGTATCCTGATGCTCTAACACCTCCTCCTATCTTTAATATATCTTCATAAACACTTCCCATCACTCTTATCCCTCAAACTCATCATTTTTATACAAAGCCTAGCCTATTGATACAATTTGACACTTTTCGAGACTAGGCCTGTGTTTTTCCCTTTTGGACCCTTTCCCCTTACTCAATTCTTGAAATTCCACTTACCCCTACCCTAACATCTATCCCTATCCTCCAAAATTTCCCCAAGAATTTAGACAACCCTTAACCCCCTCATTCCCCTCCCTCTACAAGGCACTCCTAAATTCCCTACACCAAACCCTAATTTCTTCTTCCAACTAAGCTAGGGTTTGCTATGAAAATAAGGCATAAGAGAAAAGGATCCATATGGTAGGTCATATCAGAAATAATGAATCCATACCAACTCATAAACATCATGCCTCCATCATTTTCCAAGAATTCATTCCAAGGGCCAAGTCATTTGCCACACCTAGGGCCAGTTTTGCTTAAAAATATTTTTCTAGCCAAACAGAGATTAATTTGGAAAAAGTGAGAGAGGTTTTTCTCCATAGTAGTTCCAATAAGAAAACCATCATTCAGTTTTTATACGGGTATCATTTTTTGGGAGAAATGTCAAAAGTACAGGTGTCACGGGAGAATATTTTCACTGCTGGAGTGACCTTGGGAAAATCGGGTTTTCTCACTGCTGGAGTGTCCAAATGACTTGCCTGATAGATAGAAAGATAACAATATTTGAATATATTTCCAATGAGATATCATGAGCTCAGTTTGGAGTTAAGGAAGGCCTCCAAAAGTGGTCTGAACCAACACTCTGCATTTCTGCACCGTCATTCAACACTTTTGGACCAGTGTTGGGAGAATTAGTGTTTGGACAGGTAAATGAACACCAAATGGGAAAAAAAAAGACGTTTTGGAAATTAGACTCAATAATGTTTCCAACGAGCTATTGTGGGCCCAATTTGGACACCAAGAAGGCCTCCAAATGCCTTCTTCAAAATGGTGCTACGCTCCTGGGAAGTGGTGATGTGCTCCTGGCAATTTTTTCCCATATAAATTACACATGGTGCTATGCTCCTAGGAGGTAGTGCTGCACCCTTGGCCAGGAGGGCTTCCTAAGAAAATTTACCCCTCAGAACACTTTAGAGCCCTTTCAAGTTTCATCTAAGTTTTTCTAAAAGCTCTGATAGAGATCAGAAGAACCTTCAAGGAAGACCTTCCTAATCAAGTTCAAATTATACAAAAGGAATATACAAAGACATTGAAACTTTTGCAAGAGTGTTATAAGCCATCAACAGAAATAATTGCAAGGTAGATAGTGTGCCCTAAGTCAAGATAGCTCACATTGGAAGAGAGGGAAACCAGTTGGGATTAAAGAGAAACTAAGGTTTGTTAAGCTTGAAGTTCAAGCAGTGTGCCAAACAGTGACAAATTGCAGAATGACCATAGAGGTGGCACACCAAGCCAAACATAATGGAAGTTTTTCAAAAAATATTAATCAAAGAGGGAAAAGGTGAGGTGAACTCCATAATGATAGCAAAGGGATAGTTTGAAGGAGTTGCTGTGTACAAGCATCAAAGGGCTGCCAAGATAAGTTGTCTCATTGCTTCAAAGAACAAGGATGGAAAAAGTGTATCAGTGGAAGAGAGGGATGTTTTGAAGACTGATTCTATATCAAGATAAATAGATCAAACCCTCAGACTAAAGGAAAAAATCAAGATATCATATCAGTCACCTACAGAGTAAGAATGTCAAAAAGAGTCGGAGAGAAAGGGTTAAAAAGCTTGAAAAAAACCTTAGAAATGGGTGGTAAAGGTCAAGAGAAATTCATAAGTCCATTAAACTCATTAAACAATTCAGCAAAACATTGTTCACTTGCAAAAAAATCGAAAAGTATTCAAGGGAATAAATTCTAGCGTTTTTTGCCAAAAATGGGAAAAAATGCTTTGCGCTACTTGCCTGGAACTTCCTCCTGTGTATTTTTACACAGGGTGCTACGCGCCTGCATTTTTCACTCGACAGGCTCGAAAATGTGACTCGACTGGCCTGGGTGCTATGCACAGAGCCCATTCAGTAGTTCCTGATGGACCCAAACACTTGCACACGCTGTGCGCCTGGCTGCACACTGCCTCTACCTGACCTAACTGACCTGACTCGCATGATGTTGCGCATTTGGCCAACCCGACAGGTCTGACAGCCTTTGCTGGACTAGCCCGCCGCTACGCACCTACACTGTTTTTTTGGCTAAGAGGGCCTCCATACCCTAAAAATCATAATTTCAACTCAAATCACTCTGCCAAGGGTTTTAAAGTGTCCCTAAGGGTATGTTCATGTCCTAAAACACATTTCTAGGATTTGATTATTTATAATTAGAAGATGTGAATAAGGAAAAATGCAATGCAAAAGGTAATGCAGAAGGCAATGAATTTAAAAAAAATGATGAAACATACAACAGTGAAGAGGATGACAGTCAAACAAAGAGCCATGGTGACAGTCATGATAGTGAAAACAGTGAGGCTCCTAGCAACAATGAGGAGAAAAATGAAGGTGCAAAAAAAATAGTGTTGAAGGCAATAGAAGGAAACAATCATAATGGTCATAATGAAAATAAAAATAGTAAGGCTCATAAACAAATCAGAGGACAATGCAGAAATCAGTAGGAATGAAGATAGATGATGAAAAAATAGACGTTGAGTTAGAAAGTGAAGACCATAGGCAAAACAAAGAAAATAGTGGGCTAATCAGTGTGGGTATAAACACACATATTGAGGCAGAAAATGACAGCTATGGTGAGGAAAAAGATCATGACAGTGCTCATGAACAAAAGAGTGATAATGAAGTCACAAATTCTGAGGGAAAAGACAGTAGGCATAAAAAAGATGAAGAAGCCAATTAAAGTGCCTATGATAGTGACCCCACAGCAAATGCAAACATTGAAATAAAGGCAGAGTTTGAAAGTGAACACAATGGGTCAAATAATGAAGGGAAGGACAGTCATGAAGATGAAAATGCACCAAGCCATGATAAGGACACCTCTAATCATAACAACACAGAAATCGAAAATGGAAATGATGATGATGTAAGTATGGAAGATGACAGTGTAGGAGACTTGGAAGAAAATAAAAATGATGAAAATCTTGATTGTGATACTAGCATAGGAGGAAATGAAAATGCCTCTCAAGAAGGCAATCGAGAGAAAATTAAAGAAGACACATAGACAAATATCATCAATGAGGAAAAACACATTCCTAAGGTTACCCATGATCAAGGTATTCAAGTGAAACATGTTAAAACTTGTACTCTCATTTACCAAAGAGGATCAAGGCAAGTGTTTGTTGCCTCCAAGAGGCAAGGGACTTTTCCATCTACATCAACTCAGGAATTGGACAAAGGGAAAAAATGAAGATAAAGGAACTTATGGGCACATATGAGGAGATTAGTGATCAGGGAGGTCAAACTAGAAGGAGGCCTAGAACTATGGGTCTAGGGAAAGCATTGGCAAAGCAAAGAGAAGAAGAATCATCCCTTACAGAACAACTCCCTATCAATGAACTACTTGCAATGGAGATTGAACATGATAGGTAATCATGGCTTGAAAGGGCTAACATACATCTTGAGTCCAAGCTGGAGAAGGCCAACAAAGAGTTGGACTTGCAAAGGAGAATGGCTAAGCACTATGCACAACGAAAACAATTTGCAAGGAAACAACTCAAAATTTCCCAAAATGAGGTCCAAGCACTAAAGGAGGAAAATGACCAAGATGGCCTTGGTATTTTGGCCCAATCTTCTCTACAGGTCTCCTAGGATCCATGAGGCACTCATCCACCAAATTTGGGAGAAATTGAATAAGTTTTTGTTTTCTGCAAATTTTGAGGCTAGGAGCCCAGCACACCCCGTGCTGTGATTTTTCCCAGAGCGTCTTCAGGAGGCAAGGTTTGCATTTTTAGGTTCCTCATAATTAATATAGCATGATCATAAAGTTTCAGCCCAATTGGAGCTGTTTTGGTCCCCCAAAAGGGTCACAAACTCTCATTTTTTCACCATTCTGCCCACTTTTCAGAGCATGTGTTGCGCTCCTGGAATTCTTGGAATTTTAACTTTTTGGACAGTCTTTAGAGGTCATATTCGAGAAATAAAGGTAGATATAGAAATTAGACTTCATGGGATTTCTAATGAGCTATCACGGAGTATTTTCTGACATCGGGAAGGTCTGCAAAACACTGCTACAAGAAGGACCTATTTTTCCTGTCTCTGTGCTGCGCTCCTGGCATAATCTCATATTTTGACACAGTTTGCTGCGCTCCTATGGTTGACTAAGTAGAATGTGCATTTAGCAAGTTTTTATATGCTTTTCATGGCCTAAAAGTCAATTTAATTACTATATATGGCCGAAAAAGATATTTTTTTAGATATTTTGTGCCTTGGGCCTTGCAAGGCCTCAAGGACAAATTAGGATATTTCTTGTTGGCCAATAGGATTCTAGATACTCTTTTAGATCTTTCTTCTCCTTGCATGATAAATAGATCATGGAGAATCATTGTAAATTTTTGGACTCGATCTGTTTAAGAGAAATACATGGTTTTTGAAAGTTGAAGAATAATCTAGTGTTGTGGAGCTTGTGGATGATTTGCCTTGATTGATGGTGATGAAGGCTTGCTTGCAGGATCCCTGAGTTTAGTTACTGGTGATGTATCTCTCATTTGTTTCATGTTTTTCTTGTTTTCCATATGTCCATCTTTCTATATTGCAATAGCTCAGAAGAGTATAGGATGAGAAATGTTGTTTGAGGCACCTCAGTCCTCCCATTTGCTATTGTTTTCATGTTTTATTCTGTTGGGTTAGCTTAAAAAATTATTCATTTCTCCTTAGGCCCACCTAAGCTTTTCTATTTCATTATTGGATTAATATTCTAGTTTATAAACATGATTCATGGTAAGCCCTGCTTATTTAATGCTATCTAAACTCTGTCCTGAAATCTCTCTTTGATGTATTAATTGATAGGTTAAGTCAAAGAGGTCTTGTTTCGATATTTCCCTTTGAATATGATTATCAGTTTTCCTCAAAGTTATTTATAGTTTAATTAATGATGTTTAAGCATTCCCTCTTCATTTATTGATGCTATTTGTCCCTTATATGTTTTCAAATCTTGAAAGTAGAATCATTGAAGTTAGATAAATTCTCTTGCTTCCTTGTTCCACTGGATTGTTTATCTTGAATTTTTATTTGTTTAAAGTATTGTCATTGAGTAAATGGTGTGCCATATCTCATGATTAGTATCTTTTTCTTATCATTATTTAATACCTCTCTATTCATAGTTATGTGACAAAATATTCTTAACTACCCTTTTCCCTACCTTGGTTCCCAAAACTTGATGTCCATTTTACCTCACACATAAACTTAAAAGATCCATTGACTACAATAGATTTTCCTTTTGATGTACCCTGATTCAATATCGAGATATTAATGACTTCATAAAATCCATTTCGCAATTGATTTGATAACATCTCACTACACCTATCCTACTTAATCATCTTACCCCAACCAAAACAAACAACAAAACCTACACTTAACAACTAGTCTAAAATCAATCATCCAAAGTGAACAAGTTCACATCCTTCGCACACAATAGAGAGATCCCTCTCTAAGTCCCGGAAGGCTAAATCCTAGGACTCCAAAGACTGGTCTGATGTTACTATGTCATTTGGTTTACCAACCTTCCAAATCACGGGACACTAACACCAAGATGGCTGAACATCAACTAAAGCCATCACAATAGGCCAACACAACAACAGTCAGATTGTGCAACCAATGGTTGGAACATGCAACAACTGTTTCTCAGACATAATTTCCATATGTCAAGAAATATTTTAATGGATCCACCATTTTAGAGAACAATGATTTAACAGAGTTATGTTGTAATTAATTAGGAGATTGGCTATTTTGATATGACATCCTTTATAGATTAGTTTAAATACTTTATGCATTTGAAGCATCAGAGGTTGGACTGTGATCACTATAATTTTTCTCTTTTGAGCTGTGTACTTTTGAGATGCTGATATATCAATAAAGAAGACAATTCATAGGATAATTGTGCTATATGTTACTGGTGATGTCTTTCCTTTTGTGATATTTGTTTCCATTGTTTTTCCTTACTGTGTTTTAATCTAATTATAAAAAAAAAGTGAAAGAAGTATGATTTTTTATTTGAACACCTTATTTTAGGTTGTGTTTTCAATATTTGTGTTTTCTTCTGAAGTATGATTGAGAAATTCTTGAATGCAAGCTTCTCAATCACTATTAAAACCACTCATGCTTCATTTCATGGTTCATTTAGAATTAAAAATCTAGTAACTGTAACTAGCTTGCCCTGTGATTACTCTTTGAAAAATTTCATGTTGTATATATCGTGTATTTGACTCCATATCCCAATGGAAAATAATTAACTCAAAAATATCACTTATCCAACCAACCAAGCATCCAAAAAATCAAATAAACAAATAAACAATTCAACCATCATCATACCTAGCCTCATATCAATTAAGTAAATAAAGCTAAATTATACAGAGAGAACCCTCTCTGAAGCTGGTAGGGATAGATCCCAGCTTTAAAAGTGGTTTGATGGTGTCCTATATAATTATTCTTGCCAATATTAAAATTATAGAATGATAACATAGTGGCGACCATATTGGGGAACAACGAATTGAAAAATTTGTCATTTCTTTCGAATTCTGAACCCTAGTTTGTATAACTGTGTATGATAGAAATATTTCATAAAGATTGGTTTTATTTAAACTTTGTAAATAGTGAGAGTGTGTGTTCTTTAGGTTTTATTTCTGGCTCACAAAAGAGCCTACACTGGATCTCATTCTAACCCAAATCCTACAACTATAGTGGATAATCCTGAAAGAATCTTAAGAAAAACCAGAAAACAAGAGAATTCAGGGACCCTCTTTCTAGGACAAATTTTCTTCCTAAAAATTTTGACACTATAAAAGACTTTGAATTTGACTTAACCTTTGAACAAGTTTTATTCGAGGCTAAATTTGAGAATTGTCTAGATAATACAATACTTGATCCATCAATTTTACAAGAAAGTCCAGTAAGAGAAGTTTCTTCACATACTGCATCTGACCTTCAGCTTCTACAGGATTTTGATGAGCTTAAATATTTTGTAACAAGATTTACTTCAACAATCGTAGACGCTTACCTTTAACAATCAGTTGAATTTTCTTCTTTAAACTAAGCAGATTCTTCTATAGCTTATCGGTCTTCACACCCTAAGTCATATAGTCCTAATTCTTTGGTGATTCCCACAAATTCTCCTTTATTTCCTCATAACGTTACACCAACCCCATCACATTTACCTCTTTCCATTATCCACCCTACTTCACCTACTGCTAAGCTTCCCTCACTTATTGTTTATCCCCCTCTACCTCCTCCTCCACCAATCATGGTAGCAAGGTATGCTCCATTTGTGCTACTTGCACCTCTTGCTAACATGCCACATGATTCTTAGTAAAAAATTCCACAATTTGATGGGACTGGTCCTTTAACATTTCAACAAAATGAATGATTGTTTTTACCTTTAAGAAGTTGATGATGAGAGTGTTAAGTTCAAAATGTTTGCTCAAATTTTTTAGTGGAGAAGTAAGGAAATGGTTTAAAGGTTTGGCTGCCAACAACATTAATGATATTCCTACATTTCATCAGAAAGTCCTTAATAGGTGGGAAGTTATGAAAAGCCTCTTCAAATTTTATCTCAATATGAAAGCATTAGGAGGGCTCCAGCAGAAAGTGTTCAGGATTATTGCACTAGATTCAATAGTTTATACAATGCAATTACTTCTCACATAAAACCACCACAAGGTTTAGCTTTAGTCAAATTCTAAGATGGTTTTGAGCCAAAAATGTCTTAGCAACTCAGAGAGAGAAATTAAGAAACATTAGAAGAAATGCATAGGAATGCGGTAAGTGTAGAAACCAATATGTTAGCAAAGAGGGAAACAATGAGAAATAAGAGAAGAGTGACCATAATAGATGAACCTTCAACTTCCTCAGTTGATGCCAAAATTGATTCCTTGACAAGAATCATTGAAAGAATGATGGAGAGGATTGGCCTGAATGAGAGGACTGCTCCTAGAGAAAACCAGCCCGCACCTCAAAATCGTAATAAGAATCCAAGAAGAAATCCTCCTCAGATGAGAAAAAGATGACAAAGTGGCCTTGATCAACATATTAGGACTCCATTTCAGGAGAATTAAGCTAATGAAGATTGGGAAATAGCTGAAGAGGTAGAAGAAAACAAAATAAATAATTTATTGGGTGTAAATGAAAATGATATTATTTTTCTCACTCGGGGGGAACATGAATCATTCTTGTTGACCCAAACTGAACTTGAAGTTGAAGAGGTTGATGAATACAAACAAGGATTTGAAAATTCCATCATGGAAGTCCATAGGCAATACAATCTTAGGAGCAAGAGAAACTTAGAAACCTCCAGTAAAAATAGCACTGAAAAATCTGCCAAAAAGGTCTTTGAATCTAATCCTAAGAGAAATATAGAAGACCCTAATAAAGGTTTAGATAATTTAGGAAAAAATACCACAGAAAGCTCTGCTAAGATAATAGTTGATATTTCTTCTAAAACTGCAAAAGATGATGTCCCTACTGCTAGTCAACAAACAAAACCTACCACAAAGGTAGCTGCTGAAAAACATGTTTTTTCAAATCTGATTAAGAGCCAAATGCAATTCAGTATTGAAAATGAACTTGCCAAACTAAAATTTCTATCCCCTTAACTGAATTAATAAACAAAAATGTGTACAGGACTTAGGTCATGAAAGCATTAAACATAGGGGAAAATACAAATACTTTCAATTTGAAAGATGATCAACCTGAACTTTTGTTTGGACCAGAATTTGATGGTGTTAGCCCTCCATAAAATTCTTGACAAGCAATCAGGGGGGCTAATTTGTTTCTTGAGCCTTCAAGGAATGCATTTCCTCTGAAAGCACATCATCCTTGAAGCCACCTTATGCCTTTTCCTTTTAATGAAATCCCTTCTATTGTTCCCATTATAAAGCCTCTTTATTGTGAAGAATGGTGCTCCCAAAGGCTTTAATTTTCCCTCGTATCCCTGCAGAATTGTCCATTTCATCCCTTCTTCCCTTTGTCAAAATCCCCCTTTTTTGTATCCCCAAATCCCCCCCCTCGTCCTCCAACACCATCCTAAAATCCCCTTTACACCTTCCAAATACACTTTGTTTGGTTTAATTCCCCTTCATCCCCCTGTCGTTACCCATTTTGGCTTTAAATTTCGTTGAAATGGGCCAAAAATCATGTTTTCTATGTAATTGAGCCTCAGCCCATTTCGACCTAGTCCCCTGTACATCTCCCCCCATAGAACCCAGCGCTATGACCGAGCGCTAGCCCCGAAGGACTTTTTTCACATTTGTTCGACGGGCACATTTACAGCCGTTGATCTTCACAGAATGGACGGCGATCGTCGCCCCCGGCAGCCTCCATCGTTCTTCCCATTCACCGCCCAATCGAAGATCCATCGTTCATTTAAATTGTGATCAACGGTCTGTAATCCCCCATCTCGGTGGTCCCCGCAGTGCACTATTTCAAAACCACCTGGTTTCTATCGCACCGCCTTCAGGCGAGGGGTGGTATTTTCTGATCGCGAAGCAATTCCCTACAGCTTTCGACACGTGGCACCGGTACGGCTGGAAAACCACCCTCCCATCGCACATTAAAGTTCATCCGTGGACATGTAGCGATATGCATATCAGTCGTCCGATCCAGAGCCCTCCATCCAACGGTGATCGATCCATGAAGTTGCGCACGCGATAGCCTATAGCCACCGTACCCCTAGCCCACCATCCATCGCCCCGACGTGTTTTCCACCGTCAATCTCTGCCAAGATCAGACAGCTCCGATTCGTTTGCATGTTCCACCTTTGACTGGCCCCGCATCACCATGTCACCCTCTCCACGTGTGTCCATAATATATTTTCCCCCGCCATATATTTTTGTTCCAAGGTCGATTTTTCGTAGGTTTTATTTAAACTTTCGTTGCACTCCGCCCACGTCCACCCGACTGTGTTCCACTGTCATACTGCATTACCCATTATAGTCCCGCGCTATTCCGAGATCTCATTCTTCTGCACAGCTATTCTCATCCCATTGCATACACCACCTTCGTGCATAATTTTTCTTAACAGGTTTGCATGTTTTGCAGGGTTATGAGCAGCGGAAAACTGTCGTTTTTCTCAATCTCTGTTACCGTGACAAAGAACGCAGGAAAGATCAGATGCAGAGATTGAATTAAGGAAGCAAGGCCTGGGAAGGTTATGGACATGAATTCATTTAAATAACGGGGTTGAAAAATCTGTACGATCTTCCCAGGGTCATTGAGTGCACAGATTTTGTAGTCAGAGATATAAATGGAGCAGCAGAGAGCTTAAGGCACACAAATGAAGATATATAAGCCTTAGGTTCAAATATTTAAAGGAAAATTATCAAATTGAAGATCCAGGGATCATGCAGAAGGTACAACATGCAGAAATCAATGCATATCAGGGTTTCTTTAGCAGCAGAATGTTTTTCTTCCATAAAGGACAAAGCGCCCATGCAGTTTTTATTTTAAACCGTGCTCCTGAAGAAATTTCCACCCTGACAACAGTCTGAAGCTACCAGAGCATTCGTTTCATAAATACGGCAAACTTCTTAGTCGTTTATTTATCATTTGTTTATTTACCAAAATTAATACAGATGTTCTACAGCCAAAGTACATCAGAGGCATACTAAGAGTAATTAAAACCTGATGAAGATCACTATTTTACCCAAGGGTGTCCCAGATTGATGCACAGAATTTATACAGAGTGGGCTTTGGCTTTCTTCCTCTTCTGAGTTTTAATGCTGCATTTACTTTCTCACCTACCTTCTCTTCTCCACTGGAGCTATAAATTCACGAAGAAACTCATTGTAAAGGTTTTTGATCAGTTATCAGAGAACTGTGAGTAGTTTCTTTTCAGACACAGTCTCTGTGTAAAGTGTTAGATAGACTGAGGAAATATGATTTCAGACTGAGTATTCAGCTATTGGAAATGTTTTACTTGACTGGTATTGCTATTCAATATGACAAGCACATTTATTTGGATCCCGATCTAGAGCAGCGGTGATGTTTCCCTATCTCTGTGTTTATACTCATTTCATTTCGTTTCTACTGGCTTGCATCAGAATATTGGCATAGGATTTACCCTTGTTAGGTACCCTATGTTTTTTCTCTCCTTGCCATAAATTTTTTTCTTCTGAGTGTGTTATCTAAGAATTTATTTCAGTTAATTTAACCACTGTAGTGGATGTTATTGCCTACTCTCTGATGCATGAATTAAATGTATTTGTTCTTAGATATTTATCGTTAAGGATTCAGTTGGAAGATTTGGGAACACTGTAGATTAGAGTTAGCCCTGTCCACTAGGATCCTTGTGTGACCAGCTGGTCATTAACTTTGTGCCCTAAAATATGTGTTGTCTCCTCCTCTCCCACCTTTCCATATCATACAATCATCTCTAAGATCCAACATTTTAGATGACTAGCCCAACTGAAAGCCTTCCTATTGATTAGCAAGCAAATCCTTTCCTGACTCCATTTCCCAATGGTCATGAATGCTTCCTGGAATAATTCACCTCTGCCTCATCCCTCTTTGCTCATCGTTGTCTTACATTGGCCTCTTCTTTCCTGATAACAAACAACCAAATAAATAATCAAAAAAACAAACCTGAGCCTATAACTAGCCTAACATCTTAAACCCTTTGAGCTTTAAATACATAAAACCTTTGCTTACATAGAGAGATCCCTCTCTGGACCCAGGAGGGCTAGATCCTGAGGTCTGAAAGTGGTTTGACGTTGTCTCATCTTTTGGTATTTCCAACCTTGCCAAAACATGGGAACCCCAACATAATGGTGACTCCGCTGGGGAAGTCTGAGTATACCTCACCTTCTACATCATAAGAGCCTCAGAAAACCTACAATCTCTGGTTAGGTTGGTTAATCACTCCTATTCACACATCAACCTCTATACCATTTGTTGTGTTCTCCCATACTCTTGGCCAAGGTCTGGAAAGGGCCAGGTAGCCTCCATATCTC
This sequence comes from Pinus albicaulis, assembly GCA_034641835.2. Taxonomy (NCBI): domain Eukaryota; kingdom Viridiplantae; phylum Streptophyta; class Pinopsida; order Pinales; family Pinaceae; genus Pinus; species Pinus albicaulis. The sequence goes on from CM076583.1 coordinate 1,152,309,631, forward strand.
ACACTCTTTCAGAGGTGACATATCTGGTAAAAGCCCTCCCAGTCAATCTCTGGTTAGAGTCTGTTGTGTTTGGAAGCTTCCCTTGAAAAGGGGCATCTCATAAGCACTGTGGTGGACAGTGTACCCTCCAGAAGCATCCTAAACCTTCCACCTGGCGACTCCATAATTATTAAACAATTGAAAGACTCCACTAGTGATCAGTAGGCCTGCTGATTATCTTGGTTCACATTAGACTCCACTGGGAGACCAGCTTCCTCAACAAAATCAGCCATAGTAGAAGTTACAAGTAGGGTTAAGCTGCCTTGTTGGAGAACAACATTCTAGCTTTCAGAACCATTTATACAAGAGCTTACCCTGACCCAGACCCACCTGAAATAGTTGACAACCCTAAGAGCATCCTCAAGAGATCTCCTGCACCTAAAATACCAACTATTTCCAGCCACATCCATAGAGCTAACTCTGCAACAAAAAACATTACAGCTCTATCAGACCCATTGTTCGACCTAGGCACTCAAAACAGTTTACCAAGGACTAGGTCATTCAGTGTCCTAGACCAGCCAGACCTTGAGCTTCCTGGTTCACCACCTCAAAGTGGTGGATACCTTGGGAATAGACAGACCCCTCCCTCTACACCTCCTGATATTCACTTCATTTCAAAACTTGGGGCTCAGTCACCCTAGATCTACTCATCAGTCTTCTGCTGGTCATAATATCTCTGTCATCCACATACCAGCTACCTAAGGCAACCCATTACCTCATCAAAACATCGTCATGGTAGCCTGGTATGCACCTCTGGTTTTACCTCAGCCTCTAGTACCCTTACCCAATGATTATCAATCAAATATTCTGCACTTCACTACAAAGGAGTCTACCATAGCCCAACACCATGTGGATAGGATGCAAGATTACTTTCACTACATGGAGCTAGATGATGATACATTCAAAATGAGAATCTTTGCCCAGAGCTTAGGTGGTGATGTGAAGAAATGGTTTAAGGGCCTACCTCTGGGTAGCATAAATGACCTCCCAGCTCTATATTAGACCTTCATAAACAAGTGGGAGGTTAAGGCCAATCCTCGCCGACTCCTAACAGAATATATGAGCCTTAAAAGAAATGTAGGAGAGAGTGTCCATGATTACACAATGAGATTTAACAGTATTTACAATGCTCTTCCTCCACACATGAAACCTCCCCAAGGTATGGCTCTAGCGAAATACCGTGAAGGCTTTGATGCTGACATGGCCTATCAGCTTAGGGATAAAGAGTACAACACATTGGAAGGCATGCAGAAATGAGAAGTGAATATAGAAGCTAACTTTATTGAGAAAAGAGCGAGATTAAGAGTTGAGAAAAGGGTAACATATAGAGACAACAATGTGGCTCCCACATCTGATCCAAATAATGACCATCTATCTAAAAAAGTGGAGAAGCTATACCAAATGATGGAGAAGATGGTTGTCACTATTAGTAACCAAAACAGAAATCAAAACCAGAACCAGAACTTTAGAAGAAAAAATGCCACTCCCAACAGACAAAGAGAGTCGGATCAACAAGTTATTCCCCCATTCCAAGAGAACTTTCTTGATGAAGATGAGGGAATCATAGCGGAGTCTAAGGGGAATCCAATAAATAGGTTTGAAACAGAAGATTCAATCCATAACTGTTACTCAGAAGAAGATCAACCCTCACCCTCTAGTTGGGATGAGGAATGGTTAGAATCTGAACATTATATATTAGGATTTGAAAATGCCATGATGCAAGTCAGAGAAAAATATGAACTTAGAAGCAAAAAGAGCCAAGAAAATCCTAAACCAAAATCTTCTGAGGTCACCATAAAGAAAAGACCTGAGAAAACTTCTAAAGTGACTGCTGAAAGCAGCAAGCCATTAGCTGAGGGTGCTGGAAAAAACAAAGAAAAGGACAACCAAAACACTGATACACAAGGTAAACCAACCAGCAGCACTGACACTGCAGTTAGTTCTCCCGATAAAATAGTTTCTAACACTATACATAATGAGAATTAGCACACTGATTCAACCACTAAGGTAGTGGCTAACAAAACAGAATCGAACATTACAAAGATTTAGTTCACTTTCAATCTGGAGAGTGAGATTGCAAAAATCAAAATCTCTGTCCCACTCTCTGAGCTGGCCACTCAGGATGTATATAAAGGCCAAATTTTTAAAGCATTAAATTTAGGTGAGGATAGTGACACTGTAAATCTGAGTGAGGATCAACCTGCCCTTCTGTTTGGCCCAAAGATAGAAGGAAAGTTTCAGGAAGGAGTAGTGCTCCCTTTTTATATTAGTCTTAATATCCATGATAAGATTCTCCACAATGCAATGCATGATTCTAGGGCATCACACAACCTGATTCCTAAAGTAGTAATGGAAAGATTAGGCCTAGAAATAACCCGTCCCTATAAAGACCTATATTCATTTGACTCTAGCAAGGTAAAATTCCTTGGCCTGATCAAAGATTTATGTGTGAGCCTTGCCCAGATTCCTGCAAAATGTATGGTCATGGATGTTGTTGTGGCAGATGTGCCACCCAAATATGACATGTTATTATCAAGATCATGGGGAGCTAAGCTGCAAGGAACAATGTAGATGGATGGGGCTTATGCCACAATCCAAATATTTGGCCAACTTAGAATACTGTACAGGGAAGCACAAGTGAAGTTCCTGGTTAGTAGCCCCGAAAAGCCTGAAAAATCACCTTTATACTCTGTACATACAGACCTTGACTCCTTCATCCTTTGTAATGGTGAATCCTTAGAAAGGTCAGAGTCCCGAAATAGAGGTGCACATGATGAAACAGAGCCCATGGACTTTAATATAATGGCTACCCTAGACTCAAAGGAGGGAGATGTAAAAAACTTTGAACAGTGCACTGAGACAACAATGCAAAGTGAACCAGAAACAGAACATAATCAGCCAACTAGTCACCTCTCTGCTTTCCACACCCATAATGAAAAACAAAATGACCCACAACCTAACGCAACTCCTACAATGCTACATGATGGCGAACCCAGCTGTTGGGAAAGAAATGATAACAAAAACGAGAGTGAACCCCTGTGGGAGATGAGTTTCGATGGGTCCTGCACAAGAAGAACCATCGGAGCTGGGGTTTGGCTACGTAACACAGAGAGCGACTACGCAGAAAGCCATGCCTGCAATCTGCATTTCAAATGTACTAATAATATTGCAGAGTATGAGGCCCTTATCCTAGGTTTAAATCTGTTGAAAAAATTAGGAGCCCATAGGATAACTGTGCATGGGGACTCTGAGCTGATTATTAAACAGTTGAATGGTGAATACACAACGAAACATCCTAGATTGAGAGCATACAGGAATGACACTATGGATTTATTGAAAACATTTGTTTAATACGAACTAGTGTTTTTTCTTAGGGGTCAAAATTTCATTGCAAACGGATTAGCTTGCCTAGCTAGTTCATACCCTAAGACTCCAAGCGGCCAACAGATCATCATTCAAACAAAATTCAGGCCTGCAGTGTCGGATAACGAAAAATACTGACAGGTTTTCGAGGGAGATAAACAAATTGAATATTTTTTGATGGGCAAGAATGAGTTTGAGTTTTCCGATTCAGACTCTATGTCTAGTGATAGCTTCCTAAGTGAGGAACCCTCGGACGACGAAGAAACTACACCCCACAATGTAGAAATAAACACTTTAAATGAAGAAACTGGAAATTCAACCACGAAATGTTAAAACGCAGATGGTGAAGAAGTAGAGGTGTTGCAAGCCAAAGATAAGAACATACCTCGAGGTATGGCCCCGTTAGAAGACATTTTGGACTTTGATGATGTGGAAAAAAAGCCCACCATTGAGCACACAGGATCTGACGTAGAAGAATGCAATATACGCACAAAGGATAATCCCAAAATAATTAAATTGGCTAAGTCTCTTCCCGCGAACATGAAAAATAAATACATTAACCTTTTTAAGGAATTTATTGACATGTTTTCATGGAGTTATGAAGACTTAAAGGCTTATGACACGAACATCATACAACACAAAATACCTTTAAAAGAAAATCAGAAACCCTTCAGGCAGAAACTTCGTAGGATAAACCCAAAACAATTGCCTGCAGTTGAAAAAGAGATTAAAAATATGTATGAGGCATGCATAATAGTTCCTGTAAGGTTCTCTGATTGGGTTTCGAATTTAGTGGCTGTGAGAAAGAAAACTGGGGAGATTAGATTATGTATGGACTTCAGAAATCTTAATAGAGCCTCACTCAAGGACAACTACCCTTTGCCAAAAATGGAACACATTCTTCAGAAAGTAGTAGGCTCCAAGAGAATCTCCCTGCTAGATGGTTTCTTAGGTTACAACCAAGTCTTAGTAATCCCAGAAGACCAACTCAAAATCGCTTTTACCACTCCATGGGGCACCTTTATGTACGTAAAAATTCCCTTTGTATTAATGAACGCTGGTGCAACCTTCCAAAGAGAAATGGACATATATTTTTCAAATGAGATAGGGCACTTCATTTTTATTTACTTAGATGACATAATAGTCTATTCTAAGACTGAATAAGAACACCTAAAACATCTGAGAAAAGCATTTGAAAAATGCAGAAGGTTTGGTCTATCATTGAATCGCAAAAATACTGTATTTGGGCTGCAAGAAGGAAAGCTTCTTGGCCACATTATATCAGAAAAGGGAATCAGGATAGACCCACAAAAAGTTGAGGGAATACTACAGATCACACACCCAAGAAACATCAAAGAATTACAGTCCTTTATTGGGAAGGTTAACTTCCTTAGAAGGTTTATTCCCAACCTAGCTGAACACCTTAGGAATATGACTAACATGATGAAGAAAGGTGTGGGATTTAAATGGACTGTTGGAGCTAAACAATATTTTGAATCAGTAAAATGTGCACTCACCCAGGCTCCTATTCTGATCAACCCAGATTTCTCTAAACATTTCCTAATTTTTTCATTTTCCTCTGAGCATACAGTGGCTACAGTCTTGTTGCAGAAAAACATAGAGGGAATGGAACAACCAATTGCCTTTTTCAGCAAAGCACTAAGGGATGCACCCTTGAAATACAACATAATGGAAAAACAGGCCTATGCCTTAATCAAGGCCTTAAATGACTTTAGGGTGTACATATTCCATTCTCACACCATAGCTTATGTGCCCAACATCATATTCAAAGATATACTGTCCCAAGACCTAGATGGGAATAGGGGCAAATGGATTGTTGTGATTTTAGAATATGACCTTGAGATAAAACCCACCAAACTGATTAGAGGCCAGGGCTTAGCTCGACTAATGGCTGAATAAAACTTACAAGCCCTAGACATTAACATGTTAAATACCTTGGATGAGCAAAAAGAATTATCTGATCCCACTGTTGAGGAAAAGTTTCAGAGCTCTCCTTGGTATTCTGACATTTTGTATGTGCTTACACACCTCAATGCCCCTCCTGAACTATCAAAGACCAAGGCCAGATTATTAAAGCTAAAAGCTAGGAGCTATTGCATATTGAATAACTACTTATACTGGAAGAATCCAAATGGCCTATTACTTAAATGTTTTCCTGAAAAGGAGGCAGAGAGGATTAAACAAGAATTCCATGGAGGAGAGTGTGGCGGCCACCTGAGCTGGAAGGCTACTGCAAAAAAAATAATCAGAGCTGGCTACTATTGGCCTACACTCTTCAATGATGTCCATAAGATGATAATCACCTGCCATAAATGTCAAATTTTTGAGGGCAAAATAAAACTTCTCCCCCTCCCCCTACAACCCATCACTGTTGAAGGTCCTTTTATGCAATGGGGCCTAGATTTTATAGGATAAATGCATCCTACTTCTTCTGCACAACACAAATGGATCCTAACAGCCACAGACTACTTCACTAAGTGGATAGAGGCCATACCTACTAGAAATGCCACAGATTCAGTCATCATTAGGTTCCTAGAAGGTCATATCCTCTCTCGGTTTGGCTGCCCAAGGAAAATAATCACTGATAATGCTGCTGCTTTCGGATCCAAGAAAATGGTTGATTTTCGTCACAGGTATCAAATAGTGCTTGGTCATTCAACTACCTATTACCCTCAAGGTAATGGATTAGCTGAATCATCAAACAAGAGCTCGGTGATGATCATCAAGAAGCTGTTGGAAGAGAACAAAAAGTCATGGCATAACAAGTTAGTACATGCTTTGTGGGATGACAGGCTTACAACAAAGAAATCCATTGGCATGTCACCATATCAACTTGTCTATGGGATAGAAGCAGTGTTTCCTACCAGCCTTGGGGTACCAGTGATTAAGCTGGTCCAGGAGATTCAAACAGAAGAAGACAGTATGGTGAGGAGAATAAACCAGACAATTCATCTCCAGAAAAAAGGGAAGAGGTCTACAACAGAGCAGTGAAAGTTCAGGAGAACATAAAGAAATTGTTTGACAAAAGAACCAAAGCTGTTGATTTCAAAATTGGGGATAAAGTTCTGAAGTGGGACTCAAGAAGGGAGGATAAAGGAAAGCACGACAAGTTTGAAAGTTTGTGGCAAGGTCCATACATCATCCAGGCCACTATTGATCCAAATGCCTTCTTCCTACAGGAATTAGATGGTACAGAGTTGTTTGGGGGCCCTGTCAATGGTAGGGTGCTCAAACACTACTTTTTTTTATTTACAATTTCCAGTTTCCATTACCATTGTACATATCAATGCAGTTTTTTATCTTCAAGAAAAAAGAGAAAATGTTCCAAAAAACAGAGAGAAAGGAAAGGTTCAGGCCTGCTTAAAATATGAACCTCTGAAGTGCAAAATATTGGCTCAAATAAGCTCAAAACCTGAGCCAAATAAAGCATAAAAATTGGTCCTAACATGCCCAAAAATCTGGACCAGCAAAGAAGAAAGAAGAATTAGCTCTAACATGCCCAAAACCAGAGCTGAAATGAAGAAAAGGAGTGACTCTAACATGCTCAAAACTTGAGTCACAAAAAAGAAAGAAGGATACTTCAAGCTTCAGATTTCAAGCCTTCAAAGTTTTGTTTTCAGTTTTCTGCAAGTTTCTGTCCATGTGCAACTGTCTTTATGCCATGGTCCACAGCAAGCCAGACAGTCTAACCCTGGCTTGGTTGTTTTTCAATTTCTGTCTTAGAATGTAGAGAAGAAATCTACTAGACAGTTTAATCCCAGCAGATATTATATTAGGTAGAGAAACATATGAGACAAACAGTTTAATCTGGTCTCATGGAACAATAAGGGTAGAATTAGAATAGGTTTATTTCCTTGTTTGTAAAAAATAAATGAATGAAAAGGGTCTGCTAGTTCAAATTCACCCCGAGAAGAAAATGATAGGACTTTAGAAAGGGTAGGTAGATTGTTGGGAAAATGTTTCTACTGATTAACGTATCCATCATGTTGTGGCAGCTGAAAAATAAAAAAAAAAAGAAAAAAGGAAGGGATGTGCCAAGCAGCAGGCATCTGGCCTACTCCAAAGATCATTTTTGGATTCTTGACTCCTTCAAGAAGTACTCATCCCCATGTGGAGCCACTGTTAGCCCTCCATAAAATTCTTGACAAGAAAGCAGGGGGGCTAATTTGTTTGTTGAGTCTTCAAGGAATGCATTTCCTCTGAAAACACATCATCCTTGAAGCCCCCTTGTGACTTTGCCTTTTAATGAAATCCCTTCTGTTGTTCCCATTATAAAGCCTCTTTATTGTGAAGAATGGTGCTCCCAAAGGCTTTAATTTGCCCTCGTGTCCCTACGGAATTGTCCATTTCATCCCTTCTTCCCTTTTTCAAAATCCCCCTTTTTTGTACCCCCAAATCCCCCCCCTCATCCTCCAAAACCATCCTAAAATCCCCTTTAAACCTTCCAAATACACTTTGTTTGGTTTAATTCCCCTTCATCCCCCTATCGTTACCCATTTTGGCTTTAAATTTCGTTGAAATGGGCCAAAAATCATGTTTTCTATGTAATTGAGCCTCAACCCCTTTCGACCTAGTCCCCTGTACATATCCCCCCATAGAACCCAACACTATGAACGAGCGCTAGACCCGAAGGCGTTTTTTCGCATTTGTTCATCAGGTGTGTTTACAGCCATTGATCTTCACAGAATTGATGACAATCGCCGCCCCCCACAGCCTCCGTCGTTCTTCCCATTCACCGCCAAATCGAAGATCCATCGTTCATTTAAATTTCGATCAACAGTCTGTAATCCCCCATCTCGGTGGTCCCCGCAGTGCACTATTTCAAAATCACCTGGTTTCAATCACACCGCCTTCGGGCGAGGGGCGGTATTTTCTGATCGCGGAGCGATTCCATACAGCTTCCGACGCGTGGCACCGGTTCGGCTAGAAAACCACCCTCCCATCGCGCATTAAAGTTCGTCCATGGACACGCAGCAATATGCATATCAGCCATCCGATCCAGATCCCTCCATCCAACGGTGATCGATCCATGAAGCTGCGCACGCGATAGCCCATAGCCACTGTACCCCTAGCCCACCGTCCATCACCCCGATGTGTTTTCTACCATTGATCTCTGCCAAGATCAGACGGCTCTAATTCTTCTGCATGTTCCACCATTGACTGGCCCCATATTTCCACGTCACCCTCTCCACGTGTGTCCATAATATATTCGTCCCCAACATATATTTTTGTTCCAAGGTCGATTTTTCGTAGGTTTTATTTAAACTTTCGCTGCACTTCGCCCATGTCCACCTGACTCTGTGCCATTGTCATACTACATTACCCACTATAGTCCCGCGCTATTCCGACATCTCATCCTTCTGCACAACTATTCTCGTCCCATTGCGTCCACCACCTCCGTGCATAATTTTTATTAATAGGTTTGCATGTTTTGCAGGGTTATGAGCGGCGGAAAACTATCGTGTTTCTCAATCTCTGTTACCATGACAGAGAACGCAGGAAAGATCAGATACAGATATTGAATTAAGGAAGCAAGGCCTGGGAAGGTTATGGACATGACTTCATTTAAAGAACAGGGTTGAAAAATCTGTACGATCTTCCCGGGGCCATTGAGTGCATATATTTCACAGTCAGAGATATAAATGGAGCAGCAGAGAGCTTAAGGCACGCAAATGAAGATATATAAGCCTTAGGTTCAAATATTTAGAGGCAAAGTACCAGATTGAAGACCCAGGGATCACGCAGAAGGTACAACACGTAGAAATCAATGCATATCAGGGATTCTTCAGCAACATAATGTTTTTCCTCCATAAAAGACAAAGCACCCATGCATTTTTTATTCTACACCGTTTGCTCTGAAGGTTCGACCGAAGGCGGTCCAAAGCTACCGGAAGCATTCGTTTATTTATCAATTTTTTATTCACCAAAAGTACTACAGATGTTTTGCAGCTAAAGTACATCAGAGGCATACCGAGAGTAATGAAAACCTGACGAAGATCACTCTTTCACCCAAGGGTGTCCCAGATTAATGCACATAATTTATACAGAGTGGGCTTCGGCTTTCTTCCTCTTCTGAGTTTTAATGCTGCATTTAGTTTCTCACCTACCTTCTCTACTCCATTGGAGCTATAAATTCATGAAGAAACTAATTGTAAAGGTTTTTGATCAGTTATCAGAGAACTGCAAATAGTATCTTTTGAGACACAGTCTCTATGTAAAGTGTTAGATAGACTGAGGAAATATGATTTCAGACTGAGTATTCAGCTATTGGCAATGTTGTACTTGACTGGTATTGCTATTCAATATGACAAGCACATTTCTTTGGATCCTGATCTAGAGCAGTGGTGATGTTTCCCTATCTCTGTGTTTATATTCATTTCGTTTCGTTTCTACTGGCTTGCATCAGAATATTGGCATAGGATTTACCCTTGTTAGGTACCCTATGTTTCTGCTCTCCTTTCCATAAATTTTTTTCTTCTGAGTGTGTTATCTAAGAATTGATTTCAGTTAATTTAACCAGTGTAGTGGATGTTATTGCCCGCTTTCTGATGTATGAATTAAATGTATTTGTTCTTAGATATTTCTCATTAAGGATTCAATTGGAAGATTTGGGAACACTAGGGATTAGAGTTAGCCCTGTCCACTAGGATCCTTGTGCGACCAGCTGGTCTTTAACTTTGTGCCCTGAAATCTGTGTTGTCTCCTCCTCTCCTACCTTTCCATATCATACAATCATCTCTAAGATCCAACCATTTGGATGACTAGCCCAACTGAAAGCCTGCCTATTGATTAGCAAGCAAATCCTTTCCTGACTCCATTTCCCAATGGTCATGAATGCTTCCTGGAAAACTTCACCTCTTCCTCATCCTTTTCTTACATTGGCCTCTTCTTTCCTGATAACCAGCAACCAAATAAATAATCAAACAAACAAACTTGAGCCTATAACTAGCCTAACATCTTAAACGCTTTGAGCTTTAAAGACATAAAACCTTTGCTTACATAGAGAGATCCTTCTCTGGACCCAGAAGGGCTAGATCCTGAGGTCTGAAAGTGGTTTTATGTTGTCTCATCTTTTTTTATTTCCAACCTTGCCAAAACATGGGAACCCCAACAGATAGTAAACCACAGGAAGGAGGTGTCGCTCCATTTTATGTCATTATTAAAGTTCATGACAAGATTCTCCAGAATCCAATGTTGGATTCAGGTGCATCTCATAATTTAATGCCAGAAGTTGTTATGGAGAAACTTGGCCTTAAAATTACTAGACCTTACAAAGACTTATATTCATTTAATTCTAGAAAATTTAGATGCTTAGGTCCTATTAAAGATCTCGGTTTCACTTTAGCTCAAATCCCATCTCAGAGTCTAGTAATGGACATATTAGTAGTAGACATCCCTCCTAAGTATGACATGTTGTTGTCATGCTCATGGGGAACAAAGTTACAAGGAACCCTTCAAATGGACATGTCTTATGCCATATACCAATATTTGGTCAAAAGAGAAGATTTTATAGGGAAACCTTGATGAAGTATATGGTGATTAGAAAAGAGAAACCACATAACTATCCTATATAATTTGTTCATTCTAACCTTGACTCTTTCATTCTTTATAATGAAGGACATTGATGCACGAGTTACCAAGGTGGAAAACAACTCTTTTGAAAAACAGGAAAACCCAATGCAAATTGTACCACTAAACACTGAAACTAATCATATTTGGAACATGAGTTTTGATGGCTCATTTGGAAAAGTAGGCTCAAGGGCTAGTGTTTGGGTGAGCAATACATAGAATAATCATGCAGAAGGTCATTCCTAGAAACTTAACTTTCAGTGCACTAATAATATAGTAGAATATGAGGCACTTCTCTTAGGGTTACAGTTGCTAAAAAATTTGGGAGCCAAAATAATTTTTGTTCATGGAGATTCTGAATTAATCATAAAATAGATCAAAGGAGAATATGCTACAAAACATAATAGATTGAGAGCATACAGAAATTTCGTGCTTGAATTTATAATAAATTTCGATGAATATGATCTTTTTGTCATTCCACGAAACCAGAATATCCTAGCTAATGGTTTTTATTTTTCAGAAATGACTTGTAAGTTGCCTCATCCCAATAAACAATACGCAGTGGAAGTTAAACACCATCCAACTGTTCCTGACAACATGAGTTATTGGAAATTTTTTGGGAGTGATAAATGGATTGAGAGTTTCTTACTGTTAAAGGATGAGTTTGAATATAGTTGTGTATATTTAGATTGTGAATTAGAAAATCAAACTAATTTAGAGGATAATATAGATAAACATTTTGATATTTTTGATGTATATAATCCAACAAATAAAAGTGTACATAAATTAAAATTGCATGAAAAAGATCCAGAAAAATAAAATTTTGAGGTACTTCAGCTTAAGGATAATGTCCTACCTAGAGGACTTGTCACTTTAGAAGGAATTTTTGATTTCAATGATGTAGCAAAAAAGCCAGAAATAGAACCCATAGGAGCAAACATATAAGAGTGTAACATAGGTGGTGAACAGAATCCCAAAATCATAAAACTGTCAAAATCACTGCCTATTATTACAAAACAAAGGTACATAGCCTTGTTCAAAGATTTCATAGATGTTTTTTCATGGAGTTACAAAGATATGAAAGCCTATGACGCTAGTATCATAGTAACATAAAATACCAATCAAAGAAGACCAAAAACCATTTAAAAAAAAAATGTGTAGGATAAATCTTGTCCTAATGCCTTTGGTTGAAAAAGAAGAAAAAAAATGTATGATGATAAAATCATAGTTCCTATTAGATATTATAAATGGGTATCAAACATTGTTCCTACAAGAAATAAAACTAGAGAAATCATATTATGCATTGATTTGAGGAATCTAAACAAGGTCTCCTTAAAATATAACTATCCACTACCAAAAATGGAACATTGTTGGAACAGGGTCTCCTGTAAGTTGCGAAACTGGTCCATTTTGTATAATTTGATTATATTTAGTCTAGCGTAGGGGTTTTTGGGTGGTTCAAAGCCCCTAAAGTATTGTAAATGGGTCAAGGGTAGAGCAAGAGTCTGCAAACCACGGTTTGCGGACGATTGGATGCTTAGGAAAAAATAGTATAAGTAGTTCAACCTTTTGGGTTGTAAGACAAATTAAGAATGATAAGAGATTGATGCTAAGTGAGAATTGATAGATCTAGTTAGGGTTGTTGGGGAAGGAATAGTACTGCTGTGTGCGGACCCTATTGCTATGTGTGTAGGTTGGGATTTGGGTACTGTAAGTGGATCTGAAGGATTAATGAATGCATAAGTATTGTTGGATGTCTGAATCTGTTGGAATTACTCTGTGATGTTTGGTTGATTAATATATGTTGATGCGTTATTGATTTAAGCTACGAATATATTTGTGTTACTTGTTTATGCTGCGATATGGGACCGTTTTGTTACATTTCCTGCAAGAAAAAAAGGAATAGTTGTGCTATCCTATATAAGTTCATGATATGCTGGTTACTATGAATATCATTACAATTGAGCACGTGGATGCGAAAGGAATTTATATATCTAGGCTCTGTAATATAAGATCTTATCACTATAAGACTGAACGTAGCTCGGATTGACTTACCTACCTTCTCCCAGGGTGCAGAAACTTAGTTCCAGCACCCACCCATACTACTTTGGGTGAGACTTTGGCCTACGCAAGTAGGTCACTACTGAAAGGGCCAGTAGTATAGGGGTTTGTTGGCAAACCGTGAACCTCCGAACCTAGGTCAGGACCCCTCGAGCCAACAAATAGTTCTGCTGCCGAGACCTGGAGCATTTTGAGAGAGGGATTGGGTAATGACAAGGCCGCACTGGAAGCTTGGGAAAAAGGAAATTGATGACTAGTTTGAACAACAAGTTCAGGAATTATCCATAAAGGAAAACTGCAGTGAGAGGTTGACCACCAAAGAGTGGAAGAATAATTACATTTTCACAGAGATCTACGAGATCTTCTTTGTAGTGATTACGATCGAGCTCCAGGAGTGGCTCGTAAGGCTGGTAGAATTTTAGAAGTGTTGGAAGGATGAGCGGATCACAGAGTGGACCCCCGAACTAATCCAGCTGTTAGAAAAGACTGATAACACTATCACTCACATAGTGGACCACTAGGTAGACAATGTGTTAGGAGGATTTGTAATAGAATTTGCTACCGATAATTTTTTATCCTACTCTGAAGCAGATTGAAGATTATTCACGGGGTTACGAGGTAAGTTTCTAAAGACCCTACCATTTTTTATCAAGATATTATTATGCGAAAAGAGTATTATGTGTAGCCATACCGACTAAATGACGACTGATCTGGATGGGAGCAAAATGCAAAGTGGCAAATAATACAGGACCAACCGAGAAGGAGATAGATCTATCTACAGCCTGGTAAGGGAAGCGACTGCATAGAATCCTCGCACCACACCACTTTCGAACCAGCATAGGGGTAAGAATTCACCTACATCTCCGCTTCCACCATCGGAAGACGACATGGCCATGCATATGAAGTTACCCACCTTTAAGGGTGTAGGAGATGAGGACATGGATCAGTTCTGGTTTGTCACATAATTAGTATGGACTGCGTAGAATGTAGCTAGTGACGCGGTGAGGCAGGCACAGCTATCCCTTCCCTTTGAAGGAAGAGCGTTGGACTGGTACATTGGATACATCGGACAACATGCGAACGCAAAAATTGAGGAGGTTAAGAACGCTTTGAAGCAACAATTTAAGAAGCCTAAGTCCTACTCGCAAATAGCGGTTGATCTCAAAGAAATCAAGCAATGGCCCTCTAAGTCTGTGTGGGAGGCTGATCAACAACTGAAGAAAGTGATTAGAGAAGGAGCATTTCAATATGATGATAGACAACATACAGAATGGTTCATCGCCATGTTACTGCCTCACCTATGCACACTTATGGGTCACCAAAATTTTGACTCGCAAGAGAAAGCATTGGAAGCTATGATGAAGTTAGAAGTTGTGCCTCGAGATGAGACCCAGCTGGGCGTCCAACAGATCCAAGGGCAGATAGAAGAAATGCACATGTTGATCTAGAACCTGCGACAAAAGCAAGTAGCAAAAGCTAGTCCTAAAATGTGGTGCGTATGATGCAGGGTGAATGGTCACACCAAAGATAACTACCCTTTACTAACATACTATATGCAGGCAAGAGGATGTAGTCTAATATTTTTAGGATCAAGCAGAGGACATAGTTCGTTGCATCGAGGCTCCAGTGGCCTTGCGTTGTGGTGCGAGGACTGTTGCGTAGCTGGCCTGCATGATACAAACCATTTCTCCCGCCTAGGTGTCTACGTACCAGAAGTAAAGTAACAATGGTGCAGGTTTTTTCAGTCAGTAGGACATGATGAGCAGAACTGTCGAACATATGATCTAATGATAGATCGAGGAAACTTATATAGGGTACAAATGGATCCTGCATCACCAAGGTATCCGGCAGGCATAGGTGGCTCCCCTGTTAGGGGCGGGGGAGGTGGTCGAGGAGGAAGTGTAGGACGTTTACAAGGTCAAATAATCTGTTATAACTGTGGAGAAGAAAGACACTTTTCAAGGGACTTCTCGAACCCCACTAGGTAATCCTGCAATATTGCAGACAGCTGGACCATGCGATTGAAGATTTCCTAATCTTGATAGCAAAAATGCAGGAAAAGCAGTCGACACCTACGCAGAATGTGCAGAGAGTTAAGGCTGAACTGTGAAACAAAGATCCAAGTGTGAATGTGGTGAGACGCAGTGGGATGGCCACTAGGGGACTTGAGGAGGAGGCTACAATGGAACCTCTGATACGAGGAGCTATTAGTAAACAAGAAGGTTTGGACATAAAAAAGGGGAAAGAGACATTTATCACAGCTCGCAAGGACCTTGTTGATGTAGAGGCAGCTACTCCTCGGCCACCTGTGAACCTCAAGGCAGATGACAAGTTCGAGCCCCTTTTGTAGGCATGTATGAATCTACTGCGTAACCTAGGGGCTATGGAGAATCTTCATGCATTAATAGATAGTTGCGCAGCGTGAACTGATCTACCTCTGGAGGTCAAGGATGTGCACAAGCTATACCGGTGTAAGGAACGCATGGGAAGATAAATGTGGTTGTCTACGTAGATTGGTGACTACGAGATGAGTTGGTTTATTTTACACCTGGGGTCAGATGTGAATGTGTTACCTAAATAGACTTGGAAACGAATGGGAGAGCCTAAGTTGGAATGGTCCACTATTCAACTCTACATGGAAAATCAACAGAAAATCATCCCACTAGGAAGGTTGTCTAAAATTATGGTGGATATCGGAAGAGTAAAGTCCAAAGCTGACGTTAAAGTAATTGAAATTGTAGAATATGTGGACCCTTACCCTGCGCACTTAGGACTGGACTAGGCCATAGATATGGGCAGTATCATCAACCTCAAAAAGAGAAGCATGGTGTTTGAGAATAACATTACAAGGGTGATAGTACCATTATATCCTGTGGAAGGAGAATGATACACAGAGCCAGTGCACGATGAAGAGGAGGTGGATAAAATTTATAAGTTTACTGCATAGGACGAAGATTGGATCAACCCCATGATGGAAGGAGTACTCTACTGGGAAAAGGATAGTGAATGCTTCTCTAACTTTGATGGGGAGATGGAGAATTTGCAAAATCGATTACACGATGTCTCGGCACTGCGATGTCTTCAAGTCATGAGGAAATTCCACTACATTTCCTCAGAGGTAAGAGACCTACCATACTTTGATGGTTCTGGTAGAATTAATGAATTTTTGTGAGCCTTCGAAGCAGAGGTTCCCATTGGACGAAGGCTATGGGCCCTTAAGCTAGCCATGCATGGAATATCTGCATGGTAGAGGGAGACACATGAAGAGGCAGTCTAGGATTCAGAGGAATGTTGGGATATGATGATCCTACGATTTGAAGCCCTAACCGGTGTGTGGGTCAAAAAATTCCTTGGATCAGAAGATCCACGTGAATATTTGTATGCATGGGAAGAACAGTGGTGTGACAAGATGACTAAGGAGTGGGTTCACCTGTTGATTCATGACCTAGTGTCACTTCCATCTGCATGGTACTTAGATGCGGAGCTACATCGGCACACCTGCCACTGGGGGACGTTGAAGGAAGAGTTTCTAGGAACATTTGGGTTAGTAGGCAGGACCAGGGCACTTGACGCAGTTCTGCGAGACATTGACACTAGGGTATGGGGTAAATCGGACCTATTTATCACATTGGAAATACCCACATGGGAACCACGGATACCAAACATGGTTAGCCACCATAGCCTAGCCCCAAAAAAGGGAAAGGATGATTCGCGAGCTGTGTCTGACATAGAATTGGAAGGGGTGTGCACGACTACTGAGCCTCTTAGGCTATGGATAGGTCGCAATGTGATGCACCCTACGTTGGCTAAGAATAGGGATGCAGATATAGAAGGTGAAGTTACCATATATTCGGCGACCCTCAAAACAAGGAAACACATGCAGTCACTCCTCAGCCATACATGATATTACAAAAAGTTTGTTTTGGAATATATGCTACTTACAACGCCTCTAAAATAATTATTTCCACAAGAGTTCTGGTTCGGTTGGGATGACACCTATCGGGAAAATATGTCTTTGGTTGTGAGGTCCCTAGGGAACAAACCTATGTTGTGGGAGGATGTGCAAAAGGCACAAGTGTTTGACCTGAGTGTAGCAGGTCTGCTAAGCGCACGAAAGGTGTGAAAACTAGTTGTTGGTACGTTAACAACTGGTAAAAATCCCAAGTTACCATTGCAAGGGGTGGGCTGCTGGCATTTAATGAGGAAAATCTTGGGGATTTTTTCCGTTTACCTGCCGGGAAGTTCTATGTGAAATATTCCCTACCGTTGGACGATCACAGACACTATAAAAAGGGCAGGATAGCTTGGTCGATGGTTCCTTCTTACTTACATAGCTTCCACTTATCATCTTTGCCTCGAATGAACTTAAGCTGTAGAATTTTTTGAGGTTGCACTATCCATTTCATGTCGGCTCAACCCCTTCCGTGACAGTGGCCACCCAGAGGGGGGATTCATTTTTCACACTAGGATGAAGGCCATGAACCCTGTTGAACCAGA
Organism: Pinus albicaulis; assembly: GCA_034641835.2. Classification (NCBI taxonomy): domain Eukaryota; kingdom Viridiplantae; phylum Streptophyta; class Pinopsida; order Pinales; family Pinaceae; genus Pinus; species Pinus albicaulis. Next base: position 1,152,327,181 of record CM076583.1, read on the forward strand.
AGGTGAAGATGTAATAGAGATTAGGTCTGAGGATGAAGCAGTGCTCTCTACACTAGTCACAAGGAATGGAAAATAAAAAGCATAGGGCTTAGGAAAGCCCCTTAAAGCGGTGAAATGGGCTTTAGGGAAGCCCAGGAACTCCCCAAGGCAAGCCAAGTCCCCACGAACAATGCATCGGGCTCACGCTACCTCGGAAGGAGCCCTACTGGCCAATCCAATCAACTAGTTACTGCCCTTCATCCATCCACGCAGGCCCTTGACACGCACACCAAAGAATCTTGATGGTCTGGTGACCTATTTTCAGACACCGCTAACCCCTGTGGAAGTCCCTGTCTTAAGTGACCCCCGCAGGAGGCTCCATGAGGTTAATTTCAACGATCATGACTTGGTAAAATACGAAGCCTTCCCTGAACTAAACCCCAAGCTATACTTTGAAAAAATTCACACGGATGATGGGGTCACAGTTTTTCCTCAGCGATGGGTAAGTAGATTGGCCAGATTTGATTTTTTGAGCCTGCTGCATATGCCCCACTTTGGCCATTACAACATAACTAATCGACTGGCCCAACAACTACACTTCCTAATTCATAATGGTTGCTTGTGGATTAGGGATAGGATCCCCATAGATGCTCAAATGATCCACAGAATCACTGGTCTTTCCATGAAAGGGCCACACCCTCTGGAGCATGTGGGTAAGAAATATGAAGGAGACACTACGAAACATGTGCGGTAGACCTACCATGTGCAAATAAATATGCGAGGCTTTATCATAAAATCCATCAGCAACCCAGCTACGCAAATGGGTACCATAATGTTAGCTTGTAAGATAATGAGAAAGTGCCAGGTCGCCACCGTCCCCACTTATGTCATTCAGCTAGCCAGTCAGTGTACAAAGGGGGTCTACCTCAATTGGGCCCAGTACTTATGCAACGAGTTCTTAACCAACGCCCGAGAATCACAAGAGTAGGACAAAGCCTTTTGCTATGCCTGGCTACTATTTCTTATAGCCCTTGTTTCTTGGGAGTCCCCTGTAGAGTCGGTCCTCCCCGAGCTCACTCCAGATATGTGCAAAGGAGCTCGGTATGCACATTTATGGGATTCCAATGATGCGCAGCGCATTGAAGATAACTAGGTCTTTTGGGTCCTCTTCAAGGGTAGCGTGGCCGCAGCCATCAATTCTCGACCTTGGCTGTCCCCTAGAGTATATAAAAAGTACAAGAATACTGCAGCATTTTAGGTTACTGTGAACAACAGTCAAATCCATAGCCACAAGGATAAGGCCTAGACATGACTTCCTTATATGGTAGAAGATGAGGAAATTGACAATGTGATTGCACTATGGCCTCCCACCTGGAAGATAGGCTTCAAAACCACCTTCAAGGAAAACGCAGGACCAAGCAAGAAACACTCGAACGCAGCCACAGAAAAGGACACACAGCTACAGAAAACCACCACCAAGGACACAAAGGCTGAACCTCAGGTCGATTTGTGGCAGGATTTGGACACGGGTTGATTGTATATCAGAGGTACCACCTCCCCAGGGCGTAAAATGAATAAGTGAGCATGTCAAAGGACACTTCAAGAAGCAACGATATGAGCAAGGGGAACGTGATGAGACAATCAATCTGACTGAGGGCGATCTTGAACAAATAGCGAACGCAGCCACGGAGGAGAAATGGGTTGCCTCAGAGGCATGGCAGTAAGTTGCGGTCGATACAATCCAGGCCAAACTCCACACCCTGAAAACCATTGTGATTCGGGTATGTACGCCATCGGAAACTAGCAACATGAGAACATTTATGGGAGAGAGCCATCTCTCCTCCCTCCCTGGGGCCACCGTTATCAGGATACAACCCCAATCTAGCACAAAGGTGTAGTTGAATTTGGCAAGACTGTCCCATGAGGTACTACAAGGTCTCCACACCACTGTGTTCCAAGAGGTTCATCACCGAGACCAACAAGTGCACCAACAACTCAATATGGCCGAGCAGACCATTCTAGTACAAAGCGCTGAAGTGTCCCTTTCTTTGGCGCAGCAAGCGGAGCTTGAAACATTGATCGACCATCTCTACACAGAGGTTACAGAATAGATCCTGGCCACGACCACCTCTCGAGCTAAATTTGAGGGATTATTCGAGGCATTAAATGTATCCAGGATGGAGATACAGGTCGTAAAGATGTAGCTGGAGTAGCAAGTCACTGACTTACAGGCCAAATTGCAGCCCAAAACACCTCTGGAGATAGGAGCCTAGCGCGTTGTGCTTGTGACCGAGGCTACCAACACCATTACAGGACAGATTTGTCAATGTTCCAGGTTACTTGAGGATGCCATGCAGCTATGGACCAAGATCTAGTGTGATCCAGTCCTCCAAAGATCAGTCAAGACTTGCAGAAGAAGGAAGAAGCTTTCGATCAGGTCAAGGCTACATTGCCCTCCTTAGTTCCTGCATAGATTTTGGCACATTTGAGAACCAACAACGCTCTCCAAGATGAAATTGAGGAACTCCGGTGCAAGATGTTAGGGTCCCGTGATTTGGCTGACTGGCAAGCCAAATGACAGTGTAACATCAAACCAAACTTTGGAGCCCAAGGACCTAGCCTTATTGGACTCAGAGAGGGCTCTCTCTATATGTTTAAGGGATGTCTATGTGTTTGCTTATTGTGCTCAGATTCTAGGCTAGTTATGAAGTGTGTTTTTGGTTTTTGTTATTAGGTTGTGAGGGATGAAACTGATCAAAGATACGAGATAGGTAAAAAGATGTCAAATCAACTGGGCTATGGGGTCGAAAAGGTAAATAAAGCTATCAGACGGTGATACAAGGCTGTTGAAGCGCCGATTTGATTCAAGGTAGAAAGGATCTTTGGGCAAAATGGAGTAAATGGACATCAAGTTTGTGAACAACAAAGAGTTTCAAGAATAACTAGTTCGATAGATAACATAAACATGGTAGGGAAAACCATTACTCATGCAAAATGTAGCTATAAGCTAATCAATACATAGAAATAAACATTCAAGCCATGCATAGAAGTATATGACCCTCTAACTTTGGGAAATGGCTATCAGACTTTGGGGAAAACACTTAAGGAAGACAAACAACTTAACTTACTATGCCGGAATGCCTAAACACAGTACTTCAAGTTATTGGGCACTTTGAACAACAAGATTTGCATAGTTTTAGGCAAAGGGCTAGATCGAAACTAGGCCTCCTTGGTTCAAACAAAATGATAATCTAATCAGTCAAAGAGAAATTTCATGGATAGAAATATAGCTAGCCATAGGTAAGCATGGCGTACCGTAAGCCATACTTAGCATGTATAAAACCATGAATTAAACAAGCAACAATATCCTAAATATTAAAGAGCAGTCAAGAATTCTTTAAGGTTACTTAGGAAGAAGAAAACAAAGAAGCTATGAAGAAACAGGAAATTTGAGGTGCCTCCATGGGCATATCTCCAATTTTTTCTCTACTGATCTATAGCAAGCAAGAAATATGTATTCATGAATGAAAAATAGAAGACAAAAACAAAGCAAGGGACACTATACCATTCTACCAAGTCATGGAATCCAACAACAATCCTTCATTCATCATCCAAGAACATCCAAGAGGCAATCCAAAAGCATGAGACAAGTATTTCTTCCAAAGCTTATATGACCATATATTGCTTCTCTTCTCAAGTTCAGCCTTGTTTTACAATGAAAG